>CM068303.1:40491611-40828604 GCA_034768395.1 Linum lewisii | reverse complement strand
ATCCTAAGTAATGTCCATCATCCTTACTCCAATTCTTCATGCTTTGGCATACTCCAAGCCTCCATGAATGTTGCCACCTTGTTCCTCAAGGCCTTGGTTTGACTCCTAGTGATTGGACCAGTTGATGACCCACGGATGTCCCCATCAAATCGGGTTTGTGGAAAAGAGGGGACTTTGATGGCGGATGGGCGGTTGGCGGCGGGGGTCGGTTGGCGGCGGCGGTCAGGTGCTTGGGTGGAGTCGAAGAAGAGGAAGGGTTTGGGAGGATTTGTAAGGGATTGAATTGATGAGGGACTAAAATGCATTTCGGAAAACTTGGGTTACTAATTTTAGAAGACAAATAACTTAAAACTTTATTCCGTTAGCAACTTGGTTCAAAATGTTTAAAACTTTACAAAGCAGGACTAACGGTGTTAACTCTGGGATAGATTTGGGGTTTCCGAAACTTAGTGCATTTTAAAAATAAATCGCCAAAGTTAGTGCATTTTAAAAATAATAACCCTAACTGGAATGAATCTTGTTTGAGATTGTAATTACAAAAAAAAAAAAAGGAGAAGAACAAGAAGTGGAAAGAAAATAAGGGTGAAATGAAATTGACGGTGAGAGGAGATTTGACTGAGTTGATGAGAAAGTCAAGTGGTTGCAGATAGTACTACTAGTTCTCTCTCACCATTGTGGCACATCATTATTCATTACTCGAAACTCGGTGAATTCAGGTGGTGACTAAAACTTAGACGTTAGACGTTGGCGTCCAACATATCAAGTGGCAGATTCATCGAAAGATGGAGGAGAGGAGATTAAAAATAGTAGATGAGTAACATTTTTTAGGTAAAATTTAGTTTGGGTTGAACCATGCGTTTTAGCTGGGAGGGGAATGAATCAGATTTGTTTATTTAAGTTCTCGGTCTAATAATCTAGTTTGATTTCATATATAAAATAAATATAACAGGTGAAATGATAGATTTACGTGTCACTTTTAATAAAAATCGTCATGATGAATAAAGTGAATGAGCTAATACAAAAATTAAACTTAAGTTATCGAGTTACCTACTTAAAAATTAAGTACTGGAGTTAACAAAATATTAAAATTATATGACCGCAAAAGTATTTTAGCCAATTATTATTATTTTTTTTTGGATGAATAGCCAATTATTTTTCATCTATAAATGCGAATAAACATTTTGGTTTATTAAGGCATAAATAAATTAACCGAAAAGAAAGCGATCTTCATCTTCGTGCCCATTAATTCAGTAATTCTCTATTGATTCTTAATTCTGCGATCGGAGATGCTTTCATTTTCCTGACACATTTCACTCTTAGTCTGTCGCCTCTCTCACGGCGATCTGACCAGACTGCTCTTCCAACTCAAATTCTCAGGCTCAACTTTTCTTGCTCCTCTTCTCCACTTCTCAGCGATTCGTGGGTAATCGCAGCCGGGTGAGCCGGCATGGCAAGCATGGATCAATTCGATGCTTACTTCAGAAGAGCAGATTTGGATGGAGACGGAAAGATCAGTGGACCTGAAGCTGTTGGTTTCTTTCAAGGATCTAATTTGCCCAAGCAAGTCCTTGCTCAGGTTACTCCCTCTTCCTCCTTGCTTCCCCTGCTCTGTTTTTTGTCCTAAATTAGGTTAACGGACATTCCCGGTTTTCACCAATTGGAACTTTTGATCGGTATCCACTATAGCTAATAGAGTGAGATCTGTTGCTGGTTGATTAGTTGTTTGCGAGTTCGGAAATGGCGGAGCAGACGTGTTCTTGTATGCAATTTCCTTGTTAAGTACTTTTTTCCTACCTAAGTGCTAGAATCCCAGCTGGAGTAAGCTGCTTATTGTTTTTGGTGAGTCATGAGATTAAGCAATGACATGGTAGTTCAAGTGGGAAATGAGATGCCGTGTACCAACATTTTGATCTTTCCACCCTACTGAAACACCCTTGACTTATTATGGAATTATCAAGCTGCTTGCCTTTTACTTAAGCTATAAGTGGAGTTTCTGTTTACCCATGTACTGCTTTTAGACATGTATTGAGTATTTATGTGATGTCGACTGCAGATATGGATGCATGCTGATCAGAGTCGCAGTGGCTTCCTTGGTCGCCCAGAATTTTACAATGCTCTCAAGCTTGTAACGGTTGCACAGAGCAAGCGAGAACTGACGCCGGAGATTGTAAAGGCTGCTTTATATGGCCCTGCTGCAGCCAAAATCCCGGCTCCACAAATTAATCTCGCAGCCGTTCCTGCACCTCAAGTGCGTCCAATGGGTGCTGCCTCTGCTCCACAAATGGGTATGCGGGCATCAGCACCAGCTCATACTTCTGGCACTAGACCTCAGGGTGTTCCAACCTCTGGAATGACTCCACATTACTTTCCTTCTCAACAAAGCCAGTTCATGAGACCAGCTCAGGGAATTCCTCCTGTGTCTGGCCCTCGACCTCCTCAGGCAATTGCTCCAGTAGCTGCTCCTCGACCACCTCAGTTAATTCCTACTGCAGCTGCTCCACAACTTCCTCAGGCTAACTTGATGGGTAGCTCTCAGCCTATGCCTACCAATAACGCTTACCGTCCGTCCCTCCAACAGATGGCTGGGGGTCCTGCTGGACTTGGCTCATCAATCTCAAATAACACAACTGACTGGATGGGTGGAAGAGCTGGTGGACCTGTACCTGGTGCTGGCCCTAGAGGTGCAAGCCCAATTCCGTTTTCTTCAAGTCTGCAACAATCAACTCCAACTTCAGTGTCCTCCCTGTCTACTGTTGGAGACCCCAAACCTATAGTGACTTCTGGCATTATGTCTGCAACTACCTCCTCCTTCGGAGATGATGTGTTTTCAGTGATGCCAACTACCAAAAAGCAAGAACCTCCTACACCAACGTATTCTGCAGCTAGTGCATCTGCAGCATCTTCTCTGGCTCCTGTTTCTTCTGTTGTTCAAGCCCCTATCAAGTCCAACTCACTTGGGTCATTGCAGGATGCCTTTGCAATGCAATCTTTGGGGGGACTTCAACGGGCGCAATCATTACCAACAACAGGACAACAGGTTTCAGCTTCAAGTTCTGCCTTACCTGCTTCGCCTGGAACTTCAGTTGGACTAGCGAGTACCACAGATAACTCTCAACTTTTGTGGCCAAAGATGAAAGCAGCAGAAATTCAGAAGTACACAAAGGTATTCATGGAAGTAGACACGGACAGAGATGGAAAGATTACTGGTGAGCAGGCACGCACACTTTTTCTAAGCTGGAGGTTGCCAAGAGGTAATTGCCCTTTGCTTTTTGATGGTTCTTCTCTTCTCACTCTATGCCTGTGTATACTCCAACATTGTTATATGGAGAAGTGGCTTACTGGAGAATATGCTATTAGTGAGAACTGGAAAGATTTTGAGAAATTTTCTCTTCTCACTCCATACTTGCTCTCATGCTGCTTATGATAAACTTCAGACGGTATGGTTATACTTGATTTTTATCACATGTTCCTGTGCTTATGAGTTATGACACCACATAGAACCGGAAAGCTTTCTTTATTAATTTCTCGTAGAGATAAGTTCTTTTCTGCACTTTGTAGATCACTATATTAATAGTGTTAATTTCTGCTTTCAGAGGTTTTGAAGCAGGTCTGGGACTTATCTGATCAGGACAGTGATAGCATGCTTTCTTTAAGGGAATTTTGCTTTGCTCTTTATTTAATGGAGCGATTCAGGGAAGGTCGTCCTTTGCCAGCTACCCTACCTCGTAGCGTGATGTTTGACGAGACACTGATGTCAATGACAGGCCAACCTAAGGCGGGATATGGAAATGCTGCTTGGGCTCCTGGTGCTGGTAAGCTTTTCTTTTAGGATTGTTTCCTTCTTTATTCATCCTTTTCTTTTTGGCAGCTAGGATTTTCTTGATATTTATGGTGTTGCTATTTGATTAGGTTTTGGTCAGCATCCAGGAACAGGACCTCGACCAATGACAGGTGCATCTGGCTTTAGACCACCAGTTCCGGTAACAGGACCTCAGCATGATGTTCCTGCAGTATCCAGTCAGAGCAAGTCAGCAGCAGCTCCTGTGCTGGATGACTCCTTTCTGAGGCATGAGAATGGCGAGCAGAATTCAGTGCCGGAAGATGGAACAACTACAGAGAAAAAGGCACCTTTTATCCTATCATGATCTGTCCAAATTGATTTTTTCTTTGGTTCAGTTGAAGTGTTCTCTTTACTTCACCTTTAGCTACTTTTTTCAAGAAAAAACAAGGACATCCCCATACATACCTAGTGACAATAATAACAGGAATTATACATGTACCGTTTATTGTGACATTATAGGTTGAGTGCACCATATTTGTTTTGGGAACACCATTAATATCCTGAAACTTGTGCAGGCAGAGAAGTTGATATTGGATTCGAGAGAGAAAATTGAGTACTACCGCAGTAAGATGCAGGATCTTGTAAGTTGTATTTATTGTCTCTCTTTTTGCTATGGTTGATGACTGAAAGCCTGTTTTCATGAAAATCAATTGTGTGCTGTGCACATTCAGAATTACTAGCGATATTTGTCTTGATACAGTTGTAAGAAGATTGATTCACTTTTGCTAAAGTAATTTTAATGGGTAGTGGTCTAAGAATAAGCTTAAGAACTATGTTCATCCTAGTATGAACTTTCAGTCGGTCACCACATAGTTATGATATTCAAGCAAAAAGTGCAGAAACAGGAAACCTTGAATACATTAGGTGAAGGAACAAAGCCTCTGATTTTGCTTGATAATAGTCCATCTATTGTACATGTAAAACCATGAACTCTCTTTCTGATAACCTGAAAGTAATTTCACACTTACTGCAAATTTTAAGCTGTTAAAAGTGCTCAGTTTTCAACATCTTATACTAGTTTATTGGCTGGTAATGCTATTGCTATTTTGCTCGGAATTCAGCTCTAGCTCTTTAGAGCTAATACAACTCTCGACTTCTATTCTGTTTGTAGAAGCATGAACCACATGCTTTCACTTGCTTTGTATAATATATAATTCTCTATGTGTTAGTCCAATCGAACTCTCAGCATCATAATATCATTGTTTTAGAACAATTATGTTGTCTTGATTTTATTGCAGGTTCTATATAAGAGCAGATGTGATAATAGGCTCAATGAAATCACAGAAAGAGCACTAGCAGATAAGCGTGAGGTATGTTGGAGTGTTCAAACAAACTCTATTTTTCTCATTTCATGATAGCTGATATATTTTAAGGCTCGAATATTTGGAAATTTTTATTGGTAGGCTGAGATTTTGGGCAAGAAGTATGAAGAAAAATACAAGCAAGTAGCTGAAGTAGCCTCTAAGTTAACTATTGAAGAGGCCCAATTTCGAGATGTTCAGGTAAGAAATTCTTTCTAAGACTTTCTAGATCTTCTAGTTTATCCAGTGGGTTCTTGTCGTCAGCTTTGTTTTGCCAAATTGTTTTTCATGTGTCAATGATTCTATTGTAGCCTATTTCTAAACTTGTATGTACAGTGTACAGCCTCGTTGATTGGTCTAGTGAGACTTCTTCATTAGTCTTCTTGACATTCATTTCTTTCAAATAGAAAAAAGTTATCACCATTGTGGTTTAAATCTAAGTGCCAACATTTAATCTTGTGGCCTAACCATTTCGGGTTCCGCAGTTTACGTACTTCAAACTCGGGATCTCTCTAGTTAGTGTATGGCACAAATAATACCATCTTGTGTACATGTTTAAATTTTCCTGGAATTTTTTCAATGTTTTTGTGAAGTCTTAACTAGCCTTGATAGGGTAAGTGATCAACCCCCTATAACCTATATATTCCAAACGCTGATAATGAATTGTTGACTGGCTAATATTTAGGAAAGAAAGAAAGAGTTGCATCAAGCAATTGTCAACATGGAACAAGGTGGCAGTGCAGACGGCCTTCTTCAGGTACATCACTGCAAGTTTTCACTATAACATACTGGAGGTATCCATAATTCCTCATCGGTCTATTTGGTGGATTTTGCAGGTCCGTGCAGATCGTATACAATCAGATCTAGATGAATTGATTAAGGTTTTAGTTGAGCGTTCCAAGAAGCACAATTTGGATATCAAATCATCTGCCATGATTGAGCTTCCCTTTGGTATTCCCATTCCTAGTAAATTTATTTCGTACTTTTATAATAAATTGTGGCATTTAAGATAACAATTGCTTGATTATGCATTACAAATCACTCTGACATGACGATGACATGGTCCGTGTTTTGTCTTTCGATGATTGTGAAGGTTGGCAACCTGGAATTCAGGAGACTGCAGCTCCTTGGGATGAAGAATGGGATAAGTTTGAAGATGAAGGTATGTTTGTGTTTGTTTAATGAACAGTTCTCAGTACACTTATGATATACCCGATATAGGTGTCTGAAGCTCTGTCAATTCTGTTGTTTATGCCACTAAGTTTGTGTGCAGATGTTTGCTTACTATCTAAGACCTTCATTTTCAGGTTTTGCCAATGAGCTTACAATTGATGTGAAAAACGTTTCTGAGATCAGCAATGGAAAGCCCAGTTCTGTTGAAAATGGAAAAGCATCACCAGATGGTAGTTTAACTCCTGATTCCTTGCACAATGGTGATGTGAAAACCGGGAACTTCAAGAACACCCATGAGCATACCATCGAGGAGAATGAATCTGCATACGCCCACAGTGAAGATGAATCAGTAAGAAGTCCCCAAGGGAGCCCTGCTGGAAGGATTGCACGTGAAAGACCATCACAAGACTTCTCTGATGTCTTTGTAAAGAGCACTGAAGGAGATTCAGAAGCACATGGGTATGTGACTCCTCCATTTTCTGCGTTCTTCGTTGTGCTTCAGTGTTATGCGTGATGCGAAATGTGACTCCCTTACTTGTCCTTCAAACAGAAGTTTCGACGATTCAGCATGGGGTGCAGCATTTGACTCCAACGACGATGTAGATTCTGTATGGGGATTTAACCCTGCAAGCACCAAGGTCTGTCCTGAAACCTCCTTAAGAATGTAAAATGAAGTTATAGACAGATATTAAATGTTAGAAGGCATGAATATGTTTTAGCTACCCCTTGCTAAAGTAACTTACTTCTTTTGTCACACAAAACTGTTCATGACAGGACACTGATTCCGAGAAGCATCAAGACTTCTTTGGTTCCCATGACGATTTTGGAATAAAGCCAATCAGGACTTCAGGATCTCCAACCACAGACCAAATTTTCCAGAAGAAGAGCATATTCTTTGAGGAATCCGTAGCTGGGTCTCCCATGTCGAGATTTGCCAACTCTCCAAGGTTTAGCGAAGCTGGTGACCAGTTTGACAGTTTCTCCAGATTTGATTCTTTCAGCATGCATGAAAGCAGCGGGTTTTCGCCGCAGAAAGAAAAACTTACCAGGTTTGACTCCATAAACAGCACCAAAGACTTTGGTGGCGGTAGCAGTTACAACCGTTCATTTTCTTCGTTCGATGATGGCGATCCATTTGGGTCTAGCGAGCCTTTTAAGGTTACCTCGTCATCAGAGCATCAGAGTCCTAAGAAAAGCTCGGACAATTGGAATGCTTTCTAAGGTAGCAGGTTTCATTGTACCACTTGTGGTTTGTTTGATCGTGGCAGTATACATTATGTTTTCGTTGACTTCTTCTGTATAGAGTGTGAGCTGAGATTGGAATGTTGTAGAGTTTTGGGGATGTTGTATTATTTTCTGCTTCGAACTGTGCTGCATTTAATTTTTAGAAGATTATACGATGCTTCTGAATATTTCTTGCGTTTGTTTGACCAAGTTTGGTATGGGACTTCAAATTGTTTTATTTTTATTTTTTGAGAGATGTAATTGCTTTGTTTTTTACCACTATATGATCTCAATTCTTTTCATTATAGTAGTGTATTGTTGAAGACTTGGTTAAAGCCAACGGTTCTAACGTGTAACATAACTTCCATTTCTTGCAGAAATCATCTGGTTGGGACTCAGATAAATGCCTGCAAAAGTATCTAAATAGTTGATTGGCCACTCAGAATGATCATTTCTCCAGGGAATCTACATTTTTAGACTGGGTCAAATACTTGAATAGTCTTGAAACTTTGTGGCGGGTTACAAACTCGTCTCGAAACTTTGTTTTGTTACAGACTCGTCCTGCTAGTATGTACTCCGTTACGACGTGGTACTATTTGCCACATCATCATGTCCATATCAGTTAAATACTAATTAAATAATAGACCCGACCCAAATTAACCTAATCCATCCAATCAAACTGGTCAACTGAACTCAAAACCAAAAATTAATTCGGTTTCATCCAACCATGTTGTCTGCTTCAGCGGAAAATAGAATTGAGTAGTCATTTGGTTCACAATCATAAATAAACCAATTGGTTCTTCAGTTCAACCTCACTATCAGAAGTCTGCCTCTCGTCTCGCGATACCTGGAAGTTAGCGTCTTCGAAGCTCAAATTCCTTCCGGCAGTCGTCGATCTCTCTCAATTCCGACGACTAAAAAAAATGTCGGAACGAAACCTCCACTGTTGTCCTCACTCGTCACGCTCCAAGGACGACCACCACCGCCGTCCACGAGATTGCACCCCCCACTACCTCTCCTCCGCCACCCGCCTCCGACCATCGCCACACTTCGATCAACCTCGAGGACCGAATCACCATTTAGAACCACGATATTCAGGCTCTGCTCATCGAGAACGAGCGCCTCGCCGCCGCTCACGTCGCGCTGAAGCAGGACCTCGCCCTCGCGCAGCAGGATCTCCGCCTCTTGTTGGATGAAACCAAATTGATTTTTGGTTTTGAGTTCGGTTGACCGGTTTGATTGGATGGATTAGGTTGATTGGGTCGAGTCTATTATTTAATTAGTATTTAACTGATGTGGACATGATGACGTGCAAATAGTACCACGTCGTAACGAAGTCCATACTGACGGGACGAGTCTGTAACAGAACAAAGTTTCGGGACGAGTTTGTAACCCGCCCCAAAGTTTCGGGACTACTCAAATATTTGACCCTTTTTAGACTAGATCATCCGGATTGGTAAAAATATAATGCTAACATATTGTAATCTTCAGCTTCAGAGCATCATATAATAGTTAGGGTTTTGTAGTCTTAGGGACAAAAAATGATTATAATTTACCCTCAATAACACATTGTCTGACTATGTTCAAAATTGAATAAATGTGACACCTAAAAATGGCGTCACGCGGGCTGGATTACGCCACCCACAATGAGGCATTACACGGTGACAACAAATGTTAAATGATGAATAAATCGGAGTTTGGTCGGAGAAGATAGAAACGATATAAACGATATATTGAGGCCAAATGGTATTAACAAATCTCAACGGTATTATATTACAATCACATATTGCTAAATCATTGCTTCTTTTAATCCTCACCAGATGCATATAATTTATCTGCACCAGCCCACTAGGTCCTGCAATTATTTAGATCAATACACCCTAAACTAAAACTACACAGAACATAAGCAAATCATAGAGGCTAATGTCAATCAAAGATTTCCAACAGTATGAAATGCGAGGGAGACGCCGCATCTCTTGATTTTGCAGTGCTTTATATCTCCACGTTTTACATCAGTAGAGAACCTGAAGGAAAGATCCATTCCAGAATATTTGACATACCAAGCTTCTCCTCCTTCATCTTCATCGTTCTCACCTGATGATGACAATGTGGGCTCAGGCTTGTGGTCCGACCACAGAAAAACATGGTCTGTGGATACACAGTCATGGAAGTTGCTCATACATACAATCCACTTCTCCACAACGCCAACATCATCACTTGCGCATCCGTGGCTACCTGCAGGTTTTATAAAGCATTCACATTTCATGTGCAGATGAATGTCCTCATCCTTGTCGTTGGAAGCTCCCAGAGCATAAACAGCGGCGAATGATATTCCCTTCAGTCGCTTGCTGTTTTTAGGCAAAGGGAACGTTACCGAATCCCCCATGCTTTTGTAAGCAAACCATTCTGGAAGCTCACTCCCAGGATACAGCACTGTTGTTGGATGTCTCTCACCAACATGCCCATCATACTGTCATGCATGAAATCATACGAACTGAATAACAATAACGATACATCATATACATTATTTAACCTAGAGCAACACTTTATAGTCGGTACCTAAAACAGCATGACATTGCATACAAATTAGAGAGCAGAAACATACCGGAGATTGGAGCGATGTGGCATCATGACGAGGTAACTTAGCCATCAATTGGCCAAGCAACTTTTCGTCCAGCTGGTTGCAACCAACAAAGCTGAGGTGGCGGAAATGAAGCTTCCTGAAGTTGCTGCTGGAAACAGCTTGTAATGATTTGCAATTGCCAGCAGCCAACGTCTTGACACTCTGCGGAAGTTCCGGCAGCGAACGAAGGCTCAGGCAACCCACCAAGTAAATTTGGGATAACCTACCAAGCATGCTAATCGTGCTTGGAAGAGACTCCAAACTCTTACAATGAGACATATCCAACGTACGGAGCTGCTCCAAGTCCTGTATAGACGAAGGCATCAGCCTGATAGCCGCACCAGTTAAAGATAGAACCTCCAACGACTTGAGGATGTTGATGCTGGATGGTAAGCGCTTGAATGTCTTGCACTGTTCCACCACCAGCACTCTCAAGTCTCTAGCAGTGGGGTTTTCAGGAATTTCAGGTAACATTTCAAGCATCGGAGAACCAATGATGATAAGCTCGGTAGTCACTATATTCCAGATGTTCCTGGAAAACTTGGCGAGTTTAGAATTCTGAATCAACTGCAGCTGAGCAATTCTTGGGAGGTTGTACTCGGAAGAATCACTCGGTCTCTGATGTGACAATTTTTCTATTGCAGTGTGGCACAAGTAGAATCCCTTTAGAGTTGGGGAGAACTGCGGGAAAGTGGTGATGCTCTGGCCGTGGAGGTAGAGCGTTTGAGCTTGTTTCACACTGTAGATTGAAGAAGGCAGGGTTGTGATCGGGGTGCCATGCAAGTCTAAGTTGTCCCAGTTGCTGACAAGCTCAGGGCATTGTTTTATTTTCCGACAGTTGGATATTATGACATGTTTGAGATGTTTGGAGCCGAGTTTTGGTGGGAGGATCTCGAGATTTTCGCAGGCTCCGACATCTAGAGTGATTAATTTGTCAAGATATTCAACGAAGGAAGGAAGCTCTACTATGCTTTTGCATCCTGCAAGTTTGAGTGATTCCAGATGTGTTGCCTTGGACAGATCTGGGACAATGGTGAGGTTTTTGCAGTAGGATAGGTCAAACCACCTCAGGTTCACAAAGTCCTGCCACAAACACAGAGAATGGATAGAAGACATGTCCAAAGTAAGTATAACTTTTTAAGTATATCTCATTAGTATTAATCATCACTCAGGATAGCACTGGCTACAAATATTTTGGGTTACCTGAACTCCATCCCAACATTGTGTGAGAGGACTGTGACGAATCCGAATTTGAACAATGTTGTGGGGAGAGAATTTTGACGGAAGCAGTGATGAAGGAAAGCCGTCCCACCAGAACATTCTCAACTCAGGAGGAAGTGAGTCTAGGCCAGAATCAGGGAGGTGAATTTTACCAGTCAGTGCCTCGCCGGGAGATGATGATGAATCTGGCAATGTGAATTTGAGCAATCTAAGACGATCCATCCCAACAAAGATGTCAGACCCCAAATGCATCTCCTCTGCTTTAGACAGGTCCAAGTTTATGCCTTCTGTTGCCCTCTCTCCCTATTTACAAAGAATTCAAAGTTCAAGTAATGATAGCTTACTTATTCAATTGTAATTAAGATTGGTAATGAGAAACTCTTTGTTGTCTAATAGCTATGTAGTCACTTCTCTATAATATACTAGTTGGGTAGCCATTACCTTCCGAGTGGTGAGTAATTTGTGGATATCATTGGGATTCTCAAGCCGAGTGCGGTTGGCAAGCTCAGGTTCCTCGCCAATGATGTTCCAAGCCATCTGGTGCAACAAATCATGAACCTCAATAATTTGACCACCAACATCATCGTTACTACCTTCGTGATCGCTTGATTGATCACATATCAACAGAGCCTTATCGATCAAGTCCTCCACCCGGCTATACGCGGAGTAATAGCTAGACTCCATCATCTTAATCAAATTCGACTTTGAATAATTCCTTCTGAAAAAGCAGGCAATGTCTAGAAACATAGGCTTCTCGTCCCTTGCCAGCTCATCATAGCTTTTCCTTAGAACGCCGTGAATCTCTTGCTTTCCAGTCTTCCTTAACCCATCCAAGTAACTTTGCCAATAGCTCTTGCTCTTCCTAAACAGTGCACACCCTAACACCCTCAGTGCCAGAGGATATCCCTGGCAATACCCCACTGCCGTAATAGACTGATACCTATAATAAAAATTCGAACTCATAAGTTTCATACATTATGTTGGTATTAAGGAGTCCAAACATACAATATACTGAATATAATCATTCACTTAGCAATTAAATGACCGATACTTTAGAAAAAAATAATAATGCACTTAAGAGTCATTTCACTTATTGCGAATAGGTTATCAGATCAACAATGAAGGTAGAACAGAAGGACACATATTTATAAATGTATACAAAAAGTACAGACCTTCTGTCCTCTGGCGGAACCTCCCGTCTGAAGGAGTACAAGCTGAAGAGCCGAAGAGATTCTTGAGGGTTAAGCTTCTCCACATGGTAGATCCGAGCCATGGCGGATTCGAGCACCTTCCTGTTTCTCGTAGTCACAATGATTCTGCTACCCAGGGCAAATAGTTTTGTGAGGTTCAGCACATCGCCAAGGAGTAACTGCTCGAGCTGCGACCAATATTCGACATCGTCAAGGACAATGAACACCTTCAAGCGAGAAAGGCGAGCCCTACGGTAACTGGTCTCTAGGTCACCAGAAGTGATGTTTTGGTCTTGCTCAGAGAGGAGAGTGGCATAAAGCTCCTTTTGGAGTCCTTCTAAGTTGTCAGGCCGCCCTTTCCATTTGGCGTTAATATTTTGTACGAAATAATGCTTTTTGGCAGTGTCTTCTTTTAAGAAGTTGGTGAACCGTTGGTAACAAGGCCCTGGCTAGAGTGGTCTTGCCCATCCCAGACATGCCCCATAACCCTACGACCCGAATGTCATCGGACCGATTCATGTCGAGTAGCCTCTCCACTTCCCAAACACGGGAATCCATGCCGATTAGATTCTTGGGTTTGAGTCTTGGAGACATGTCTACCAGTTCTTTCCACACATTGTCCACTATTGCCTTTATCAGCTGCGAGTCATGTCTGCATATGTAACAAGGGAGTAATACATATAAATATGCTGAAATATGCGGGAGTAAGGAACGAGAAAAATTAGTACACGTACATATGAGTTTGAAATTATATTCTTACAAAAAAATTCATATTAGACGAAAGATTGTCAAAATACAAATTCAAAAGTAATAAAAGTTCATATTATACTACTTCCACCTGTGCACATCTCATCAAAATGTAGTTTACATAAAAAAAACAGTTTGTTGGTGGAAAATCTGACGTTACTATGCCAGTCACAAAAACTCAAGTCTCTCTCCACAGCTTTCATTAAAACAAGATTATTAATTTCATCACACTGTAAACCGCACACTAATTTGAAATTCGAATGAGATCCTCTTGTTTCTCAACTGTGGCTGATGGTGTTTGTAGTGTAACCAAACTCTTCTAGGCCAAACTAACAAGGAGCTTCCTTGCTCTATCTCGAATCTAAACAATTGGATGATACAGTTTTGGACTAAAGAAATGCACAAATAACTCACCCTGAAAAATAGACACATTCTGTTCTTTGCTTCAGCTTAGGAAATTGTAGGGAAAAGCATCAAACCAGAGAATTCTATACCAAAATATCAGTTGCAGTCCAAAAGCATTCATCAAAGCCAAGTTACTACAAATCAAAAGAGTAAATGAACCATGGAGAAAGAGAGGCTTGACCGTGACAGAGAGTGAAATGTATCCTGAAACTAAGTTGGTTTCATTGATGCGTTACAGAAATTCTGCAGACATTCTGTTGGGCAATGATTCTCTCTAGTGAATAACAGTCTTATTGCAAGGTGTAAAATGTCATGGAGAAGCTTGGTTAACTGGTTAGTTAAAAGAGCAAAACTGGACGATTCAATAGTATATGCAGGTTGGTGTACCATAGAACACTTTATATTGGTCAGAAATGATAAACTGAAGGAAATAGCAACAAACTGTAAGCATTCTAGATATATTACTAGTAATAATCAAGGAAAGAACCTATTGATTAAGATTGATCTGATTTGGTTTTGAGAGCTGAATGAAGTATCCCAATAAGTAAAGACTAAAGAGACACAAATACTCCGATTACTAGATCAATGTGATTAAAGAACAATCACACTGGAACGCCATCATCCGAAGAGTTGAGAAACCACGAACAGAAAAAGAGAAAGAACATAACAGGTAATGAGTTTAATGGTTAGAAGACCTCTGGTGAGAATAAACATAAAGTGGAGACCAATTAAATCACAAGGACATATATTAAGCAGCACAACAGATGATATACATTGAAACCCTAAAGGAATGAAAGAAAAAATGGTGATTTCCTACAAGAATAGAATAGAATAGAATAGATAGCAGGGGACATGGTAAGGCAACAGTTGTTACCTTGGAGCAATTATGAAGGTAGTGGAGTAGGTGTTGATGGTTTAGGGATTAGGAGAAAAGAGACGAACAGTTTTAATTTCATCTTCCTCAAAGCAAGGGAGTGCAACGTGGGTTTTGGATTTCCGGAGAGGAAGGAAATTTGGACCATTTTCTTCTTCCATTTCTCCATCGTCAGTTGCTTGATGATCAGAGAACCAGAGGAGAATGTGGCATTGCCACGTCGATTTCTCATCGGACTGCGATTCTTACTAGAGTCTATGCTCGTGGCTGCGAATACTGCTCTCCATCCTTGATCAGTACCGAAGCTTGTCGTTCATATCCCAAGACCCAATGTCGTAAATTACTAAATTCTAATGAGAATCATGACTATATTATGCATCAACCATTTAGCATCTCTGTAAATAAATTTAGGGAGGTATATGGGCTTTGAACCGACAACAAGAACCAATGTGTAGGGAATAATATTAAAATATTAAAAAAAAAAAAAGAAGAAGAAGTGGTAGCTAGGTCACAACTCACAATTACAGTTGTTGGAGGAATACTTTTCAGCTAGTGATAAAAATGTTCCTTTACAAAAGTCCTTAGCTACAATTCATCTTATCTTTATTAAAAACAAAATTTTCTTTAATTTCAAGTGTTTTTTTTTTTTTTGGTTGAAGAGGAGGGACACAGAGAGGGTATCAAATTATCAATGCTTGAACCAGAGACTCATTTAGCAACAAGGGACTATTTATTCACAACTCACTTTACCATATATTCTCTTCACTACTTGGTAAAAAAAAAAAAAATTCAAGTATAATAAAAAAAACAACAGTAAATTTAAAATAAAAATATTATATACACCAAATAACATCTCATATATGATACTAACTAAATAATCAACTACATAATTGGTCCTTCTAGGAATTATCATAAAACCGTTAATAAATGTAAATCAAGTATATCTTGAATTGGGTGTTACTTCATGCGACTATGTCCATCGAAACCACATCAATGTGGTAAAAAAATGTCGGACATGCAGTTTAAAGAGTAATAAAGAATGCTAATGTGCTGAATGATTTCAGTTTTGTTTTGGTGCTGACATCTGTTTTGTCCCCCATGACTGACATGTTACTTAGGTATTCAAGTGTTATTCAATTGTTACTCGGTGTTATTTGACCGTTATTCACGTAACACTCGAATAACACCGGTTACTACCAAATAACTTTTCCACCATAACACACAAAAAAGAATGTACCGGAGCAAAATTGGATTGATTTAACTTAATCCTGATCAAGTTTGGTAGACCAAAGGCAAATAGTGACTAATCAAATACAGAATACAATATTATTGCCTTGGCTGGTCTAATATTTTTAATATAGTTACCCATTAATTTATCTAAAGATACTTTTTTAAAAAGTCGTTAACCTTAATCTTTGTTTATATATGGATGAGATACTTAATTTATATTTGTTTGTTTATGATAAAGAAAAAGACTCACGCACCTAATCTCACAGGAGGTAAGGCCGGCCTTATCAACAACTTCCTTCAAAGCAGATCTCCACTTCATCTTCACTGACGGCGGATACTGACTTCCGTCGTGACTCTCGATCATGGCGGCGTAACTCCCCGTTTCACCATCAACCTCCGAGGGATCTACGTTGTAGAAGACGGGCAACACCCTGTGTCCGAACTCCTTCATGCTCCGTGAAATGGTGGCCACCTCGTCAAGGCACCATGTCGACTCAGCGAACCTCTCGGAGAATATTATGACAGACAGCGCCGACCGCTTCAGCACGGAGAGTAGATCGGTGATGCTGTTCCCCTTACCCAACATGGTGTCGATGAAGGTCCTTATCTTCTTCTCCGACAGAGCCGCCATGACGTGGCTCGTGAAGGAGGTCCGGGTCTCCCCTCGGAAGCACAAGAACACGTCGTACTCCCATGGCCCATGGTACTCCGATCCTGATGAAGTTGAAGCCATTTCTTTGATTTGTGTTGTGTTGGTAACTCATGGTATAGCTCTAGTCTAGGCTATGAGCTCTAGAGGGGGAGACTGTAAATCAATAAATTATGACCTTGACTTAGTGGGCTAATCCCAATTTACTAAAATACCCTTTAAAAGGTTTTAATAATCTGTTCTTTTTAGAAAAAAAAATTAAGTTATAATATTATTTCGTCAAATACACAAATCTAATCAAATTTTTCGAAGTTGTGTCAAATCTAGACACTTATTTTGAGAAACCCATTTTTTCTCCATTTATATGTTTTTCGTTCGTTAATGAATATAGACGGATTTTAAATGGGGACCTTATCCACTATGGCGTGGCATGTTGTGGCACTTATATGTTGGCTAAGTCGATGTGGCATGTCACGTCATTTTAAAATTAATCATACCCCCCTCAATCGAAAAGTTACAACACAATGTGAAATCAGAGGCATTTTACTCTTCTCCTTCTTGACTTCCATCTCTTTCATCTCACGACCTTCATGTCGACAAGTTGACCCTACTCCCTGATTCCATGACGTAGAACCCTAATCGGTGGACAGAGTCCCGTAAGTGAGTGTGAAATCGAGTTCTTAGCAAAGCTAAATCGTCGTTGCAAGCTTTGTGAGCTTTAGGAGGATTTGTTGAAGGCCAGTGCTTCACGTAGTGCTCAATGAGTCGAGATTGAAAAACTTCGTGCTTGGAGTTGACGATGAAGGTAAGTGATTGACCGACGAGTTATTTGGGTTTTTAGAGTTGGGTAGTGTGCTAGGACATTTACGCTCGGTGTTTAATCTCAATTTTAGGGTTTCTGCATATTTGGTGGTTTCTTTTGTCGGGTAATTGTGAGGACACATACACAGCTCAGGCAGATGAACCAACTCAAAACGTAATGAAATATGAAGCCACTACAGAAAAAAACCATTTTAACAGCGGCATATTCATCATTTAACAGCGGCCACGTGCCGCTGTTAAACGATCCAATGTTAACCACATTTAACATCGGAAAAACACGGCCGCGGTTAAACTAAGAAATCTAACCACGACTTCTGGCCGCCGTTAAACGACACCAGGCCGCTGTTAAATTAGACCGTGATATACAAAAATAGTCGGAGCTCCGGTAACGATGGCCGAAACTCCGACGACAAAATCCAGTTTCAAATATGATTCCAGTCCAAGATCTGAAACTCCTGAAGCTCGTAATACATTTACAACTCCACAAATATGATTCATTCCATAAAAAAGCTTATGATACATTCAAACTCCAGATCTGTAACTAAAATAATTTAGATCTGTAACTAAAATACATTTAAAACTTCATTCTCCACTAGATCTGAAACTTTGAAGTTCATTT
Source organism: Linum lewisii (assembly GCA_034768395.1). Classification (NCBI taxonomy): domain Eukaryota; kingdom Viridiplantae; phylum Streptophyta; class Magnoliopsida; order Malpighiales; family Linaceae; genus Linum; species Linum lewisii. Next base: position 40,810,685 of record CM068303.1, on the reverse strand, counting down.
TACCCTTTGTTGATGATTGTTGGATGCAGAAGCTAAGGGACAGAGGCTTCGGGGAAGGAGGCTGCGACCGATGCTTCGACGGAGGCTTCAACAGAGGCTTTGACGGAGGCTTCGAGGTAGGAGCCTGCGATGGAGGCTTCGAGGAAGGAGCCTGCGATGGAGGCTTCGACGACGGCTTCGAGGAAGGATGCGATGGAGGCTTCGACGGCAGAGGCTTCTTCGGCGCAGGCTTCGACGGCAGAGGCTTCTTCGACGGCAGAGGCTTCTTCGACGGTAGAAGCTTCTTCGACGGATGCTTCTTCGATGGAGAGAAGAGAGGAGGAAAAGATGTTGGCAGCGGCTGAGAGAAGAGAGGAAAGAATGAGGAGAGAGAAGAATGTCGGCAGCCACAGTTGTAGGTTTAGTTTATATATGTTGGAATTAGGGTTTGTAATTTAACAGTGGCGAGGATACCGTCCGTGGTTAAATCATAGAGTTTAACAACGGCATTAAGCCGCTGTTAAATGGTCGATGGTAAAATAATTTAACAATGGTTCCTTTTGGGGTGCTGTTAAATTGGGCTTTTTTGTAGTGAGCTATCGAGGAATCGAGTAAGAATACGAAGAAGAAGATGGGAAAGATGAAGGGACTAATAATGAAAGAGAGTCAATCGACGCGGATAAAAAATCAGATCGAGGGAAGACGAGTCTGATTGAGTTGAATGAATCACGAATAGAAAGGAAGGCCAAGATGATGACAAACCAACGATGAATCAAAGAAGAACATCAATGATAGGTCGACGAGGACGGTGTCATGTGGTTGAATCACAAAAGAAGAGCTATATGAGAAGCATGTTGACGATCACAAGGAGAATGGAGCTGACTATGTTTAATTTCTAGCCCTAAATAGGGTAACTTCAGTACGCGTGAATGTCTAGAATGAAGCTGACTAAGTTGATCATTTTCTCTCTCTTTTTACCGTTGAAGAATATTGCGTATAAATTTTACTTCTTTGGAGAATAAATTTAGTTTAGTGTTACATATTATTTTGCTCCTAACACGTACAATCATAGAATATGATTCAAGAGATTAAAAAGCAAATGATGCACATGTCATCGTCAATAAATACTTTGGACAATTTCATACTAATTGGAGCTTGCTAGCTAACTAGGTATATATTCTTAAAACTTTCATTTTGCTCTTTGCAGGCTCCCAAAATCGAATTTGGGGATTAATTTCTTTGATGGAGAAATAATACTTAATGACATATCTCCGTCAACTTTAGAAAAATGGGACTCATTAAAAATATACTTCGAAAAAAGTGGGGGTTAGCAACAAAAGACTTGAATAAGAAAATGACTACATAATGAGTTGCTTATTATGAAAGTGATGTTGCTTATTATGAAAGTGATGAAGAACTATGAACTATGAAGTAGAGAGAGAACACACGAGAGAAAGATGAGGTAATTGCTTCTTATTATTTATCCCAATAGATATAATGGTGTGCTCTATTTATAAGTACATAATACATAACTCTTATAAGCTAATGTAATTACACATGAATAGAGAGAATAATGAGTCATGAATGGGCTCATATAATTACACATGAATGGGGAGAAAAATGGGTCATGAAAGACATTGACTCTTATGATCAATGTTAAGGGAGCATCCTATGTGAAGGTAGCATCCTATGTGGATGTAGTATCATATGGAATCATGGACATTCACTACAATATTATTCTTTTGTTTCGAATATGAGTAGCTAAACTCATAGAGTTTAGATTAGATGAACCCTAAGTGACCCGGGGCTTTAAAGCGGTCACGGATCGGCGGTAATTAAATTCAGATTCTGACAGTTTCTCTTGCATGTTTGGTTTGTTCTTCGTTGTCTGTGTTTCTTTTCTAGCTTGATCACCTAGACTAGATTCTTGTTAAGCTGAGGATAGTAGCGAACGTTCGCCTCGCTTTAAAACACCAAATCAACAATTAACCTATTCATTGGAGTGTGCCTTTCGTAGGAACTAGTTATGGTTAATCCACCGCTAGAGTAACTCATTAATCACTAGTAATCACGTCAGTTAGTTTTCCGTTGCAGAAGCGAACGCACATACGGTAATTAATCTTGGGAGTTAGATCAGATAGAACGAACGTTCGCCAGTCTTAAACCTAAGGGTCAGGAGTTATGGTGTCTGAGAACAAAATGAATCGGGATTGAAAATCGCTGGTCTTGTGATCGCCAATGTTCTGGTGATCTTAGGGGGATTCGAAATCTAAGCTTGTCTGTCGTCTTGTTAAGTCAGCCCAATCTTTCTTTCTGTCTTTGTTTTCATTTCATTTTTCCTGCTTTATAGTTTAGAAGTCGTGGAACTCATACCATGCACAACATGTTAAACCTGAGTGAATTGCCGACTCATTTGAGTAAACGATTAGAAGAAGCCCTTGTAATACGATCTAGTCTACTTTGTAGATTAGTTATTTGACGACACGTGAAAACGCGTTCATCAATATTCATCCACTCCCATCCTTTTTTTCCTATTATTGCCAATGAAACAAATTTACTAAACACTACTACACTAGGCAAAGATAAATTATCTTGCTTGTATATTTTTGGGAAAATGGTCATTTGGCCCCCTGTACTTTGTCAAGTTAACAAATGACCTCCTGTACTATAAATTACTCATTTCTCCCCTCCTACTTTGCCAAGTTAACATATAGCCCATTCTGTTATATTTTTCGTCATAGTTCCGTTAAGTAATGACACGGAAGCATGCCATGTCATCCACGTGTATGATGACTCATATTATAAAAACATTTTTATGTGTTAATAAAATAGATAAAAATTAGGTGGGCCCTTTTTTGGCTTTAGCCTTTCCCCAGTCCCCCATACGCTACTTTTCCATCTCACAACAACCCCCAAATAACATAGAATTCATGGTTAGCTTCTCTTTCAATTTCTGTGAGCTTGGTATCGGCGGCATCCTTGCAATCTCATCGACGACCATCTCGGCGTCGGAGGTAACTCCCATCCTCTTCCAATCTTCCATAAACCCTCGTCTATTTTTATAGAGCACATACAACACCACACCAAGGTGCTAGGAGAGGAAGGGATTATTATCGGCGGAGAGAGAGCGGGGGAAGTGTTCGGCCGCGGGATGAGATTTCAGAACGGCAGTTACTCGACGATGTTGGACGGGACGATTGAAGCGGTGAATGAACAAATTCTACAAGGAAAATAGGAGGATGTTGCTACCTCACCTAATAAGAACACTCCCCCATTTCTCCAATGTAATCTTCTTCCTCCTTCCTGCTCCGCATTCTTCTGGCTCTGTCTTCATCAACCGCCAAGCTCGGCCGCCCTGCCCGAGATTCCGACCCAGCTTCAGATTCCGATCACTCCCCTTCTACAAAGGGTACAACGCCCTCTGGGGCCAGTCCCATCAAAGAGTGGACATTTGATGGAGTCACCATTTGGCTTAACAAAACTTCAGGTAGCACTCAGTTTTTTCCACCTCTGCAATTAACTTGAATTTGAGTTGGGGACATCTCTTAAAGACATTTGATGAGCCTTATACTTTACAGACGAATGTTTTACATTAGGGGAAGTGGGGATGGCAACGTAGGAGGATACTGCCATCGTGATTAATAGTCCGGCCGCGGAGATTTGTAAGATATTGTCATCATTTTGGGGTGGATTCTTTTAGGTCGAGTAACTATAACATACTATTGTTTTCTTTAGTGAAGGAAACTCTACTGTGTAGTGATTATTGGAGAACAAATCTGTGTAGTGATTCCCTCCGGTTTCGTGATGGTCGTCAACGAGATTGCACGGACGCCGCCGATACTAAGCTCAAATATGACAGGGGTTATGAGATGGAAAAGTAGCGTATGGGGGACTGGGGAAAGGCTAAAGCCAAAAAAGGGGCCCACCTAATTTTTACCTATTTTATTAACACATAAAAATGTTTTTTTAATATGAGTCATCATACACGTGGATAATGTGGAATGCTTCCGTGTCATTACTTAACGGAACTATGACAGAAAATATAACAGAAGGGGCTATATGTTAACTTGGCAAAGTAGGAGGGGGAAAATGAGTAATTTATAGTACAGGGGGTCATTTGTTAACTTGGCAAAGTACATGGGGCTAAATGACCATTTTCCCTATATTTTTTTTGGGTGAAATTTCACTTTTTTTGGCGAAATGCTTGCTTGTATATTTTTAGTTCACAATCCTATGCTAAATTTTGGGTGATTCTCTATTGGATGACATTTTCCTTGTTTCTTTCTAATGTACTGAAATGTGCATTTTTATTAGTAGGATGCTACTTTCAATATGAAAGCACCTTTAACTGATTGCGTGGCGGCCGAGAGAGGAGGGTTGGGCCACTCTCAACACTGATGGGTCTCGTCTTCAACACAGTGGTGCTACAGCTATTGGAGGGCTGATCCGGGATGAGAAGGGAAGCTTTGTTCGGGCATTCTATGCGAATATCGGTGACTGCTCTATCACAAGAGCAGAGTTGAGGACTATTGTTGAGGGCTATTGTTGAGGGTGTGCAGCTGGCTTGGAATCTTGGGTTCAAGAAGGTGGCCATCCAATCCGATTCACGTGCGGCAGTGGCTATTTTACAGTCCGAGGTTGCTTCGGCCGGCCAGCATACTGCCTTGGTGGCGGAATTCCATGACTTGATGAGGAGAGATTGGGAAGTTTCGCTATCCCATATTTATCGTGAGGCCAATTGTACGGCCGATTATTTAGCCAATCTGGGGCATTCTTATGATGTTGGGTTGTATTTGTTTAATTCACCGGATTCTGCTCTGGCTCATTGGCTAAGGTACGACCTTTTGGGGGTGGCCTTGCCAAGAGTGCTTTCTAATAATAACTAGGGGCTTGCCCCGCTTTTCCACCAAAAAAAAAAGCAGTGTGATGGTTTTTAGTGGGCAGTGTAGTTATTAAATTGCATCCATTACACATCATAATGTTTTTGCCAATATTGTAAAACTAGTTATTTTACCTGCCTGTTTTTTTTTTTTTTTTGACAATGTGGTACCCAATTTCATTCAACATAAAAGAGGGAGTACAATAGAGTTGGGCAAAAGCCCAGAGAATTTACCTGCCTGTTGGCGAGCGCTTATCCATTATAATTATAAATATATACAACAGGAGCGTCTATCCATTCTATTATAAATATATATGTGTGTATGTGTAAATCTTGTGTATTTTACTTTATTATTTAGGAATATTATATGTATATATAAATCTATAAATTTTATAAGGTTATTAGAATATATTGAAATAACAAATAAACTAATGAATAAATAAGTAATAACTGAAAAGAAGATAAAACATTGTAAAACTGGCTTGTTGGAAGCTATCTATAACATCTATTATCTACTATTATCGAGTAAATATTGTATGATATGACAAATTTATGATAACATATATAAGTTAAATGTTATATATAACACATATAAGTTAAATGTTATACATAACATATATAAAAATGTTAAATATAACATATAAAATGCTATATATAGCATATAAAATTTTATATACTGTGACATAAGGGTTATATATCACTTATTTATTTTTGAAGATATTCAAAGGTTTCAATCATAATTAAAAAAATAAAATTTCAAACATAAAAATGTTCAATAAATCATCAATTTTTTAATAGATGAGGAAACTGTATGGTTAAAGTACAGATGATTCAATTATTAACTTCTTAGTAAATAATATATACAGATGAAAATAATTCAAAATAAGTTTGTCAAGATAATATAGATATAAATATATGATACGGTGGTGAAGAATGTAGAATTAGCAATTTTGTATATAATGGTGAAAAAATAATGAATTAGAATGTGTGGCTAACCAATATATAGGAAAATCATTGTTTTAATTTCCTAGTAGGAGAGAACATGTTTTTTTCTAACTTCAATGACTTATAATTATTAAATACTAAAACTACTTAGGAGAGAGAAAATAATTATGTGAATTATTTGGCCCTTTTTTGGTGACGTGAGTGGTTAATTGAGTTGTTTAATTAATTATGGAAATGAAAAAATAAAAAGAAATTTTTTATTGGTGGAGTCCCTACACTCAAGGGGAAAAAAAATAAATGGAAGAGAGGACAAGTAGGATAGCCCCTCATAGTCGTGACCGCCGCTCCACACTCTAAGTTGGAGGCCGTGGGACTTCATACAAACTACGATCGGTCTGATTTGGGTGATAACCGAAGGCTGAATTATGACCAATGGTTTGGGGGTGGTGGACGTATCAAAACGTCGGTTTCAGGCTAAGAACTGAAGGACCGTTGTAAACTGAAGCAACGTTGGAAGTGAAAATGGCGTTAGAAGGAAGAGAGGTGATGGAAGAAAGACATTGAATGAAAGTTTCAGGTGGGGTGTTTGTATGCACCCCGTGATAATGATTGCATGGCAAGAAGAATACCAATACAATCAGAAACACACGTGTAGTAGACGAGTGGAAATCATATTCATTTTGTTTGTTTTGTTTTGTGAATTGTGATCCTAACTACTTTATGCCAATCTCAATTTATACTAAATATATCTACCAAACTAGATGAGACATATCTTCACTATCTTTTCACTTAAACTACTATGTATATGTGCGGTTGATAACAACTCAATTAAATCCACTACAATGTTATTGTTGATTGTGCAGCTTAACTCGTTAGTTTATTGTTGAGGTTTCTGGAAGAGTGGCTTCATGAAAACTTTCTCTTTCATTACTTGATGAATCCTCATTGAGTAGCATATGAAGCACTACTGCTATTGTAACTGCATCTAAATAAAGTGAAACATAGGAAGCACTCCTTTTCTCATTTCACGAGAGTTGATATATTTTAAGACAAAGATATTCATCCACTCCCATCCTTTTTTTCCTATTATTGCCAATGTAACAAACTTACTAAACACTACTACACTAGGCAAAGATAAATTATCTTGATTGTATATTTTAAGTTCACAATCCAATGCTAAATTTTGGGTGATTCTCTATTAGACGGAATTTTTCCTTGTTTATTTCTAATATACTGAAATCTGCATTTTATTAGTGGGATGCTACTTTCAATATGAAAGCACCATTAATAGTGTGATGGTTTTTAGTGGGTAGTGTAGTGATTAAATTGCATCCATTACACATCATAATGTTTTGCTTGTTGGAAGCTATCTATAACATTTATTATCTACTATTATCGACTAAATATTGTATGCTATAATAAATTTATGATAACACATATAAGTTAAATGTTATATATAACATATATAAAATGTTAAATATAACATATAAAATGTTATATATAGCATATATAAAATGTTATATACCGTGACATAAGGGTTATATATCACTTATTTATTTTTGAAGATAAACAAAGGTTTAAGTATAATTAAAAATTAAAATTTCAAACATAAAAATATTCAATAAATCATCAATTTTTTAATTGATGAGAAAAATGTGTATGGTTAAAGTACAGATGATTCAATTATTAACTTCTTAGTAAATAATATATACAGATGAAAATAATTCAAAATAATTTTGTCAAGATAATATAGATATAAATATATGATATGTTGGTGAAGAATGTAGAATTAGCAATTTTGTATATGTTCCAGCCTCGTCGCCTGGCCCAATAGAGGAAGCCCAAGCCTGTTGGTCTTCAGGGGGTGGTGTACCTCGTAAGCAATAATTGGGGGTAGTTAGTTCAAGGGAAAGTGAGGCGATCAGTTTAAGGAATGGGAAGGGAGGCGAGTTACGTACCGTGGAGCGTTTGTCCGCTGGGTAAAAGTGTTGTCCTCCGGTTTATGGAGTGTACGGGGGGTATTTATAGTACCCCTGTCTTGGTCGCCAAGGTTGAATCCTGGCCACTCGTTTGTAGTCTCCATAGCATGTCGACACGTGTCCGCTTTGTCTTGGAATCCTAAGAGTCGCCGCCTTGGGCCTTCTTTTACTTCTTGGGCTTGTTTGTCCGATCTGCCCAAACTGCCGCCTAGGTCCAATCCCATCAGCGGCGATCGCTGTGTGTGGGCCGCTGCCTGGGCCTTCAGGACGCTGGCGGGCCGGGCCCATCAATTGCCCCCAAGCCCTTAGCCGAGCTTCGCTTGGGTGAGGGCTTACTACAGTCCGGATCGCCTATCCTGTGATCGCCGTAAGAGGGTCCATCAATTGCCCCCAAGCCCTTAGCCAAACTTTGCTTGGGTGGGGCCTTCCGATCGCTTATGTCATGTCGCTTTATCGCCTCTGTTCGTCTTCATCACCTTGGCTTCTTGGTCTTCTTCTGACCTTTCATGCTTTTCCCATTTTAGTTCAGTCTATGAATCAGGTCGCCTTTGTTTTCTCGTTTTATGTCGCCTCGAACCTTTATCGCCGCCGCTACCTGTGCCTATTTTTCATTGCACGTGCGTCTCTTTATCTCCTAGGGTATCACGGTCTTTTACTCTCTAACTTGCTAGAGAAGCTGGGGAAATCGGGGCATTTTGGTAATTGTCTAGAAGTCATCATTACCCTAGTTTTCCAAACGTCTCCTCAGCCGCGCGTGCCTCCAATCAACTGTCGCGACGGTTCATTCCCCCATACTTGCCGATACGTCTTCTCAACCACGCGCTCTACCAATCATCTGTCGCGACGGTTACCTTCCTCTCTTAAACCCTAGCCTTTATAAACCCCCACTTCTCCAACTTCTTCCATTTTCCACGCCCCCTTCTGCTCTCTGCTTCTTCTGCTCAGCCGGCGCGCTCTGCTCCCTGTTTCAACCTCTCATTGAATGGAAAACTACTCCTATTGTCCACTTCCCATTCCCAGGATGTCCGGAGCTCCCCGTCGACCTCCCGGTACGTAACCTCCTTCCACATTTTCTGCTTTTATAAACGCTTTTCCTTCTTTTCGTGGCCTCTTCCTTTTCTTTCTTTCGTCAATATGAGTTCTTCAAACGATAGTCAGAACCAGAGTTACTCTTACCCTCTGGTTTCTGATTCTTCCGCCTCTACCAGTAGTTCGTCTCATGGTCCTGCTCTTTCCAATGATTCATCTGCTCCTTCAAACCCTCAATCTCCTACTGAGAACTCTTACTTTCCTTCCTTAGCTGATGTGGAAGACTACGCTGATGACTCTCCCGCTCTTCCTTTCTGGGGCTCCCACCAAGTCGGCTTTCAAGTGCCCCTCAACCACTTCGAGATCGACCCCGAGGAGACCATTGATGAAGGCCCTTACGCCATAGGCAACTGGCGATCCATGTGGCAAGGATCGCCCTGTGATGAACGAAAGGTCGTTGGTCCTGGGTACTTTCCCTCGGGCACTGCTCAGGGAATCGCCCGAGTTCTGCCTTTGTCTATGCTTCCCTCATCCTGGAAGTTCGCCGTGGCATCCCGGCTTTCCACCATTGGCAACTGTCCCCCCCGGATGGCATGGCATATGGACCGAGGCATTCACTAACGGTTTTCGCCTTCCACCATCTCCATTTGTAGCGTCGCTTCTCGAGTGTTTCGGTGCGTCCCTTGGAGCTTTCAACGTGGGATGCTGGGCGACCGCGTCGGCTTTTGAGTGTTCCTGTACGGCCAAAGCTATCGCCCCGACCCTTCGCCTTTTCCAGCTTATCCATTATGCCAAGATGACTATGAATGGCATAAGCTTTTGTCGCCGCTCCGAGTTCACTGAGAAGGGAACCTACTCCTCTCCTAAACCTCGCCCCACCTGGTACCACTCCTTTTTTCACTTCCAAGCCAGCGACTCGGACCGCCCTTATACCAACTTCCTTCCCTCCTCGTGGTCTACTGGCGACTTAAGTCGCTTTAATGATGATCTCGATCCTACTCCCGCCAAGGTCCTTGCCCGGAGTCAAGTTCTTTGTGACTGCCATCATCTGTCCACTCAAGCGGGGCTACAGGCTTCTCAGGGGGGAATTCGCGGAGGTATAAATATCATATGCTCAAGGATTGTTACTCTCATGCTCCAGGCCTTAAGGAAAAAAATATTTTCTGTTCTTTTTTTTTTAGGATTTGTTGTCGCCGTTGTTCAACGATTGTCGGTGTCTCACTTCTCTCTTTTGCAGGTTTTACCAACCTTGCTGGGTGCCTCATCAGCACCACCGCTCACGGACCTGTTGGCAAGACTCGCCCTGAAGTCTCCCGCGCTAACCCTCCTGTCCCTCCTCCCCATGCTGCTTCGGCTTTCGCGCCTTCTCACTCAGCTGGGAAGGGTAAAGGAAAGAGGAAGGCGACTGAGGGCGACGAGGTCCCTGCTTCTTTAAAAAAGAAGAAGCTTGGGGCCTCTACACCCAAGAAGAAAGTTGGAGAGTCGTCGGGCCATAAGCCCCAGGCTCAGCCAGCCTCGGTCGAGTTGTTGGGTCAACAACCCCTGGCTCAGCCATCCTCGATCGACCTGGATGAAGAGGAGGGTGAGCCTCTGATTCGCCGCTCCCGCCGTGCTTCCCTTCAGGACGAGAATCAGCCATCTCATCAAGAGGCCATACAACAAGAAGCCGAGGGCGACCCGACTCATACTGTTGTTGTCGCCGATAGTCCCAATGCTGCGCCAATCTCTTCTCCGCATGCCTCCGATCTCGCTGCTGACGAGTCAGAGTCATCGACCGACTATGACCCTCGCCCATAGAACAGCCGCGAGATCAATCCCAGCCGCCCTCCATTGCCATCGATCGCCCCCGTCACGCTTCGTGGTCTGAGCGGGCGAATACCATCTTTGACCGACCTGCCCCTCCAGGGCGACGGGAGGATGAGGGACCCTTCCGTTTGCCATACTTTGCTATTGTCCATCCCATGACTTCCCACATATCGCCCAGGATGGCGAGTGATGTAGCAGAGGAGTTTTCCCGCGGGGTCTACCAGGGTGTGACCGATCCTGGGGTGAGCTCGGAGGTGACAGATCTTCATGGGGCGACATCGATTCGAATGCTGCAGGTGAGCAAACCCACAACTACCCTTGATACATTTTAATCATAATATCGCAGTGTTGCCTAACTGGGAAATGTGTAAACCTTGTAACCAGGCTTTTGCTGAGCTGGCGATCTGTCATTCGCCTGCAAAAATCTTCAAGAGGAGAACTCGAAGCTGAAGGAAGATGTTGAGAATCTCCATTCGCTTCGTATGAGCCTTACTCGGTTTCATAATGAGGAGGCGGTATGGGTCCTTGGTCTCTGCCTTTCCGTTGTGCTTGGCGTGGTGATTTATCGCTAATCCACCTTTGTTTTTTTTTTACATAGCGCCGTCCCAACGTGGCGAGCATCGCTCTCTGCAACTTGAAGGGGAGTCTAGATGACCGAACCGCCCAAGTTGCCCGTCTTGAAGCTCAGCAACAAGTCCTGTAGGAGGAGTCTGATCGCCTGAGAGAGAGCTTGGAAGCCTCTCGCGAGCAACTCTCTCATCTCGAAACTGAGCTGACGGAGGCACAGGTAGGGGTGTTGACGAGCCGAGCCGAGCCGAGCTTTGCCCAACTCGAGCTCGGCTCACTTGGTTTGAACTCTGGCTCGAGCTCGAATCGAGCTCGATCAATCAAGCTCGAGCTCGGCTCGGCTAATTTTTTCTGGCTCGAGCTCGGCTCGGCTCGGTTCGAAACTGGCTCGTTAACAAGCCTAAACAAGCTCGAGCTCGAATCGAGCTCGATTGCAAGCTCGACTCGGCTCGAAACTGGCTCGTTAACGAACGTAAACGAGCTCAAGCTCGAATTGAGCTCGTTTGCAAGCTTTCGAGCTCGAGCTCGGATCGAGCTCATTTGCAAGATTTCGAACTTACTCAATTTTCTGAATTATTACTTATCATTAATTTGTAGGCATACTAAAAAATCAAAATGAATATTATTGTTTACAAGATCTAGAATTTTTAAAAATAATCAAGCCAAAATCGAACCATTTCATGAGCCAAAATCGAGTCATTTCATGAGCCAATCGAGCCAGTTCGCAAACTCCGAAATCGAGCTAGCTCGCGAGCTCCAAAATGGAGCTATCTCACGAGCTACTTAATCGAGCCAGCTCACGAGCCATTCTCGAGCTGATCGACGAGCTGTGTAACGAGCTCTAACAAGCCAGCTCGCGAGCTGCATTGTTCGAGCCAACGAACCGAGCTGGCTCGCGAGCCAGCCGAGCCGAGCAGGCATGAGCTCGAGCTTGGCTCATTTATAAACGAGCCGGCTCACGAGCCAGCTCGGTTCATTTCGAGCTGAGTCACGGGCGAGCTTTTTCCGAGCCGAACGCGAGCCGAACAAGAGCAGCTTGGTTCGTCAACAGCCCTAGGCATAGGAGATGGCTGCCAGCGTGGATGCGATTACCAGGAGCGCGATAATGCGAAGGAACTGTTAATTGAGTCCTTGGCGGCCCAGGCAGCATCTGATTCCGAGTTAGCTGCCCAGAAGGCACTATACACTGAATCCGTTGAGTACTTCACCCAAACTCTTGGTGAGAGTATTCGCGTGGTTATGCGCAGCTGTCGGAACGAATTTTTTAGGGTTTTTCCATCCAAGAGCTGGCCTGGCCGCAAGATGGTTCGCGCTGTGCTGAAGGGTCTCAATCGCTACAATGCTGGAGTGCCTGACCCTGTCGACAATGACGAAGAGATCGCTTTCCGGGACGCCGGTCGCTTGGAGAGGGAGGTGTCTGCTGAGGATGCGGAGTATGTAGCGACTGAGCGTCGAAAGCGTGGCCTTCCTGCTTTGAACCCTGATGGTTCAGAAGTTCAGCCCCAATCTTCTGATGCGGCGCCACCCTCCGGCGAACCGGGCTCCAGTTCTCAGCTCGCCAAACCTGCTGACAAGGGAAAAGGGGATGCCCTTTGAAAATGTTATTCACTGTTGTTATCGTCCGTCGTTTTTCTCTTTCTTCTTTTCCCCCCTCTTTTTTATTTACGCTGAAACATTATATTTTCGCAGGCACCATGAATATTTATCGCTTCCCTACTTCTTGCTGTTTGTGGCGATTGTTTTCTCGCGTGTTCCTCTTTTAACTTTCTCGGATAGTCTATCATTTGTGGCTAAGACTTCTTCCTTTGGCGATCGTCACGCTCATGGGTCCTATATAGTGATTTCAACGCCCTTAGGTCTTATATGATGACTTCGATGCCCGTAGGTCTTACACGGTGACTTTTAATGCCCGTAGGTCTTACATAGCGATTTCAATGACCTTAGGTCTTATATGATGATTTCGATGCCCGTAGGTCTTACACGGTGACTTTTAATGCCCGTAGGTCTTACATAGCGATTTCAATGCCCTTAGGTCTTATATGATGATTTCGATGCCCGTAGGTCTTACACGGTGACTTTTAATGCCCGTAGGTCTTACATAGCGATTTCAATGCCCTTAGGTCTTATATGATGATTTCGATGCCCATAGGTCTTACACGGCGACTTTTAATGCCCGTAGGTCTTACATAGCGATTTCAATGCCCTTAGGTCTTATATGATGATTTTTTTAACTATGCAAAGCACTTTTGAGACTAAATATTTTGACACTTGGTCATTTTCATTAAACTAGCATCGCTTACAGGGCCTTTTTAATCGTAATACCGCCTAAGATGCATGGAGTTCCATCACTACAACAAAAATCCAAGAAAATGGCGGATATACTATTGGCGGTTGTGGAACCGCCACTATGTAATTGCAATTGTGGAGGTTATAACCGCCACAATTGTAAAAACAACCGCCATTATGTATTTTGCAATCCCTGTCAAACCTAATCAGCCAATCAGACACCATAACTGTCCCCCAATCATTCCTTTCTTTCTTTCTTTCCCCCAATCAAACCTTTTCAAAACCTTCTTTCTTCCGACCTTCTTTCTTCCGACCTCCCCCACTCCGCCTCCAACCGCCGTTCCATGCCGCCTCCCTTCCGTTCATCCCCTCCGCCTCCACTTGCTGTCCTTCTGTTCGTCCCCTCCGCCTCCAACCGCTGATCTCCGCCCCACATCACCTTCCTTTCTTTGGCCCCTACTCCGCCTCCAACCGCCGATCTCCTCCCAAGCTGCCCTCCTTCCATTCGTCCCCTTCGCCTCCAACCGCTGATCTCCGCCCCGCGTCACCTTCCTTTGTTTAGCCCATACTCCGCCTCCAACCGCCGATCTCCACCCACGCTGCCCTCCTTCCATTCGCCCCACTCCGCCTGCAACCGTCGATCTCCACCTCATGCCGGCCTCCTTCCATTCATCCCATGGACAACCACTACCAATCCTCCTCGCCCGCCTTTGTCTCCGCCACTCACAGACGAGATAGAGCTTCGACAAGCTCAACCTCGTCTAGCTCTTTTTTTCTAGTAGCTGGAAGGGGAAAGTTGGACGGTGGTGGTGGAGGTGGTGATCGTCACCGTTACCGCCGCCGTCACCATTATTGATTTTTTTTTGTATTTATGGACATCAACATTGGCGGTTATAACCTCCAATGTGTAACCGCCAATGTTGATTATTAGTGGCGGTTGCTGACCGCCAATGAAATTCATTTGTCGCGGACGGATTTGTGGCGGTTTAAGCTTTCAACAGTGGCGGTTGTACAACCGCCACTATATGTACAACAGTGGAGGTTATAACCGCCACTGTTGTTATAAAAAACCGCCACAAATCCTACGTTTTATTGTAGTGCATGTTTTGGGGATCTTTGTACCGTCTAACTATGCCAGCTTGAAGGTATTGGCCCCTACCACTCGTCGTACTCTGTACGGACCTTCCCAACCGGGATTGAGCTTGGCTGCTCCGATCGCTAGTCTGAAGATTTTTCGCAGCACTAAATCATTGAGCGTGATGTGATGCGGCCGGAGTTTCAGATTGTACCGCCTAGCCAGCTGTTCTTTTTCCACGATCAGTCGCATCTGCGCCTTTTCTCTTCTTTCCTCAATCATGTCTACATTGAGCATTAACTCTTGTTCGTTTACTTTGTCCCTGTATTCCTGGATTCGTATGGATGGGATTGAAATTTCCACCGGGAGGACCGCCTCGGTTCCGTTTGTCAATGTATAGGGAGTCTCGCCTGTCGCGTTTTGTAAGCCGTTCGGTGAGCCCATAGTACGTGGTCAAGCTCTTCGACCCACACACCTTTACATCCATCTACTCTTTTCTTTAACCCTTGCAAGATAAGTTTGTTGGCCCCTCTGCCTGTCCATTGGCTTGTGGGTAAGCGACCGAGGTGAATCTTAAATTGATCCTTATGTCGTCACAGAATTCCTTGAAGACCTGTGAGTCGAACTGAGTACCATGATCACAGATGATACTTTCTGGTATTCCGAATCTGGTGACGATACTTTTGAACGCGAATTTTTGTATCTGCTTAGCAGTGATGCTCGCCACCGCCTCTACTTCAACCTACTTGGTAAAGTAATCCACTGCCACGATGAGGAACTTCCTTTTTCCTGAGGCTTCTGGAAATGGGCCCAAGATGTCCATTCCCCATCTTGCGAATGGCCATGGGCTGACGTTCGCTTGAAGCGCTGTTGCTGGCAACTTGTGGTAGCTAGCAAATTCTTGGCACTTGTGGCACTTTTTCACCAAGTCGCCTACTTCCTTTCTCATCGTTGGCCAATAGAAGCCTTGCTATATTAAGTTTCTTTCTAGACTTCTTGTCCCAAGTGAGTGCCACACACCCCCTGAATGTACCTCATCTAGAGCCTAAGCTGCATCATCTTCTCCCAAGCACCGTAAGATACGGGCCCATAGCTGATTTTTTGGTATAATTCGCCCCCTATTATGGTGCATCTTCCTGCTTTTCGCCGGAGTTTGGTCGCCTCTAACGGGTCGTTTGGTACTGTGTCATTATCCAAGTATTGGATAATAGGTGTTCGCCAGTCGCTTTTTCCAACCCCGTTGATCATATGGAAGCATTGCTTCACCTTTGTTTCTTTCTCCACTGTGACCATTCGTCCCTCCTCAAAATCTGTCGTCGTTGCTAGCTTTGATAGTGCATCCGCATGGAAGTTTTCTTCTCTAGCGATTTGCGATATGGCCACCTTTTTAAATTCTGATATAAGCAGCTTCACTTCATCGAAATAAGGGAGAAGCGACTCCTCTTTTACCTCAAAACTTCCATTAACTTGGTTGACCACTATTGCCGAATCTGAGAAAACTTTGATGTTGGTAACTCCCATACTCTTAGCGATTCGTAAACCAGCTTCCAATGCCCCATATTCTGCTGCGTTGTTAGTCCGATTAGTTGCAAATCGCAGTGCTACCTCATGGAGGACTCCTCCAGGCGACTTTAGAAGTATTCCAGCGCAGATCCTCCCTTACTCGAGGCGCCATCCGTAAATAATATCCACTCATCGCCTTCCTCAATATCCTCTTGCACCGCACTTTCCACCATAAAATCTGCCAGGACTTGGGCTTTGATTGGTGTTCTTGGCTGGTATCGTATGTCGTATTTGCTTAACTCGATCGCCCATTTAGCTAATCGCCCTGCTACGCTCATAGATCTCAGTGTGTTTTTTATTGGAAGGTTGGTGAGCACATGTATTGTATGTGCCTGAAAGTATGGTCGCAACTTCCTGGCCGCGCAAACCACAGCCTACGCCATTTTTTCTATCGTCGGATACCTTGTTTCGACGTCAACTAAAGTCTTACTTGTGTAAAAAATAGGATGCTCGGTTTTGTCCTCTCTTCGAACCAAGACCGCGCTAACTGCTTTTGGAGAGATTGCGATATAGAGAAATAGAGCTTCATTTAACTTTGGAGATGCAAGTACAGGAGGAGTAATTAAAAATTGCTCCAGCTCTTCAAAAGCCTTGTTACATTTGTCATTCCACGCAAACTTCGATGCATTCTTTAAAGTTGCAAAAAACGGGGCACAGCGATCGGCGATCCTAGGAATAAATCGATTGATTGCCGTCAATCTTCCGGACAAAACTTGAACTTCCTTCACGGTCTTTGGTGGTGCCATGGCTGTAATCGCTGCGATCTGTGTGGGGTTGGCCTCTATTCCTCGTCTGGTTATGAGATACCCAAGAAACTTTCCCGATGTCGCACCAAACACACACTTCAAAGGGTTTAACCTGAGCGAATACTCCTGCAGTGTGTTGAAAGTTTCTCGTAAATCGTCTAGATGACCATCGGACTTCTTGCTTTTGACTAAGAGGTCATCCACGTATGCTTCCAAGTTTCGGCCGATTCGCTTAGCAAAAACCGTATCGATCATTCTTTGATAGGTCGCACCAGCATTCTTGAGCCCGAATGGCATTACCCGGTAGCAGTAGTTCGCTGTTGGTGTCATGAAAGCTGTCTTCTCTTGGTCCTGCTCATTCAAAGGTATCTGATGGTATCCTGAGAACATATATGTTGCATCTACCAGCTGCTCTATATTGGGAAGGGGGTACGGGTCCTTGGGGCAGGCATCATTCAGGCTGGTGAAGTCGATGCACATTCGCCATGCTTCTGACGATTTCTTCACAAGAACAACATTAGCCAACCACTCAGGGTACTGCACCTCCTTGATCACTACAAAAAAAATGCTATTTGGCGTCGGTCATACACGCGTTTTAGCGTCGGTCATGACCGACGCCAAAATAAATAGCGTCGGTCGGCAAGACCGATGCCAGATACGGTGACGCTATAATTTAGCGTCGGCCGTTTGGTAAACCGACGCTAAAATAAAGCACGACCGACGCTAAAATATGGGTTGACCGAATGGGTGGCTGACCAACCCAATTTTTTGTTTTCATTTTAATTTTTCATTTATTATTTTCGTTTTTATTTTTATTTTTTTCTAATCTGGGTTTTTTCCAGATTTGGGACGGCAGACGGCGGACGGCGGATGTGGGAGGAGAATTGAGGGTGGCGGATGGCAGACGCCTGACGGCGGCTGAGAGGAAGTGACGTCGGACGGTGAGGGTTTGGTGTGGGTCGGGTTCCGGGTTTGTGGGACAGAGGATGAGGGAAAGGTGGAGGTGTGTCGTTGGAGTTGTTGTTGGGTGGAGGTCAGCTGGAAGGCTGACGGCGGCGGCTGGGTGGAGGGTCGGTGGTCCGACGCCGGCGGTCCAAGCTCCTAGTGAAAGTGGGGGGGGGGCGGTGTGGTGTTGGGTGGGAGAGGAGTTGGGAGGTTTTTGGGAGAGAGAAAGAGAGAGGGAGAGTTGTGGGAGAGTTTGAGGGGAGGAGGGTGGTGGTTGGGAGAGTTTCAGGAGAGAGAGGAGAGGATTGAGAGAGGTGAGAATTTGAGATTAGGGTTAGGATGAGGGTTTAAATACTTACGTATTTTAGCGTCGGTCGCGTGTCAACCGACGCTATATACACGCTTTTAGCGTCGGTCATTGACCAACGCTATTCTCTTTCTGTTGACCAACGCCAATTTAACCGTCCGGTCAACCAAAAATCGAACCAAAACTGGATAATAGCGTCGGCTCTTAGTCCCATTTTAGCGTCGGTCGATAATGACCGACGCTAAAACGCGAAGTCAACTGCTTAGCATCGGTTGTTGACCGACCGACGCTAAAGCGCGACGTTTCAACCGACGCTAAAAGGAGTTTTTTTGTAGTGGATAAATCCTACCTTTAAAAGTTTTTCTACTTCTATCGCCACAGCCTGCTGCCTTTCCCTGCAAATGTTCCGTCTTTTTTGTTGGACTGGACGACTTCCGGGCTCAATCGCCAGAGAGTGTTTGATGATGTCTGGAGCGATTCCTGGCATGTCGCTTGGCGACCATGCAAACAGGTGCGAAAAATCTCAAAGCAACTTAACCAACTCTTGTTTCTCCTTGTCGCCTAGGTAGGACGACACTCGAACTGTCTTGCTTTCATCTTCCTCGAAAAGTGGTATTGGGACGTCTGACTCTGCTGGTACAACTCTTTCTCCACCATTCTCCACCTCCAAGCTTATGGTGAGGCAGGTGCTTTTAGTCGCCGCTCTGTAGCACCTTCTTGCGATGTCCGGGTGCCCCCAGGCGAACCCTATTCCCTCCTCAAAAGCAAATTTCAACACTTGGTGTATCGGGGATGAGATTGCTTGGAAGGCGGCGAGCGCCGGTCGCCCAAGGATCATGTTGTACGTAGATTGACAATCCATGACATGGAAGTCAATGGATCGCGTCACCTGCAAGTCTCCGTCCCCGATGGTTATCTTCATTGTGGCGATTCCCTTGATGGAGACCGTATGTCCCGAAAATACTGAAATGGTCATCTTCGTCTGTCTGAGTAAGCTGGCCGGCAGGTTCATTTTCTTGTACAGCTCCCAGAAAATGATATCTGCCGAGCTCCCCTCATCGACCATTACTCGCTTCACTCGGCTATTGTGTGTTATCACCTGAATTACCATCGCCTCCAAACTCGGACCTCCTACACGAGCCATGTCTTCTTCTGAGAAACCCAACACTGGGGGACTGACCCGATCTATCATCATTACCTCTTGTGTTTCTTCCTTCTTGACTTTCTTTGTTGGGCAGCTCTCCCCTCCAAAGATAGTTTGATAGACATGATTCACCTCAGGGCGAGGCTTCTTCTTGTTGTCTTCACCGCCCTGTGGCTCTTTCAGCCGGGCGAAAACATCGCCCTTCTTGTCTTGTGATTCTCCTTTGTCCCGGCGATCCTCCTCTGGCGACTTATTCTTACGCTTAGTGCTTACGATGAAATCTCTTAACCTTCCTTCATTTATCCATCTTTCAGTCTCATTTTTCAGTTCCCTGTAGTCCTCAGTGGTATGACCATGAGAATCATGGAAATTGCAGAACTTTTGGCGACTTCGCTGATCTGTCGAGGTGTACATCGGACCAGGCCAATTTATGGTATGCCCCTTATGTTGCATGTACAACAGGATCTTCCTTCGCGACTCCGAGAGAGGTGTGTAGTATGTTCTTTCTTCTTGGTATCCCCTTTTTTCTTCAGGGCAACTTCTCCCGTATGGCGGTCTCTCGGAGTGCTGCCATCTGGCCTGCTTGTTCCCTGCAACGGGCTTTTCTTCCCTCTTCGCCGCTCCTGGTAAAGGTTCTGCTAACTGCTCCTCAATTAAAATATTTTTTTGTACCCTGGTTTCCAAGTCGGACAGCGATTTTGGAGCCACCTGCAGCAACGACTCCCGCAATCTGCCGTTATGGGTTGACTGGAATAAACTTGCCGCGGCGATCTCATGGTCTACCCTTCAGATGGATTGGACGACCCCGGTCTATTCTCAAAGAACTCCTTCAGCGATTGGTTTGGCTTTTGCCTTAAGCTTACCAATGCCTGTAGCGGGACCGTCCTCGTTTTCTTGCACTCATACTTCTGTGAGAAGATCATAGCGAAACCTTCCCACGAGGTTATGGTGCCTTCTGGTAGATTCATGTACCACTCCCTGGCTCGTCCCCCAAGTGTCGCTGGGAAAGCTCTGCAGTATGCGACATCGCCTGCCTGCTGCATCTGCATGGCGATCTGGAAAGCCTGCAGGTGCTCATCTGGGTCGCTTAGTCCCACGTACCTGTCCAAGTTGGGCGGTACCAGCCCCTTGGGTAATGGCTCGGCTAGGATCGCTCTGGACAAAGGTTGGCGCACTGCCAGCTGCGCGGGGGAGATTTGAGTCCCAGGAAAGAACTGTTGTAGTACCTCGAGATGGGAGTCCTGTGGCGAATGCCTGACCTGAGTGTTGGCCCCGAGAGCTTGAGCTTGCTGAGCGATCACCGTTTTCAGCATTTGGGTAAGCTCAGCATTCTGTTGCTCGAGGGACCGGAATCACTGCTCCAGTAGTTCATAGGCATCGCCGGCAGGGATAGTACTTCGAGACTCGGAGCATCCTCGAATTCGCGCTCCATGTTTCTTATGAGATCTGGATTCGCTCGGGAATTTGGGTTGATGTGCTTGACGGGTGTTATCCCATCGCCTCCTTCGCCACTCTCGTTAGCCAGTGTGGGAACTGCTGAAGAAGCCATTCGCCTTAAGTTTGTGTGAAAAGTCCCCTGATCGCCCCTATCTGGCGCGCCAATTGTTCCAGCCTCGTCGCCTGGCCCAATAGAGGAAGCCCAAGCCTGTTGGTCTTCAGGGGGTGGTGTACCTCGTAAGCAATAATGGGGGGTAGTTAGTTCAAGGGAAAGTGAGGCGATCAGTTTAAGGAATGGGAAGGGAGGCGAGTTACGTACCGCGGAGCGTTTGCCCGCTGGGTAAAAGTGTTGTCCTCCGGTTTATGGAGTGTACGAGGGGTATTTATAGTACCCCTGTCTTGGTCGCCAAGGTTGAATTCTGGCCACTCGTTTGTAGTCTCCATAGCATGTCGACACGTGTCCGCTTTGTCTTGGAACCCTAAGAGCCGCCGCGTTGGGCCGTCGCCTTGGGCCTTCTTTTACTTCTTGGGCTTGTTTGTCCGATATGCCCAAACTGCCGCCTAGGTCCAATCCCATCAGCGGCGATCGCTGCGTGTGGGCCGCTGCCTGGGCCTTCAGGACGCTGGCGGGCCGGGCCCATCAGTATATAATGGTGAAAAAATAATGAATTAGAATGTGTGGCTAACCAATATATAGGAAAATCATTGTTTTAATTTCCTAGTAGGAGAGAACATGTTTTTTCTAACTTCAATGGAAACCACTCAGGAGAGAGAAAATAATTATGGGATTTATTTGGCCCCTTTTTTGGTGTCGTGAGTGGTTAATTGGGTTGTTTAATTAATTATGGAAATGAAAAAATAAAAAGAAATTTTTTTATTGGTGGAATCCCTACAGTCAAGGAGAAGAAAAATAAAAGGGGTGGTGTTTTATAAATGTATATATATATACTAGCTTTTCGCCCGCCCGTTGGCGGGTTGTAAGTTGTGAAATTATATAATTGTGTATTTTTAGAACTATAATTTTGTATTTTGCTTAACCAAAAGATAAATAATTTGAGAGAAGAAAATAACATTCTTATCAGGAAAAATTACCTCTCCTATCCACGATTTATAAAATTTTAATCACAATAGTTTTTTTTCTTTATTCGTATAATAAAAACTTTATAAAAGAAAGAAAAACATATATTCATAAGTTTAGGTAGACCCCTTTAGGAAAAATTGGTGGCCAAGCTCTGTCATGTTGTTGTATGATGAAGTTTAATTGCAACATATGTTTACTCACACTCATATATGACCATTCAAATTAAGCTAGTTGTCAAAGCTGCTAACTATTAATAAATTTAATTTTAATTTTGCTAGTTATGTGATTAATTTAGATAGAGAGTTTTGCGTAAGAACAAAGAAGAGTGTTAGAAACTCTATCATTTATATACAAAATAATTTAATTTTTGAAGAATAAACTATCATTTTACCCTCAACGCACATGCTATTTAATTTCATATACATTATTTATTCATTATCCTAATATAAATAACTAATAAGTTCAAAAATATGGTTTTCATAGTTTTAGAACAGTTTATATTCTAAATACATTTTATTTCTTTTAAAAATCAATACACATATCATCAATTGAGGCACAATCTGGTCTAGATAGAGGCAAAGTGACATTTGAAAATGGTAATTCACGCATAGTTATTTTATTAGTGATACTATGGTGAAATCACCAGTTTTAATGAATTTTAGGTTTTACTGTTACATTTTTGTGGTTAAAATTTTAAAAATTAAGGATTTAAGATGTAAATATCAAGTTTTAGGGTTTATAAGTTTAGAATTTAGATAGTTGATATCAAAATTTATATTAAAATATGTTACTATCGAAAGTATTATTAAAATTAATTCTATAATTAACATCAAAATAGTTTAAAGGTATTAATTGATATACTTTTGGATATTGCATTATCCTATTTTTATTGGTATGATTTTTTTTTCTAATACTTGTATGAAAAAATTCAAAATCAAACAGACACGAAGGGTCTAACCAATTATATTCAATATAAGTACTGTTCAACTACCATATAATGATTTATTTTATTGGTAAGATAACATCCTGTAATATTAAATTGTAAAAAATTATGGATTCAGATAAATTATTTGTATTAAAATTTTAATATTTATGAAAAAAATTAATCGATCATAGCAAGAAAAAGTTATGACTGTAGAAGAGGCTACAATTAAGGAGAGAATTTTGTTTTCTTACCCTCTATTATAAATTTTTATCATATGGTATCAACAGATAATAGTAGGTTATAATATTTATAACATGGATAAATTAGAAAAATGTAGGATTGTGGTTAAAGAACATGTGACTCAATTATTAAAATCTTATTAACTTTTATGTAGGGTATAATATTTATAACATATATAAAGTATAATTACAATAGTAGACATTGCTAAGTTTTTACCTCTGTTTAGATACAATATATATACAGATCATGGAACTAATCTAAAATTACTCTCTTTTATTATAAAGTAAAGATTATATAGATACAGATATATAATTGTATTTTATTATTTCTCTTATTTTTATATCTTATTTTCATTCAATAAATTAGTTATATTTAAGCCCGTTTGTTGCTCATTTAGTTTTAAAATATCATTTGGTTTAAACCCAACATGTAAATTGCTAGTTACAAAATAAAAGTTCAAACGCAAAAACATTCTAAGAAGCTATTTTGTTAAAACATGTGACAAATTTGTGTTAATAAAATATTTTTATTTAAATTATGGTGAATTAAGTTTCACGATCTCATTAAATGAAATGAATATTATTTTTAATATTAAGTATACTTACTACACTAAATTGTGAATGATTACTTACATATGTTTACAAATAGTATATAAAATATAAAAATGTGTCTCAATTAGTTTTACTTAAAAATTATAATGTAGTAATAATAATAAGAATAAATAATATATTTTATTTTCTGAATAGTGAAGTTAATTTTCTAGTTGATGTACAATGTGTAAAGGATAAGGAATAAAATAATCCAAAATAAGTTTACATATATAAAATATAAAATATGAACATACTTGGACTATTAATTAATCATTTTAATTTTTCTCGTTTAATATGATTAAGAGTTAAAAATTAATTAAATAGTAGTTATTTTTATTGAAAGATACAATGTAGGAGAGTGGGGTAGGGCTGTATATGAGCCGAGCCGAGCCGAGCTTCAGCCTAGCTCGGGCTCGGGCTCGCCTTAATTTTTTCTGGTCCGGGCTCGGGCTCGGTCGGGCTCGTGACGAGCTCGGATAGGCTAGCTCGGGCTCGTCTCGAGCTCGGCTCGGGATCGGCTCGTTTACTATGTTAAACACACCTGGCTCGGATTCAGCTTGTTTATAATGCTAAACGAGCCAGATTTGGCTCGTTTACTATGTTAAATGAGCCTGGCTCGGATTCGGCTCGTTTATAATGCTAAACGAGCCAGATTTGGCTCGTTTACTATGTTAAATGAGCCAAATCCTTGTTAGACTCGTTTGCCATCATAAACGAGCCAAACTCAGGATAAAAAAATGTCGGAAATATAAGAAATTAAACATTCTACAAAAATACGATGTATGTGCTATAAAATATAGAAAATATAAAAAGTCACAAATTCAAATTCATATGAACGTTTCCAACGTGCATCTCAAGAAACAAATTAGCAACTATCAAAAAGCAAAAGATGCCAAAGAGGAGAAGAAGAAGAATGATGTACCGTTGACCGTGGGCTCGTGACTCACAGAGTGGGGATTAGAGTAATTCTAGGGCATTAGCCTTACGGTAATTAGTAATGACCATATTACATCTTTTAGTGCATCATTTTGTTGCACTATTAGGGTTGATTATTTAATTACCATTTAGGGATTAGGATTATACGAGTTACAATCGAGTCAGCTCACAAGCTTGACTTAACGAGCTAACAAAACGAGTTGGCTCACGAGCCTGCCGAGACGACAAACATACTGGCTCAAGCTACGACTCATTTAGGTGACGAGCCTGTTCATGAGCTAGCTCGCTTATGACAAGCCGATCTCACGAACGAGCTTTTTTGAAGAAAAAAACGAGCCCGAGTCCGAGCAGCTCGGCTCGTATACGACCCTAGAGTGGGGTAAAAAAGGGGATGAAAAATTAAAGAAAAAAGGAAAAAACATGATTGGTTGGTTAGCTAAAGTTAAGGAGAGAAGGAATAAAGAGGGGGTAAATTATATCCTTATATATATATATATATTAGTAGATATATATACTAGTTTTTTGCCCGCCCGTTGGCGGGTCACAACTTGTGAAATATTTTGAATTTCATTTAGAGAAAAGAATAAATTAATTGAGAGAGGAAAAAACATTCTTATTAGAAAAATTTACTACTATTATCCATAATTTATAACACTTTAATTCATTCTTTATTTCATTATTCGTGTAATAAAAAAACTACTATTATAAACCCTAAATTATAAAATTCATATAAGAAATAAAAACATATATTATATCATTTAGGTAGGCTCCTTTAGAAAAAAGTGGTGGCAAATCTTTCATGTGTTTCTCTCATGAAGTTAAATTGCAACATATGTTTACTCAACACATATCTAACCATTCAAATTAACGGGTCGTTTGGATGGGTCATTTGGGAGGAGGAGATTTCAAATGTCTAGAGACTTGAAATAGCATGAGAATTGAGGTCCTTTTGCTATTTAAAAAATAGATCGGGGTTGTTTGTATTAGAGATTTGGGGTGGGAATTTTAGGTGATTTGAGGTCAAAATCCCTTCCCTAGAGATTTCAATAAAATCACTTGTTTGGGCTACAAAATTGTAGGGAGATTGCAAGAGATTTTAAATCTCTTTGGTGGGCCCATAGAGATTTGAGAGTGATTTTAAAATCACCACAATAAAGTAGAGATTTGGGGAGTTTGAGAGAGATTTGAGGCAACTAGTTCCCCTATTCACAATTTTAATGAAGATATTTTTGTCATTTGTAATGTGAATGTAATTTTTAGTTTTTAATTTTCTGAATTTCTTTCCTCAATAATCTCTCAAATCACTTAACCAAACAATCAATTTTTCAAATAGCAAGGGAACCTCAATTCTCATGCTATTTCAAGTCTCTAGACATTTGAAATCTCCTCCTCCCAAATCACTCACCCAAATGACCCGTAAGTTCTTTGTCAAACTGGCCAACTATTAATACATTTAATTTAATATTTGGTAGGTATGTGATTTCTTCTAGATATAAATTTTTTCGAAATATAATCAATAAAAGGGTGTTAGAAACTCATTCATCTATATAAAAATTATTTTAATTTTGGAAAATTAAACTATCACTTTTCCCTTCAACGTGCATGTTTTTATAGAATCTATTTAACTTATATGTTTTCTGATGGCCCCCGGCCCAGGAGAAAGGCCCAAGGACCCATTAGGGTTCTTGACAGGCGCCTTGCTGATGTCATAGTGAGTCGCGCCCTGACGTCATCAGCAACCGCCCTGGTCAAGATCAGTCACGTCTCTGACACCACCCACGCCGTTGACAAGACAGGGATCACCCTCACATGCGCGGTCCACTGGGCTGGCAACACGTGGCACCAGGGCCCTTGCCAGCTTGGACCTATAAATAGGAGGTTCCCCACACAACGCAGGACACGACACACTCAGACCATACGCCCGATACTGCAAGCTCATACGCTGCACGCTAAAGGCCTTGGTCATTCGCCCTATTCAAGGGCGCACACCCGATACTTCTCTGTTATCCTTTCCCCATTCTCCATATCTATCCTTACCCTCACTCTCAGACCTAACGCCTGACCGTACGCCTTGCAAGGTACCCTCACCCGAGCAAGGAAAGTTCAGGCCCTATTGGTTCGGCTTTCTCCAAGACCGGGCCTCCTCTTTATTGACAAGCCCACCAGGGCGGATCAATTGGCGCGCCAGATAGGGGGTGCAAACTGACTCATCATCACGACGGGCAACATGCAGAACCTTTCCAAAACATCAACAAGTGAGGATACTGGGATAGATATGACCACCCCAGCAAAGCAAGTTATCCCCGCAGGAGTCCCGCAAACCACTCGACTCCAGGGGATAAACGAAGAAACCGCGCCTCAACATAGAAATACGCCTTTAAGCCAGGAAACACAAGACTTCTTGTTCAATCGCCCGGGTGTCGAGGCCTCTCAAACTCCCGAAACTGGCGCCCAGGCGGTGGCGACAGTCCCAGCGCCCCAAGCAACAGACCTAGCTGAGCAGGTAGCCGAGCTACAAAGGCAAAACGCCGAAATGGCGGTAATGATGAGAATGCTAATCGCCCAGACCACTAAGAGGGCGGACCGACCCACAAGCTCTGGCCCCACGGGTATGGCGGACTCTGATGAAATGATCAGACTGTTCCTGCCACAACAACAGTCGGGCCCTAAATAGATGGCAATGCGTCAGCCGCTGGACAAGGCATTACTCATCATTCCACCTCCACAGGGATTTGTGTCGCCCGCCAACAAGGCGTACGACGGGACGGGCAATCCAGACGAACATTTGCTGACCTTCACCATCGCCATGCAGATGTTCAGCGCCCCCGACGCCACCTACTGTCGGACCTTCCCAGGGACCTTAGTTGGAGCCGCGCTGACATGGTATGGCGCCCTGGCCGAAGGTATCATCAAAAACTGGGAGGACTTTTGCACTCTTTTCTTGCACAAGTTCAACAATCAAAGGGAAGCGGGAGGAACATGACGACATTTTGGGGACTCCAACAAAGCCGTAACAAGACCCTTCGTCAGTACTACGACAAATGGTCCAAGGTGGTAACTGTTGTCCCCAACCTCGCGCTGGACATCGCCCTGCACCACATCATGACCACCACTACCAGCAAGGAGCTTGTCAAAAGCCTGGTACTGAAGAAGCCGAGAACTCACACAGAGTTGGAAGCCTGTATACTCCAAAGCGCCGAAGTAAAGGAAAACATAGCCATGATACAAGGCGGATCAGGGAGGGTGGATCAGAACAAGGGCCACGCTTCCCGAAAGGACAAACGCCCTGATGATAGGCGTGACTACCGGCCACACCCGGAGAGAAGGCCAGAAGAAAAATACACTCCACTGACAGAGTCATGTACGTACTCCAGGAGAAGCGGGTAGGACTCAGGTGGCCCGCCCCGTTGAGCAGAGCTGCGGTTAAAAGAGGTAACCCGCACGAATTCTGCGACGCAGTTTCACAACCAAGGGGGCCACGATACTGAGGATTGTCGAGATCTCCATAGCAAAATCGAGCGCACCCTGAAAAAATGGGGAGCTCCGAGATTACATCATTGACAACCGCCGAAGGAGAGACAAGGACAGATCAAGGTCCCCCAAAGGAGAGAACGGGAAAGGTCGGATCGCCCCGAAAGGATAGAAATGAACAATCCCCCCCAAGAAGGAAAGTGTTTTCGACAGAATAAGCGACAGAAAAGAGACTGAGGAGAGCCAAAGAGAGGAGAAAGATGATAGGCGAGTTAAGTATAATATAACTTGCAGCATGATACTAGGGGGAGAAGAGGATGTTCCCAAAGGAAAGCAAGTCGTGGGAGAATGCGCCTTAGTGAACCAGAGAGGAGGATATCCGCCCATATCATTCTCGGTGCTGGACTTAAGAGGGAGAAACCCTAGCACTCTGGCCATGGTGGTCCGAATGATCGTAGAGGAAACCTTGGTAGAAAGGGTCCTAGTGGACGAGGGAAGCTCGGTGGACATCCTTTCCGCCGATGCATTTAGCAGAATGGGCTTGGACCCGGCGCGACTCAAGTCATCCAAGATCGTGCTCACGAGATTCGCTGGAAATGACGTGCCAGTGCTCGGCGTCGTCTCACTGCCAGTCACATTGGGAGATGAAAAACTTCAAGAGACAAAATACGTAAAGTTTTACGTCACTAACTGCAATTCGGCGTATGATACTAGGGCGGCCTGGTCTGGCAGCATTTGAGGCGGTGTCGTCCCCCGTGCACCAAGTGATAAAATTCCCGGCAGAAGGAGGAGTTGGAATTTCATGGGGAAACACCTCCTTGGTGAAAAAGTGCTATAAGGTCGCCCTCAGGAAGGACGAGGTGTGCTTCACGGTAGACACGAGGGGGGAGTGTTCGTCCGCCCTGAGCCCGGGGAGGCCGACATTGAAGTACCTTTGTCCACGAACGAGCCTGAGAAGAAGGTCAAACTTTCCGCACATCTCCCTGCAACCGAGCGGACCCGAACGCTCTCGTTGCTTAGGGAATACACGATCTTTTTGTTTGGAGACCCCAGGACATGCCTGGGCTGGACCCATCGATCATTCAACATCAGTTAGCAGTAAGGGTGGATGCCCGCCCGATATCTCAGAAGAAGAGGACCGTCAACTGGACAAGGAAGCAGGCTATCCAGGAAGAAATCAATAAGCTGTTGGAAGCAGGCTTCATTCGGGAGGTGCAATACCTTGAATGGCTTTCCAACGTGGTGATGGTGGGAAAAGCGGATGGCAGCTGGAGCATGTGCATTGACTTCACCAACCTCAATGACGCTTGTCCAAAGGATCTGTATCCGCTCCCAAACATCAGCTGGTGGACGCCACGGCTAATCACGAGACACTGTCTTTCCTGGACATGTTCTCGGGGTATCACCAGATCCCCTTAGCCAAGGCAGACCAAGAAAAGACCTCGTTCTCTACGCCTTACGGAAACTATTGCTACAATGTCATGCCTTTCGGCCTGAAGAACGCAGGAGCCACTTACCAGCGGATGATCGATAGGGTGTTCCAAGACCAGATGGGTCAACACATGGAAGCTTATGTGGATGATCTCCTGGTGAAAACCAAGGCAGGAGATGATCACCTCGTGGACATAAGGCGGACGTTTGATACCCTAAGGAGGTTCCGCCTTTGCCTGAACCCAAAGAAGTGCATGTTCGGAGCTTCCTCGGGAAAATTCTTAGGTTTCATCATCACACGAAGAGGGATCGAGGCGGATCCGAAGAAAATAGAGGCAATCATAAAGACTCCTCCACCCAAAACAGCCAGGGATGTTAAAACTCTAATGGGGCGTTGTGGCCGCCATGAACCGTTTCATTCCCAAGTCGGCTGAAAGGCAGGCCCCTTTCTTCGCCACCCTAAAGGGCGCAACAAAATTCGCTTGGACAAAGGAATGCTCCAGGGCGTTTTGTAACACCCATCCCAAACCGACCCGAGTTCACCCGTGGTCGAACCGGTTTGTGTGCTACTTGAAGAACCAGCTTTAAAAGAAAAGAGTAAAACGCAGCGGAAACAGAAACAACTCTTAAATACAAGTTCAAAACGAAGGAGGCCTCCACTTAATAAAACCGAAATACAACTGAAATCTGAAATCCGATCACAACCGATCACAAAATCTCAAAACGATTACAAATCTTCCAACCCAAAAGTGTCAACTGAAATCTAAATTTAAAACAATGGTCACTCCACAATAACTTCCTAATTCTTCACTTCACAACTCCAACCTGCAACTCCTCCGAACTCAACCGAACACCTGAAAAGAGAAACTGGGGGGGATCAGCTTCCTAATGAAACTGAGTGAACCCACTGGGTCTACCTATGCGCCGAACCTAGCCTAGGAGCGATCCCAACTCCACACACACATCAAGCAACGGAATCTGACACAGCCAGCTCATTTTAATTCCTAACATGATACTAGGCGATCACATAAGCTCAATATCAAATCAAC
Organism: Linum lewisii; assembly: GCA_034768395.1. Lineage (NCBI taxonomy): Eukaryota > Viridiplantae > Streptophyta > Magnoliopsida > Malpighiales > Linaceae > Linum > Linum lewisii. Next base: position 40,780,275 of record CM068303.1, on the reverse strand, counting down.
CTCCACAATCCATGATAACAATAGTACACAAGAAATCAACATGCATAAGATCAACATCATACCAGAACTAGTTCTTCATAACAACAAAGATCCTCACTCCTACGGTTCACCATTGACTCACATATATACGATTTAGTATTGCTTCACAAACAAGCAGTTTAGCATCACAAGACAAGTTACCATCAAAGCACACACATGTATACCTCTTCATACACATTCGCACATTCACACATACGCTGCATTTCCTCTTTCAATTATCTAAGTGATCTCACAGGTGCACTCCCCGAATCAATACCCACAACTCATAATCTCGACCATATAACCCAAATCATCAATTCACAAATACAACGATATAACCAAGATCATGAAGCACACATATCAACCTTACATCACAATACATCTCAACTCCTTACTGACAGCACTTCCACTCACACATCGACCACCACTCACATTGCACAGATTCACAATTACCTACAACGTCAATCATAGACCATTCAACCTCTAACTCACATCTCAGCATGACAACATGATTCACAACACATCACAAGGCAATTCACAAACACGTCCGAACACACATCATACAGAAAACACACATGCATCTCAATTCCATTATCTATGTGAGTTCATTAGGCGCCATAAGGAGTTGTTCCCCCGCTACCCCGCCGGCCTCGTGCACCTCCCTACCGCATGGGAGGTCCTCGTGCTCCCCTACCGCATGGGGAACACTTCACAATTTCCACAATTCCACAATACCACAATACCACTCCCCGTCGGGAGACAAATCTACCAGTCCGTCGGTAGGCCCTAACCACCAGTCCGTCGGTGGGTTGAAACACAATTGGGGTAACGTTGGCTCCTTCCAGTTCTATCATTTTAATTCCATTTACCCAATTCCATTTGATCAACTCCACTTTGCAAAACCACTACTCAAATTACACATCACAAATCCACACCATAAATCCACATCACAAATCCACATCACAAATCGACACCACAAATCCACATCACAAATCAACACCATGATTCCACCCCACAAATCCACGTTCTAGTTCCAAACACCAATTCTATGTTCCAATTCTAGGACATAATTCTAGTCTAACCACAACCGGCAATAATAGATACAATCATAGAATTCATCGCATCCAACCCCATCCCATCTCACATTTCTAGATCAACTACATTAGCTATCATCTTATATCCCAATCCCCACATCACACATCAATCAGCACGCTCATCAAATAGTAATCACAAGACAGTTATCCAGTTTTACTCTCGAGGGTTCATGCAAGACCTAACACATCCTAAGTCCAGTTCCAACTCCTCACTCCCATTCCTAGCCATCTAGTCAACCATACACTCACACAAGTCAACCATACAATCACACAACCATAACAATCAAGACAACATCAATTTACCATTTCAACTCTCCTATTGAGCGTTACTAGATTAAACCACATAATCTATCTAGTTCACATATTTCATCTAACATGATTCCTAGCCACAATTCGACCAATTCTAACATCCTCGTTCATCTCAACCATTTACCAATCCACATCCAAGACTCCAACCTTATTACAATAATCACAAGACACAGAATCAATCACCAACACACACAGCATCATTTTCATACAATTCAGTCATACAACCTCAGCTCAACTAGCTCATGCATTCAGAACACCCAATTCCATTACTCAATTCCGTTCACCAATTCCCCTAACCAATTCCATAAGTCAATTCCACGTACCGGTTCTATTGTCCACTTCCACGTACAAATTCCCTTACCAATTCTATTAGCCAATTATAAGTCATAAGTCTACCACCTTAAACACATTAACAACCATCTTCACACACAACATCGATTCTACCTAAAAGGCACGTTGCATAATTCATACATTAACACCAAGCATCATCTCAATCCCAACATTATGTAACCCAACACAATCCAAATCATTCAATAATCCCATATCACACATAACCACACATCACAAGACATTCAACGCCTCCCACGGCACAAACAGTTTAAGGGTAAACGGCTAGCTCACCGGCCACCCCCACCTGCAAGTACAGGGGAAGCCATGTCATGAGTCGTACGGTTACCCTCCTGTACATCCTTCATTGGACGACCCCACATTGGTGGAGCCATCCACCTGTTCATCAATTAAGGGCGACCCCACATTGGCAGGACCACCCTCCTGCAACCACAAACTGACAATAGCATAATATACACAATTCTCATGTTCACAGACCCGTCCCTCCTATCACTCTTTACTAGTTTCGATCAATTTATCATCCATGTTAATCAATTCCCCCAATCAAAATCATCACAAACAGCCATCAATCATAAACCAATCCATCAATAAACAAACATCCAACAATCATCAAACAGCATATTTCACAGAGCAATCAATTGCAGAACAGTTTTCCCCTTTTACTCTCTTTCAATTTCATGCAAGGCCCTACATTTTTCTAGGTCTGAGTTGTAACTCCTCACACCAACCAGACTACCTATCGTACGTTAAACCCTCACCTGACAAGAAGACGAGGCTCTAAAACTCTTCTAGAAACCCGAACAGCCAAGCTCTCAGACACCAAAAACGTAGCTATTCTCCTCTTCACTGACAGCAGCTTGCTCCGAAATATCTAGAACCTCCAGGTGCGATTTCTTCCTCTCATTACCACGAACTCATAGCAACAAACGGATCGCCAATCGGAGCTCTATAACTCCCGGAATCGAGGTTTGAAGTTTCTTGGAGATTTCTAGCTCAGTCCCAAAAACGTAGCTCTTCCTTCTTCTATTGACAGCACCTCGATTCGAAATACCCAGAACCACGAATAGTGATCTCTTCCTCTCGTCGCCACGAACCCGTAGCAACAAACGGATCGTCAATCGGAGCTCTACAACTCCCGAATCAAGGATTGAAGCTAAAGGGTTTTTGGCTTCTTCAAATACGGGTTTTGGGGAAAGAGAAAGAAGGGGAAGTTATGAATTTCCGTGTAAAATCAGCCTTTTATAGTCTAACCATGATACACGGCGTGTATCATGATACACGGCGTGTATTGTAATACACGACCGTGTATCGTGGTCTGCCCACATTGACAATTTTTCACGTACTCTCTTGTATACTCGACCCGACTCAACTATGAACGTCCCGAACTTCGATGGAACCTCAAGAACATTGTTTCCAATGTCTAAACCATCCAAACTCAAGTTCCAAACCGTTCGGTTGGGCGGGGATGTTACACGTTTGAAGAGCTGAAAGCATTTCTCACAACCCCACCCGTCTTAGCTGCTCCTGTCTCGGGCGACCAGCTATACCTGTATGTGGCCATAGCCACAGCAGTCGTCAGCTCAGTTTTGAAAAAATGGGAGGACAAGGAAGAGCGTCTGGTGTTCTACATTAGTAAGACACTGGTGGAAGCGGAAGGGAGATACACCCCCTTGGAGAAAGCAGCATACGCTGTCGTAGTAGCATCCAGGAAGCTACGCCCATACTTCCATGCCCACACCATTCATGTGGTAACCTATCTGCCCATCAAGACGGCGCTAAGGTCTATGAGTGTAGCTGGCAGGATGGCCAAGTGGGCAGTTGAGCTGAGCGAGTATGACGTGCACTTCCAACCACGAACCGCCATCAAGGGTCAGGCACTCGCGGATTTCATAGTGGAAGGATGTGTTAGGGCGGAAGGAAAGCTGGATGACTACTGGGAGTTGTATGTGGATGGAGCCTCCAGCAAAAACGAGGCAGGGGCGGACATTGTGCTAAAAACGTCGCAGGGGTCTTACACGAAGCCGCCCTGAGGTTTGCTAAGCACCGCACCAACAACGCTGCCGAATATGGAGCAGTAATAGCAGGCCTACACATGGAGAAATCTATGGGCGTTACTCACATCAAAGTATACTCAGATTCCACCATAGTCGTCAATCAAATTACCGGCGAATATGAGGTGAGGGAAGAATCGTTGCTGCCATACTATGAAAGGCCAAGGCGGCGTTGCGAGATTTTGAAGCAACAGAGCTAACTCAGATTGTCAGAGAAGACAACGCCCATGCAGATGCCTTATCTAAGCTCGCCACCGCCCTGAATTTCAAGGAAGAACGGATGGTCATAGTGGAGAAAGAGAAAGAGTTTTGCTTGGCGTTAGAAGAGGCAGAGGCCGGTAGCACGGGAGATTGGAGGACCCCAATCAGAGCCTATATTGAGGCGAATGTCCTGCCAGAGGATCGAACTACTGCTACTAAGATCCACCGACAAGCAGCCAGATGCGTAATCCTAGAGGGGAACTTGTACCGTAAGTCCTTCGCGGGACCTTACCTTTGCTGTCTGGGTGAGGAAGAGGCGGCGTACGTGTTGAGAGAAATCCACCAGGGCGTATGTAGCATGCACATTGGCACCAAGAGCTGGAGAAGAATATTCTCCACCAAGGATATTACTGGCCTCACATCCGCCGAGACGTGGAGGCCTTGGTCAAACACTATCACAATGTCAAGTCTTCGCCAACGTGCATCACCTGCCAGCATCTGCCCTGAAACTGATAGTCTCACCCTTGCCATTCACCTTCTGGGGAATGGACCTTCTGGGTTCGTTTCCAGAGGCAATAGGGAAGAGGAAGTTCATCATTGTGGCGGTAGATTATTTTACCAAGTGGGTGGAGGCTGAAGCTTTAGCATCCATCACAGCGCTTCAAGTTCAAAAGTTTGTGATGAAGGACATCATCACCAGGTTCAGCCTCCCCACAGGGTTTGTATGTGACCACGACACCCAGTTTGACTGTGCGTCATTCTGGAGTTTTGTGAAGAGTACAATATCATTGTCCACCTTGCCTCCGTGGCGTATCTGATGACACTAGATTTGACGTGATTATCAGCCTCATTTAAGCGACATTTCCTTGCTGGAGACATGGTTTTTAGGGTAGAATAACGAATATTCAAACGATTGCCCTATCTCGTGGCATTTGTGTTACCTTGGCCTGTTCGGGTCTATTTTGATGGTTTTCTAGTATTTTCATGTTAGCACAGGTGTTCGCCATCAAATGTGGTAGCCAAGGACGTGTCTAAGGTACTGGAACCCCGAGGAATCACAACCGCATCAACCAGAAAAGTCATTCAACCCGAAAGAATTCCTGTCCCATTTACACATATATTTTCGGCGAAAATACCCTTGGGTTTTCGCCGAAAATGGAAGAAGAAATCCATTGTCCCGATCAAGAAGAAATTCTCGGCGAAAAAGATTGGATTTTCGGTCGAAAACCCTAAGCCGAATCAACCAGGAGAAACAGACGGGATTGAGTGACATTTGAACAGATATTTTCGCCGAAAATATCCTTGGATTTTCGGCGAAAATCCCAGTGGAAAAGCAGAAATCGCCGGTTAGGTATAAATATGAAACGCGCGGCTAAATAAGAGATATCAGATCACACACAGTTTTTACAACCACACACGGGACGAAAAATCCCAAGACTGAGAAATAGAGAGAACGAGTGGATAGAGTTCAAAGAGCCAGGAACGGATCGTGACGCCATCCATCCATCTCGGAGAGCCAGTGCTAGGAGTTGAAAATCCAGCAGATTGAAGCTGCAAGGAGTCGTCGAAATTAGGTTTTACAGTTCTTCTCTGTCTTCCCTACCTGAGATGTATTCTTTGTTGGTCTTCGATTCTTCTGTATTGAATATGAGTAGCTAAACTCGTGTAGCTTAGATTAGATGAACCCTAAGTGACCCAGGGCTTTAAAGCGGTCACGGATCGGCGGTGATTAGATTCGAAATTCATTCAGTTTCTTCTTCATGTTTGACTTGTTCTTTGTTCTTTGTGTTTCTTGTCTGGTTTGGCCACCTAGATTAGATTCTTGTTAAGCTAAGGATAGAAGCGAACGCTCGCCTTACTTTAGAACATCGAGTTGAACAATTAACCTTATAATTGGAGTGTGCCTTTCGTGGGAACCGATTAGGGTTAATCCACTGCAAGAGTAACTCACAAATCGTTAGAATTTGCACCAGTTAAGTTAAGTCGTTGCGAGAGGCGACCGTACCCGGGCGACTGATTAATCTGGTAGCTAGATCGGATAGAGCGAACGTTCGCCAGTCTTAAACCTAAGGGTCAGGAGTTATGGTGGTGTCTGAGACCTGAATGAACTAGAATCGGAAACTGCTGATCTGTTGATTGCCTATGCCTTGGTGATCTAAGGGGATTCGAAATCTAAGCTTGTCTGTCTTCTGTCTTAGTCAATCAATCAATCGTTAATTCGCTTTAATTTCATTTCAACCTGTCTTTGCATTTCTTAGTATAGAAGTCGTGGAACCCACACCACGCATTAAGTGTTTACCCTCGAATTTAACTGCCAACACATTTGAGTAAGGAAGTAGAGGAGACCCGTGGAATACGATCTACCCTAGCTTCGCAGCTTGGTAGTTATTTGATTGGCCGTTATTCTGCAGCTCATCAAATTGGCGCCGTTGCCGGGACTCTTCTATTTCGTTGAAAGAAGAGTTGGCATTTTTATTCTTCTACCTTTCCATATTTCATTTCCATCACACTTCGATTTTACACCGGTTGTGTTTGTTTTTGTCTCTTGCAGATCATAGCAGGTACAGAAATGGATCACTTCCGTTCCATCTTCCTTTACCGCAATGGCTGCTCCTAAGAGTATTGCGGACTACAGTAAGCCGCGTGCATCCAACTTTCGATCTTCCATCACCGTGCTTTCTAATGACGATGATCCTGATTATGAGATTAAGATTCCTCTCCTAGAACTAATCTCTAAGGACATACAATTCGAAGGAAGACCCGATGATAACCCCTGCAAACATATAGATGACTTTCTGGCTGTCTGTGACACTTTCAAGTCTGGGAACCTCAACAAGAACACTTTATATCTCCGGGCTTTTCCGTTCTCTCTCCGAGGTGCAGCTAAGCATTGGCTTGGAAGCAAACCACCAGGCCATTACACTAACTGGGAGGCATTAGCTCAAGATTTTGTTGAGGAATACTTTCCTCCCGCTAGGACAACTGCTTATAAAGACCGCATCTCCAGATTCACTCAGAGAGAAGATGCAAGCCTGTATAACACTTGGAATGAATTCCAATCTCTTCTCTTCAACTGTCCTCACCATGGGTATGAATAAAGACAGCTGGCTGAATTCTTTGCTCGTGGTATGCGCGAAGAATCCGCAAACTGGGTCAACTCCCTAGCTGGTGGAGATTGCACCGCCCTTACTCCTCAGGATGCTCTTCTGCATTTCGCTAGCTGTGCTTCAAAATCTAGAAACTGGGAGAGACAAAGAGAAGGAGCCAAGAGTCAGAGTCAGATGAGTGTTGCAGAGCAGATCAAAGCAGAAGTTCAGAAACATCTACAAGCAGTTGGTATCCCTCTCGATTCCCCGTCAGCTACCATCTTTTCGGTTGACTGTGGATGGTGTGGATCCTGTGCTCATAACGGTGGAAGCTGCCTCAACTTCGGCACAACAGAAGTCTGGTTTACAGAAGAGATAAACTTCATTGATCAGGGCTTCGCTAACAATCAGAAAGGCTATGCCGGTTACAGAAACTACGTGCCACGGAACCAGAGCAACCGGTTAGTAGATCCTTATCATAGACCTCCGAGATTCATCGGAGGACAACACCAGTTTCAAGCAAAGCCGTACTACAATAGAGACATAGACTATCAGAAGAAGTTCGATCAGATTATGAGCAGACTTGACGACCACGACATTCAATTAAAAGCTCAAGCTGCACTCAATCAAGGACAGAGAGCTCAGAGCCAGAGAATAGAGGATGCTATAAGCAATATGACTAAACTCTTTACTAGCAATCCTCTCCTTAATCCAGCAGCATTTCAAGCAGACTCCGGTGCAAAGAGCGAACACGCTCAAGCTATTACCACCAGGAGCGGCAAACAAACAACTGATCCCAAGGCTCCAGAACCTGAAGTAATACCAGATACCAGTGCCGCCATGGATATGCCAGAAATTGAGGATATCACAGAAGAGGAAGAAGATGCATCTGCTCCTCCTCCTCCTCCTCCCAAGACAGCTCCTGAGCCTGTCTTGGCGCCATATGTACCTCAGATCCCTTTCCCGAAGGCTGCAATGAGCAAAGCCAAGGATCATGACACTCAATATAAGAAGTGGTATAATGTTCTTAAGACCGCAGAGATCAAGATACCAGTGACAGAAGCTGTAGAGATTATACCACCACTGGGGAAGTTCTTTAAAGACCTAGTGAAGAAAGTGAAGAACGGAGAGGCGTACTCTGTCACGCTTACTAATGAATGTGCTTCTATTCTCGTGCTGCCATCTCCCATACGACAGCCGCCACCACCCCCAGCTAAGTGTTCTGATCCCGGTTCTTTCACATTACCGTGCATTATTAATGGCATTAAAATTGATCGCAGTCTGGCTGATTCTGGTGCTTCTATTAATGTTATGCCTGTTTATCTATATGAGAAGCTGAACCTAGGGCAGTTAAAACCTATTACTCTGCATCTAGTGTTAGCCGATAGGTCTGTTAAATTACCTAGGGGATAATAGAAGATGTAGCTGTCTACTGTGGTCCGTTTACTATAATTGCAGATTTTGTTGTTCTAGATACTCGCGAGTCGGACGGAACACTTATCCTAGTCGACCTTTCTTAGCAACTGCTGGTGCAAATATTAACTGCAAACAAGGCATGTTAACTTTGAGCGTAGGACAGGAAAGTGTTGCATTCCGCATTAAAGATAGCATGAGATACTCTGTTGTTCAAGATGATAACTGTTATACTGTTGATCCCTTGGAGTTGGCCTCGGCCAATTTCGTTACTAATGCCTTATCTAGTGATCCGCTAGAGTTGTGTTTGATTTCAGGGATTGACAATGCATTAGAAGATCCAGAGCAGCGCCTATGACAGGATGAGTTAGACGAGCAAAAGGCGACATTCACACCCATCACTGCGCCTGCACACATCAAACCAGCGTCGAGTCGGATTACTACCTCATACGAAAGTCCGCCAGAACTTACTTTGAAGGAGCTACTCGACCACCTAGAATACGCATTTCTGGGGAAGGACTGCCAGTTACCAGTCATCATCAATTCGAATCTATCTCCCGAGCAGAAAGAGCAACTAATCAGGCTACTCAAGAAGCATGTCAGAGCTATTGCCTGGCAGTTAGCAGACATCAGAGGCATCTCTGAAACCTTCTGCAAACATCGGATAGTCGTTGATGAAGAATTCAAACCAGTCAGACAACCACAACGCCGACTTAACCCTCTGATGCAGGAAGTTGTAAAGAAGGAAGTACTCAAGCTTCTAGATGCCGGTATCATCTATCCTATTGCCGACAGTCCTTGGTTAGTCCGACTCAAGTCGTTCCGAAGAAAGGAGGAATCACCGTCATCCCTAATCCGAAGGGTGACCTCATCCCAACTCGCACGGTTACCGGATGGAGAGTCTGTATCGATTACCGACGACTCAATGATGCCACGAAGAAGGACCACTTTCCACTGCCGTTCATTGATCAGATGCTTGAACGATTAGCTGGTCATGAATACTACTGTTTCTTAGACGGGATGTCCGGTTACTTCCAGATTCCCATCGAGCTTGATGATCAAGAGAAGACGACTTTCACCTGCCCGTTTGGTACGTTTGCTTATCGTCGTATTCCTTTTGGTTTATGTAATGCTCCCACTACCTTTCAGAGATGCATGCTTGCTATATTTGGAGATCTGGTAGAGAATGTGGTGGAGGTATTCATGGACGACTTCTCCGTCTATGGAGATTCATTTTCAAAGTGCCTGGCTAATCTGGACAAGGTACTAGCTCATTGTGAGGAAACCAACCTAGCTCTTAGTTGGGAGAAATGTCACTTCATGGTTACCGAAGGTATTGTTCTGGGCCATAGGATCTCTAAGACCGGTATAGAAGTTGATCGTGCCAAGCTTGAGACCATCGCTAGCTTACCACCCGCCGACCTCAGTTAAGACAGTGCGAAGTTTCCTCGGAGACTTCTCCAAGATCACTCTTCCAATGACGAAGCTTCTTGAGAAAGATGTTCCTTTCATATTTGATAAAGCTTGTCTGGAAGCCTTTGAGACTTTGAAGACTCAACTAACCACCGCACCGATCCTTACAGCACCAGATTGGAATCTTCCATTCGAGATTATGTGCGATGCTAGTGACTTCGCCATTGGCGCGGTTCTTGGTCAGAGAAAGGAGAAGAGATTCCATCCTATCTACTTTGCTAGCAAGACACTCAATGATGCTCAGAGAAACTACACTACCACGGAGAAAGAGCTTCTGGCCATCGTTTTCTCCTTTGACAAGTTCAGACAGTACCTGGTTCTTTCACATACCATTGTCTACACAGATCATGCTGCCCTGCGCCATCTATTAGCCAAGCAGGACTCAAAGCCACTTTCATCCGATGGATCCTTCTCCTCCAAGAGCTTGACATAGAAATTAAAGACAAGAAAGGAGCAGAGAACTTAGCGGCGGATCATCTCTCCCGACTGGAGGAAGCACAAACAGGTAAGTCTACTACCCCTATCAATGATTCCTTCCCTGACGAGCTGTTGCGTGTTGAAACGTATGAACAGGTTAACAGTATAGCTATCGAGCCCTGGGTAATCCCTCACGCTAATGCAACCGAGTCGGAGGAACCATGGTATGCAACCCTGGCTAATTACCTCTCTCACGGCATTGTACCCCCCTGAGCTGGATTTCAATGCACGCAAGAAGCTCTTTAAAGAAGCCAAGTCATACTTCTGGGATGAGCCATTCTTATACCGCATCAGTATTGACGGAATGATCCAGAAATGTGTCTCTTACATCGAAGCAGCCGACATTATGCGTAAATGCCATGAAGGACAGTTTGGAGGACACTTCGGGGGAAACCGCACTGCGAGAAAGGTACTTGAAACAGGTTTTTATTGGCCTTCAATCTTTAGTGATTGTGATGTTTTTGCTCGACGTTGTGATGCGTGCCAGCGATCAGGTAACATCTCTAACCGTAATGAGATGCCCCAAATTGTTTCTTTAACTGTTGAAATTTTTGATGTTTGGGAATTGATTTTATGGGTCCGTTCACACCCTCCAATGGAAACAAGTACATCCTTGTAGCCGTTGATTATGTTTCTAAGTGGGCCGAAGCTGAAGCTCTACCCACTAATGATTCAAGAGTGGTGGGTCGGTTCCTTACCCGTCTTTTCACGCGTTTTGGTTCACCGCGCTTCATCATAAGCGATAGGGGTACCCACTTCCATGGATAATTCGACCGGGTGTGCAAACACTTCGGCGTCACCCACCGTATGTCCACAGCTTATCATCCTCAAGCGAATGGTCAAGCGGAAGTGACGAACCGTGAGCTCAAGCGGATTCTTGATAGGACAGTTGGCCGGTCCCGCAAAGACTGGTCATCTAAGCTCAATGATGCCTTATGGGCTTATTGAACTGCCTACAAGACTCCCATCGGTACCTCACCGTATCAGCTGGTCTATGGCAAGGCATGTCATTTGCCAGTTGAGCTTGAGCACAAGGCATTCTGGGCTAACAAAGAGTTGAACATGAGCTATGCAGTAGCAGGTAATATGTGTCACGACCAGATCGCTGAGCTTGAGGAGCACCGACTCCACGCATATGAGAGCACGAAGTTATACAAAGAGCGCACGAAGAAAATTCATGACTCTCAACTGAAGACAATCAAGCAGTTCTAACCCCGGAGATGAAGTGATTTTATATAACTCTCAATTGAAGCTCTTCCCGGGTAAATTGAAGTCCCGTTGGTCCGGCCCTTATACCGTGGTGCGGCAGGCATCTTTAGGCAGTGTCCTAATCAAATTGCATGACCAGAAGCCGTTTATGGTCACCGGGCATAGACTTAAGAAGTATCTGCAAGGACTAGCTGTCTCCTCCATCGACGTGCACTACTTTGCTTTAGAATCATGACACAAATCCAGGTATTGTCTGGCTCACGGACGTTAAACAAGAGCGCTTCGTGGGAGGCAACCCACGACTGGAGTCAGTTTTTTCATTTTGAGTCGTTCTGTTTTAAAACCCTTTAAAAAAAAAACACCGCCGACTGTTTTGAAGTGTTATTTTCGGCGAAAATTCCCCATTATTTTCGCCGAAAAAATTCATGTGTATTTTCAACCTGGTTCTCCTGTTTCAACTTTTCGACCGAAAATCTCGCCTTTTCGCCGAAATCATTTCTTCATTTAAACTGAGATTTTCGCCAAAAATTTCTCAACTTTTTCGCCGAAAATATACCCTTTTTCACCGGTATTTAAGGCCCCCTTCGGTATTTGTTTCGCGAAAAAATCAAACCCTCCCCCATCCGAAAATTTCACACGACAAACTCTCTCTCTCTCTGTTCGCCAAGTGCCGTCCAGCCCGCCGCCGCCGCCTCATTGCCAACCGCCGCCGCCCTTTTCCCTTGCCTAGCCCGCGGTTCAAACCCTAGAATCGGAGTTCCACAGCTCTGGTTCCTCCCGACCTAGTTTTCAAGCTCTTTTCGTCGTTTTCCCGGGTTTCCAATCATTTTCTCGAGTCATGTCTTCACGGTTAGTTGTTCAGCCCTTGATTGTGAATCTTTGGCTTTTTGACTTTCAGTTTTCGTCATGGTTGACTTTGGTTGACTTTTTGGTTCTCCCTCAATTTTCATGATTGCTATGTCGGTGTCAATTGGCTAGGTTCTGGCATTTCTTTGTGACCCTTTTAAGGCTCGTGACTTGTTGTCTGTGCGATTGTGTTAATGAATCATTCCATTCCGCATCCTTGCTTAATTGATTGACAGTTCTTTACTGCTATATCTTGATTCAGTGATCTCTCGATTTTATTTGCTTGCCCCGCTTGTCAACCTAAGTGTGGGGTAGGATTCTTGTCTTCTGATGCTGGTCTTTCCTGAGTTGTGTTTTACAGGGCTCCCAAATGTTTTAAGACCACCAGTGTAGATAGAGCGCAACGATCCTCAGCTCGCCAGAACAGGACACCACCATCCCGACCACCCGCACCAGCTGCACAAACATCGAGGGCAGTGGCCATCATCCCCGAGGATGCACCAACCCCTGTGACTCCTATCGCATCTATCCCTGCACCTGCAAATGGGGCCCTACATCCTTTCATCGCTGCCCTGGAGCCGCAGCAGCTAGAGGTCTTTCAGAAGATTAAAGACATTCCTCCGGCTAAGGTGGCAGTTCTTTCTCTAGACAGTCTCAAGGCGCACAATCCGGCTTGGCACTCCACCGTCGACACCGCCCTTCATAAAGCCGGTTTACGAGTGCTGACCGCTCATGGCTCCCCCTACCCACTTGTCGCTCTTCAAGAGTTCTGGAGTTCGTTCTGGCGCCTCACCCCAAAGCCCATACGTGAGCAGAAATTCGTATCATTTCACCTCGATGGTGTTCTCCACGAGAAGTCCATTCAAGAGTTCGGCCGCCTACTGGATCCGCACGTCAACCTCGATACAATGTTAGCTGGCTTCAAGGACACATACTCCATCACGAGTGCTCCTTACCCAAACGTGTGGAAATGGGCCTCCTGCGAAGATGAGATCTCACCTATCGTCAACCCCACGGTCGGTGACATCTTTCACCCTATTCTTAAATTCTTGCATTACGTTTGGGTGCAATCTTTGTGTTATTGCAGCAAGACGATCCGTCACCATGTTTCTTTAGAGGAGCTCGTATTATTCCGTGCTGTAGACGAGGATGCCAACCTGCATCCCGGATGGTGGCTTGCACGATTCTTTCACAAGCGCACTACCGCCAAGAAGCTTCCTTCTGAGCTTCCAGGAGGACCTTTCATTTCAATTCTGATCGACAATCTCCAGCTCGGTGCCAAATGGGGCCCCGACATTCCTCGTGTCCCGGTTGAGCATATAGGTGTTGAACTCGCCATAGCACGGGGCATTGACCTTTCAGCGGATTTTGAGCATTGCACGTCGCTCCCTCACCGCACTCCCCAGTCAGTTGAGTGCCTGCCGTCGCGAGCACTAATCACCGCTGAGATGAATGAAAGGCTGGCGCGTATTGAGAAATGGCAACTAGACTACTCGGCTGGTTCGCTTCAATGGCAGAAGGACCGAGTAGCACATGAAGAGACTCAGAACGTGCGTTGGTCCATTCTTCAGCAATTCATGGCCGACCAGTCTGCCAGACACACGGATGATATCGCATGGCGACAGCAGCTGGAGCAGCGGCTTGGCATTTCACCTCTCCCGACCCCGCCTCCACCCCCACCCTCAGAACAGTGATCATGTTGTTTCTATCCTTTCCATTTCTTTTCTTTCTTCTTTTCGGATCCGGGGCACTTGTCCCAGTATCCTTTTGTTTTTTTTTGTTGTTTGTGTTTTATAGGATTTTGAGTAGCTGCTCTGCTCCGCCCCGGACTCTTTGTGCTCGACCACTACACCGCCCATCACCTTTCAGGTTCCTCGTATCTCTCTCCTTTAGTTTGGTCCTGTGAGGACACAGAACAGTCTAAGTGTGGGGTAGGATGTTAGAGAACCATGCATGATCTTGCTTGCCTATATCTTTGTATTCCTCGTGATTCCATTTCAGTCTCTCTAGCATTAGAATGGCTCAGTTCTTGATTCTTGATGTTAAGTTGTTGTTCAAACTTTCATAATGATGCTTAGACTACTTAACCTAGAACTTGAGAACCAACTTGTATACTTTGATGCTAAATTGCCTGGTCATAACAGAATTTTTAAAATCACACTTGTAGTGTGTAGCCTTGATTGCATGAAAATGACCGAATCCGACTAGCAAACCAACTGTGAGCTTTTGATCCATTGCACGTAACTTGCAATTTTAATTCTTTTTGAGTGGTTTTCTGTTTGCTTGAATGAGTTAGAATTTGCATGAGACCTACTCGAGACCACACGATGACACGAGTTCTAGAATGATAGGGGCACCTAGATTCAGCTACTAAGCCAGATAGCCTACCTAACGATAAAATCCATTAGGTGTAGACCCTTGAGCTTGGCCTGTTCTTTCGGTTCGATATACATTACAACCATTTCCCATTCTTTCGTTCCCCGTTGATCCCCTGTGGTTGTAGTTCTAGATTGACCTACCGGAAGTCGGTTTGTAGTAACCTGCAGGGGCAGGTATTGGGGGGAGAGCTGGGGGGAGCCACCGCTCCCCCCTCCCTCGGTACCGAGCGTAAATTCGTATGTATTTTTTTGGATTTTTCGAATGTGGCGCCGTACATAATAAATTTTGGCTTCGTGCTTTTGATACAATTTCGTAAATGTAAAATAGCCCACATATAATTTAACTTAAGCCCAACAAATTATAGCCCACATATCTATACACATTCTTAATTAATTATAACATAAATAAAAAAACAAAGCCCACTACCCACTAACCCACTCTAATATCGCAACATTCTGTTCATTAATATGAATTGGAAAATTAAACTATTTTAAATTTTTAAAAGCAAACTTGTTTAGAAAGAAAAGAAAAGAAAAGAAAGATAGCAACAATGGGAAACTGAAACGTCTTAGGCTATTAGCAAATAGCACTGTCCGTAATTCAACTCCAAGTCCAACTGTCCAAGCGAGCGGGAATGGCTATGAAGTACGTACTACGGTAGTCGGCAGCGGTTCTCCGCTCCGCAGCTCCACTGCCCCGCAGCCTCCGGCCCTCAGCTCCAATTCTCCTCCTCCGCTCCTCGACTTCTTGTTAAAAATCAACCGATTGCGTGGGCGTGGCTGCAATCTCCGATTCTCCGAGTGAAACAGCCAACTGTCGATTCTCCAAGTAAGCTTCCACTCTCCGATTCGTTTATGTAATTTAAGCATCAAGCTGAAAGTCTCTGTCGTTCTCGTTCTGTTCTCCGATTCTCCGACTATCCGATTTTTCAGTTCTCTCCAATTATCATACTATCATCAGGTTATACTATCATCAGGTTATTCAATCTGATTCAAGTTGAATCTACTGTCAGTAACATTGATGCATAAATTAGTTAGTAGATGATTGTAATTGATTATATATTTATACTATTTTTCATCTACACAGGTTCTTCAAAATAACAAAGATATTGTTGTTACTTTGATGCAGCAGGAACAACAATTACAAGTTCTTCAGGTTTCTTTTTAGAGTGCTGTTTTCACAAATTTTTTAGAATTAGACACTTAGATGATTTAATTAATAGTTTGGTGTTGGTGTATATTTGTTTTACAGCCTTGTTGTTGATGTATTATGGCTTCGAAAGAGCAGCCAAAGAAAAGAGTAAAGTCGACATTATTGTCGTATTTCATCCCAACTCAAAAGGAATGTGCGATTGAAAAGGAAGGTGAACAAAATTCAGCGGCTCAAAGTCCACAACCACAAGTAACATCTACAGTAATTGGTAATTCATCTACTCAACCTTCAGGTTCAGGTATAAATCGACAATCACAATTACAATCATCTCCTACTCTTGAAGTTGAACGTGATCCAGGAAAGAGGATCAAAATATGTGAATGGCCTATTGAGTTAAGAGATGAGGTGAGAAGAAAGTATTTATTACTACAGGCTTACCAACCAAAACTCTCCAGACATGTCTATCAAACTCGAGAGTATGGAAACAGTTCTCGTCGCTTTCAAGAAAGTTGGTACAAGGAATTTCATTGGTTAGAGTATTCACCAACATCTCATAAGGCTTATTGTTTTCCATGTTTTCTCTTTGACGAGGATTCATCTTCTAACTTGGTGAATGGTGGCTTTGACAATTGGAGAAGGGTTCGCAAGGGAAAGGATTGTGCGTTTCTAAACCATATTGGAACATCTTCTTCCTCACCTCATAACAAAGCTGTCGCTTCTGCTGCTGGTTTGAGAATGCCATCTGCTCATATTGATAGAGTTCTTGAGAGAGTTAGTAGAGCAGAGGTTGAAAAGCATCGATTACGATTAAAGACAACTATCAAGGTTCTTCAACGATTAGCATTGCAAGGTTGTGCATTCAGAGGTCATGATGAGTCTGAAAGTTCTTTGAATCGTGGTAATTTGATCGAATGGATTGAATTTCTTATGGAATGGAGGGAAGATGTGAAAGCGGTTGTTTTGAAGAATGCACCAGGAAATGCTAAATACATTTCTCCTCTCATATAAAAGGAGTTATTGTCAATTATGGCGAATCAGGTTCGGTGTAAAATTCGGGAGGAAGTTGGTGATGCTTACTTTTCTATTCTTGTTGATGAAGCACGAGATGAATCTGGACGAGAACAAATGGCCATCATATTAAGGTATGTTACCTCAAATGGCATTCTAACAGAGCGATTCTTTGCAATAAAGAGTGTTGTTAACACTTCTGCAGCCACACTCAAGCAAGTCATATCAGACGCACTTTCTGAAATACAATCTTCAAGTTGAGAAATTGAGAGGTCAAGGTTATGATGGTGCCAGTAACATGTCAGGTCAATTCAATGGTCTCAGGGCTTTGTTTCTACAGGATTGTCCATATGCATACTTCGTCCACTGCTTTGCTCATAGATTGCAGCTAACCTTAGTAGCTGCAGCAAAGCATTGTCGTCCAATTTGGAATTTCTATTCCTTATTGGATAATGTTATTAACTTGGTGAAATCATCTCCCAAACGTACTACAGAGTTGATAGAAGCACATCAAAGAGACCTTGATTTCATGTTGGCAAATGGTGAACTTGAAAGTGGACGGGGAGCAAATCAGATGACTTCTTTACAGCGCGCAGGTACTACTCGTTGGAGCTCTCATTTACATTCAGTTGATAGTATGATACAGATGTATGGTGCAACTTGTGATGTCTTGGAAGAACTTAATGAAAACGGGTCGACTCCTCAAATTCGAGCAGAAGCTGATGGTGCTCTAAAAGGTATTACAACTTTTGAGTTTGCATTTAACCTACACATGATGAAGGCGATTATGTGTGAGAGTTATTTCCTATCTCAAGCCTTTCAAAAGGAGTCTGTAGACATTTTAGAGGCACTCAGTTATGTTTCTACTACAAAACGTCTTCTGCAAGAATTATCGAGATAAAGGATGGGAACCTTTGCTTGAAAAGGTGAGATCATTTTGCTGCAAGCATGAACTAGAGATACCTGACTTGAACAAAATGCATGGTCGTGGTGCCAAGAAAATGCAACTAGAGCATCTGTATCATTTTGAATACTTCAATCAATGCATAGATCATCAGTTGAGTGAGCTGAACTCAAGGTTCAATGAAGACACAATTAGGTTGCTTCAGTTGAGTGCTGCATTAGATCCAAAAGATTCATTTAAGGCGTTTAATGCAGACCATATTTGTGAGCTTGCAGAGGAGTTCTACCCCAAAGATTTTGATGGACATGATATCCTCATTTTGAAGAGTGAGTTACCATTTTATACTGAACATGTGGTGCGTAATTCTGAGTTTGAAGTTTCTTCACTTGCCAAATTGATGGAGAAGTTGGTAACAAGGAGGTTAGATGTTCAATATATCATGATATGTCGATTGATTCGTCTTGTATTGACATTGCCAGTCTCAACAGCTACTACAGAAAGAGCATTTTCAGCAATGAAGATCGTGAAGACTGATATCCGGAACAAGATGGCAGACGATTTTCTCGCCAATTCCTTGATGCTTTTTATCGAGAGAGATTATGCTAGAAAGTTAGATATAGATTTTATAATCGACGATTTTGCTAAACTAAAAAATCGTCGTGTGCAATTGACCATTAATGAAGGCTAAGTTAAACTATATCATAATTGTATCGATTATATTTCACTTTCATTTTGGCTCCCCCCATGTATACTTCCTGGTTCCGCCCCTGGTAACCTGCCTATAGCCATTAAACAGGTGGTCTTAGCTATTATGTCCAGACGTGTAAACCCCTCTAGCAACTAAAAGTAAAATCGGCACAAAAGAAAAAAAATAGAAAGAAAAAGAAGCAAGTTTCAAAAAAATGAAAAGAAGAAAATCAGAAAAGCCAAAAAGGTTTCAAAGTTTTAGTTCAATAAAACGTTCTTCTCCCTACAAATGGAAGAACGAAGACAAAAGAAAAGTCAGAAATTTTGTGTAAAGAAAAAAATAAAGAAAAGTGCTAGGTTGCTTGAGGGTATCATAGGACGAGCGTTCATTATTCCACCTGTGTCTGGTTAGACGGTAGGAAGCCATAGGTTAGATTCGAGGGAAGTTAGTCGAAAGCTACACCGCACAAAGCCATCATCATACATTCCCATCATCCATCACATCATAAACCCAAGTAGTGTAGAATTCGTTACAGTCCTAGCGGGAAGTCCTTCTTGACTAGTTACTCGTGTTGTCACAGTGGTGGAGATGTGGTTGAATTGCAAACTTATGACAGAATTCAGGAACAGAAAATGATTGAGAGCAGAAACACGTCCTTAAACACAGAGAGTGAGAGTCCCCCATTTACTAATTATATCCTGTGTGAGGAGTCTGGTCAGTCAGGTCAAATTCGTGCATAATTGGTTGCTACTACTTGTCGTGTGCAGTTTATTAGTGAGACCAGGTTGTGTGGCTGATCAGTATGCATGTTAGGTTTCTTGTCTAGGATCTGTCTAATAATTCATTGTGTTTGATTGAACTCCAATTTAATAGATCTTGTCATTTGTGAATTTGAGTGTGTTCTAGTTCAGTTTGCTTGAGGACAAGCAAAAGCTTAAGTGTGGGGTATTTTGATGACACTAGATTTGACGTGATTATCAGCCTCATTTAAGCGACATTTCCTTGCTTAAGACATGGTTTTTAGGGTAGAATAACGAATATTCAATCGATTGCCCTATCTCGTGCCATTTGTGTTACCTTGGCCCGTTCGGGTCTATTTTGATGGTTTTCTAGTATTTTCATGTTAGCACAGGTGTTCGCCATCAAATGTGGTAGCCAAGGACGTGTCTAAGGCACTGGAACCCCGAGGAATCACAACCGCATCAACCAGAAAAGTCATTCAACCCTAAAGAATTCCTGTCCCATTTACACATATATTTTCGGTGAAAATACCCTTGGGTTTTCGCCGAAAATGGAAGAAGAAATCCACTGTCCCGATCAAGAAGAAATTCTCGGCGAAAAAGATTGGGATTTTCGGTCGAAAACCCTAAGCCGAATCAACCAGGAGAAACAGACGGGATCGAGTGACATTTGAACAGATATTTTCGCCGAAAATATCCTTGGATTTTTGGCGAAAATCCCAGTGGAAAAGCAGAAATCGCCGGTTAGATATAAATACTGAAACGCGCGGCTAAATAAGAGATATCATATCACACACAGTTTTTACAACCACACACGGGACGAAAAATCCCAAGACTGAGAAATAGAGAGAAGGAGTGGATAGAGTTCAAAGAGCCAGGAACAGATCGTGACGCCATTCATCCATCTCGGAGAGCCAGTGCTAGGAGTTGAAAATCCAACAGATTGAAGCTGCAAGGAGTCGTCGAAATTAGGTTTTACAGTTCTTCTCTGTCTTCCCTACCTGAGATGTATTCTTTGTTGGTCTTCGATTCTTCTGTATTGATGAGTAGCTAAACTCGTGTAGCTTAGATTAGATGAACCCTAAGTGACCCAGGGCTTTAAAGCGGTCACGGATCGGCGGTGATTAGATTCAAATTCATTCAGTTTCTTCTTCATGTTTGACTTGTTCTTTGTTCTTTGTGTTTCTTGTCTGGTTTGGCCACCTAGATTAGATTCTTGTTAAGCTAAGGATAGAAGCGAACGCTCGCCTTACTTTAGAACATCGAGTTGAACAATTAACCTTATAATTGAAGTGTGCCTTTCGTGGGAACCGATTAGGGTTAATCCACTGCAAGAGTAACTCACAAATCGTTAGAATTTGCACCAGTTAAGTTAAGTCGTTGCGAGAGGTGACCGTACCCGGGCGACTGATTAATCGTGGTAGCTAGATCGGATAGAGCGAACGTTCGCCAATCTTAAACCTAAGGGTCAGGAGTTATGATGGTGTCTGAGACCTGAATGAACTAGAATCAGAAACTGCTGATCTGTTGATTGCCTATGCCTTGGTGATCTAAGGGGGATTCGAAATCTAAGCTTGTCTGTCTTCTGTCTTAGTCAATCAATCAGTCGTTAATTCGCTTTAATTTCATTTCAACCTGTCTTTGCATTTCTTAGTATAGAAGTCGTGGAACCCACACCACGCATTAAGTGTTTACCCTCAAATTTAACTGCCAACACATTTGAGTAAGGAAGTAGAGGAAACCCGTGGAATACGATCTACCCTAGCTTCGCACTTGGTAGTTATTTGATTGACCGTTATTCTGCAGCTCATCAGTATCCCCAGGCCAATGGCCAAGGAGAGGCGGTAAATAAAATCATATTGAAGGGGCTGAAGAAGAAGGTTGAGGAAGCAAAAGGGAGATGGGCGGATGAATTACCCAAAGTTTTATGGGGACACCGCACCTCCTACAAGACCGCCACAGGGGAGACGCCCTACACGCTGATGTACGGGACTGAGGCAGTCCTCCCGGTGGAAATCAATCTGCCAAGTCTTCGGGTGCAGCACTTCAACCCACAGACGAATGAAGAAGACTTGCAACAAGATCTTGACATGTTGTAAGAAAGGAGGGAAGAAGCGAGCATCCGCCTACTAGCAGAAAATTCACAGTTAGCGCGCCGATACAATGCCCACCTCCGCCCTCACCACTTGACAGAGGGCGATTGGGTTGTACGGAAGGTTTTTAGGCCAATCCCCCAACACGACAAGCTTAACGCCACTTGGGAAGGACCATACTAGATCAGAGAGGTGATTGGGCCAAGCACCTTCAAGCTACAACGACCCTCAGGAGAACTCGTGCATAAGACTTAGAACTCTATGCATCTGAGGAAGTATGAGGCGGGAGTTCTGCCAGGAAACTGAAGGCTGAAGTTGTTTTGTTGTATTTGAGTCCAACCTTTGTATTTTGATAGGGTTTTCTGATAAGTTACCCTACTTGTATTCGCCCAAGTGGCCTGAATTTTAATTAAGGATGGATTCTCAAAGCACTTCAGTATCAAATAAAAATCGGTCAACACCAGGGAACACCTCGAACGGTGACCGCGTCCGATGGTGTTAAAGCCCTGATACCCCTAGGAGGTACGGCCTAACACACTCGAAGGTGACCGCCCTGTCACCGGTCTTGTAATGATAGCAGTCATATCGATGCCTTGGATTGCCTTGAGAGTACCTCAAATGGCAACCGCATCCGATGGCGTTAGAGCCCTGATACCCCTGGGAGGTACGGCCTAATCCTCCTGAAGATTGCCAACAAGGCTCGTTCTACACACCATTGGAAGATGCCACTTAGAGGCCCGAACATCAAAGCCAATGCGTTTTCCGAAAATGATTAGAAAAGATGCTTCTGATTAAATAGCGGAACGTACAAACTGTTGGAACAAGGAGGGCGGATCGCCAAAACACACAAAAAAAAACTACTAACTACGCGCCAGAGGTCGCAGCTTTCTTCTCACCAGAAGTAGCCTACCTTTTCCACTCTCTCCTACGGCGCTTGACTGTCTGTAGACCCTCGGCCTTGGCCGCCTGAAGGATGCCCACCTTCTCAGCAGGGGGGAACCCCACGGAATCCTCCGAGGCTTCTTTATATGCCTCGGTGATCACGCGCTGGTTCACCGCCTGAAGCATTCGCGCCTGGTCCCAAGAAAAGTTAGGACGACTTGCGCGCAGATCATGGCGGATTGCAGTCAGGGCAGAGTCAATAGTGGTGAGCATCCGCTGACCAAGATGAGACTCCACCTCAGCATCGAAGTCCTGTCAGAGGCGGCTAAGCTCATCCTCAGCTTTCTTTCGGCCCTCACGGGCGTCTTTCAGGGCGAGGCCATCCTCCCGGAGCCTCTCCGACTGCTGGTTTAGGTCCTCCACCAGTTTCTTATTGTCGCCCTTCAGGGTGGTCACCCGGGCGGAAAGAGAATCATTGGCGGCAGCAGCATCGGACAGAGCTTGGTCTCTCTTAGCCAGCTCCTCAGCATGGGCGGCGTCCTTGTCCGCCAAACCCTTTTTGTGCTTCTCCTCAGCTGCCTGCATGGCACAAAAGTGTTCAATGCAAGCTTTATCGTAAGCAAGATGAGTCACGTCAAGCTTAGAAGAAACATCAAAAAGGAGTTCGGCGGACTCTACCTCCATGGAGTGATTGGCCTTTTTGTACAGGCCCTTGTACATGGTCACCTCCGCCTTGAGCAACTTGTTTTCCTTCTCCAAGTTGTCGATCCTCGAGGCCTGACCGATGGTGCCGCCTGTCCCACCAGCGCGGAGGTGCTCATCCGCCGTAAGAAAAGCTCTGGCATAGGCCAGCATCTGAAAAGGTGGAATTAGGTCTCTGGCGGATGAAAGGGCGGAAGTAGTAGCAGAGGAGAACACATACCTTGGCTCCCATGGCCGCCTGCTCCTGGGCGAACGAGCGGACGACGTCCTCATCCTCCTGATTGTCTATGCGCCATCGGCTGGCCAACTCGAGCGCAGTGTTGAGGAGCGCGACACTTCCGCCCGCAGGAGGAGGAAAAGATGGAAGATGTAGCTCGTCGCACTTGGAGGATGAAGACTCCAGAGCCGGCGGACGCTTCACCGATTTCTTTTTTCCACTTAGAAGAACCACCTGGCTCAGAAGCCCTCGACCGTTTCCTGGATGAGGAGTCTTTGTTCAGAAGCTCATGCTGTCCCTGGCCGCCCTCGCCCTCGTTCTTGTCGCCCTGGTCGTCGAGGTGGGGCTCGATAAGGGGCGGTGCAGTAGACTCTGGGGGAGGCCTGGAGGGGTCATCCTCTTTCTCCAAGGTGACAAGGATTATGTTCTCGCCTTTCTCAGGCTGAGGATGGGTGCTAGGACTCAGCCCCCGTGAGACGGCGGAAATCATGCTGTCCAGAATAGAGCTCCCTGCACAAGGATCAGATAGTCAGATACCATCATGAAAATTATGTATATCTATAAATGCATAAATAGAAATCTCGGCTAAAGGATGTCATCGAACGTCAAACACTCCGCCCAGGAACACTTACGTCCTTTTGGGGAAAGAAGTCGTTCTAAGTCTTCTTTCCCGCGGCCAATCAAATTATCATTCCAGGAGTTCACTCGGGCGGCAAGGTCGGAAGTACGCGAGGAGGAACATCACAGGGTGAACTGCTCCGAACTCCCGTATGACCACGAGGTCCGGAGCCTTGAAAACCAGGCGGAATCCTCCGGCCTATCCGCCTTGAAGAAGAAAAATGAATGCCACCAGACCGAGTCAGCCTTCAAGGACGAAGATATAGCCCACTCGCCCCATATGTTTGCCTCTTCTGAAAGGTTATCCCATTCTGGCTGATTTGGGCGAAATAGAGCGCCCTGAAAATCGGGCTGAAGGTACAACCTTCCTCTTCAAGCAGGCTACCTTAAACACCGTTAGCGTACCCCAAGCGTGAGGTTGAAGGGCGGCCAAAGAAGCGCCTAGCGCGTCAAGGATATCCAGCTGCCATGACTCTAAGGGAAATCGGAGTCCATATGCGAAGGTTTTTATCCAGCACCTCTGCCAGCCTGGAGGACAGTTACCGACGGAGCAGAGAAAGGCGTGTGCTGCGTATTTCCACTCCTTGGGGAGGTTACACCCTTCAGGACCCTGACCAGGGCGGAGGTACGGAAGTAGGGAAAATAGCCAGGGCCATACACCTCTCGAAAGTCGGGAGCAGCAGCCCCATTCCACATGCTCTCCCACGTGCCTACCTCATATCCGTCCTTAGCAAGAGCGGACACGTCGATGTTGAATCCGTGGGAAGACAAGCAAAATCCCTGCTGATGCGAGGCGAAACGCCGACAATTATTGGGGATCACGTCCGGCTTAGTGGACACTAAGTTGAAACGCTTTTTCGCCTGAGCAAGCAGATGTGCTTCTGAAGGACCTATGATATCGTCATCTGAAGCTTCATCGGCGTCCTCAACAGTGGCATATGGGTCAAAGCGCACGTCCTCATCCTCGGATAGGGGGGACCTTTTTTCGACTTCTTCCCCCCTTTCCTTCCCCTCGCATGGGCGGAAGACGCAGAAGCCTCACCCTCATCTGAGCCCTCGTCATCGCCCTCGATGTCGACGAAGGTAGAAGCAGACAACTCAGGGTCAATAAGGGGAGAACGTCGATGAAGGAGTTCGGTAGTTGAAGTGGATGAAGATGGGCTAGTAGAAGTAGATGAAGAAGAGCTAGATGAAGAACTCCGTCCGGAGAGGTCTTCTCCCTCCATGTTCCTCCGACCCTCGACATCTAAAGGAAAAGGAGAAGCGAGAGTCAGAAAGGCAACAGTCATAGAGGCAGAAGGCGGAATAAAGGACAGAGGTCGGGAGCGGTCACAAGGAAGAGCAGTCGGACGGGGATCCGCCCGAAAAGAACCCCCGTCCCAACTCATGTCACTGGACAACGCAATGGGCGAAGCGCCCTCAACACTAGACAACTCAATGGGCGAACCGTCGTCGCCTCCATGGCGCCGCGCTCGTAAGCGTCGCAAGAGTTCCTCGGCCCCAGTGAGATCTAAGGATGAAGAGCTAGACGAGATGGTGTATAAAGAAAGAAAGGGGGGAGAGCTAGGTGTATAAAAAAATTTATCAAGAATGGCAAAGGAGTCTTATAAGGACGTACTCTGGTCAGAGAGAGAGGTTGAGGAGGCGCCGGATGAAGGCATAGCACAAGGGAGATCGCAGAAAGTAGTGTGGAGGCTGGAAGACAAGGCGCCTGCTCTCGGAAAGCTTGAAGGCGGCTGCTCTCGGGATTTTTAACAAAAAGTGGTGTGGAGTCGATTATGAGCTCCCACCCTCCTTTTATAGGAGAAAAAGGGAAGACGAAGCACTTCGTCCACTAATGGAGGGACACGTGTCTCACTACAGTTGAGCACAGCCCCCCCCCCAAATGATCGGCCATGCTCTTTCATCATTGCTGCCAATAAACGGCGGAAATAAGCATGGGGGAAGGGCACGATCCCGGAGGAGGTGGGAGTTTCCCAAAGAAGATTCAAAAGTGGAGGAAAATTTGGGGAAGTCGAAAGGACTTCTGAAATCTAGAAGGGCGAATCCAACGTAAGACGAGACGCCCTGGAGAATTTCCACATCGAGCAAGCACCGATTAGACCGACGCACACACCATGAAGAGCGCTCCTCATACATTAGCCCTCATCCTACTGGGGGGAGTACGGCGGGGTGGGGGGAGCTCTCAGACCAAGGGTCCTCGGGCGTAATTGCAAAGAAATATAGCAAGGCTAGATTCGCGGATCCGCCTATCTACCCATGCTAGGGGGCAATTGATGGGCCCCCAGCCCAGGAGAAAGGCCCAAGGCCCATTAGGGTTCTTGACAGGCGCCCTGCTTACGTCATAGTGAGTCGCGCCCTGACATCATCAGCAACTGCCCTGGTCAAGATCAGTCACATCTCTGACACCACCCACGCCGTTGACAAGATAGGGATCACCCTCACATGCGCTGTCCACTAGGCTGGCAACACGTGGCACCAGGGCCCTTGCCAGCTTGGACCTATAAATAGGAGGTTCCCCACACAACGCAGGACACGACACACTCAGACCATACGCCCGATACTGCACGCTCATACGTTGCACGCTAAAGGTCTTGGTCATTCGCCCTATTCAAGGGCGCACTCCCAGTACTTCTCTGTTATCCTTTCCCCATTCTCCATATACCTATCCTTACCCTCACTCTCAGACCTAACGCCTGACCGTACGCCTTGCAAGTTACCCCTCACCCGAGCAAGGAAGGTTCAGGCCCTATTGGTTCGGCTTTCTCCAAGACCAGGCCTCCTCTTTATTGACAAGCCCACCAGGGCGGATCATTTTCTATTCTCTAATTACTATATTAATTTAAGTCCTTATAAATATTTAGTTAATATCCTAATAGAAAATAACTAATAATTTTAAAGATATGTTTTTATAGTTTTAGTATTTGTCATATTTTACAGTATTTGGTAAATAAAGTTTTAAAAATTAAGGGTTTAAGAGGTAAACATCTATTTTTAGGGTTTATAAGTTTAGGATTTTGATATATAGACTTTATATAGTTGATATCGAAATTAATATTGAAATATATTAATATTAAAAGTAATGCTACAATTTACATAAAAATAGTTTCAATTTTATTAATAGATATAATTTTTATTGTTATATTGTCCTTATTTTTTAGTATGAAAATATTTTCTTATACTTGTATGCACTTTTCCAAAATTATACATACATGATAACACAAATTTCTTGCCGATTAGATTCGATATTATTAGTGTTCAAATACCATTTTTGTTTAACAATTTGGGTGGGTGAATCATATATCGTTAGACTCACCATTTTGACCTTTGATGTAGTTATGAAAAATATAATTAAATGATTACCATCTAAGATTTTTTTAATGGTAAGCTAATGACCATGTAATAAGATACTGCAATACATTGTGGATTCGATTAATTTTTTATTAAAATTAGGATATTTCTGAAAATTATTAATTAATCATAGCAAGAAAAATTTATGAAAGTAGGAGAGGCTACACTTATGGAGAGAATTCTTTTTTTTACCCTCTATTATAAATTTTTAGTCTAAGGTATCTATAGATGATAGATGTTTCTATTATTATAAATATTTTTTTATTAATATAATTATGTATGTATAATATTATTGAATGCTAAATTAATTTCGAAGATATTGACAGGTGTAAATCATAATTTAAAAATAAATTTCAAACATAAAAATGTAGGATTGTGATTAAAGTACATGTTATTCAATCATTAACATATTTTTTAATTTTATATACGGTACAATAGTTATAATATATTAAGTATAATTACAATAGTAGATGGTGCTAGGGTTTTTAATTATATTTATTATTTAGAGACAATATATATAGATGTTCACAATCCAAAATTATTTTCTTTTATTCATAAAAAATATTTTCTTTTATTATGTAGTAAAAATAACATAGATATAAATATATATACTATTTTATTGTTTCTCTTATTTTTATATTCTCAATTCATTTAATTATTTGTATTTAAGCATGTTTAGTTGCTCATTTAGTTTTCAAAATATTAATTGATTTAAACCACATATATAAATTGTTAGTTACAAAATAAAATTTCAAACGTGAAAACATTCTAAGAAGCCAATTTTTGGACATATAAGAAAATTTTAAATTTTGATTAAAGTACTTGTTATTTATGTGTCAAGATCTCATAACTTTTAAGTAGGGGGGTATAATTTTTTTTTTTGGTAAAGTATAATTTATAATATTAAGTATACTTACTACTCTAATGTGTTACTTACATATGTTTAGAAAAATTTATATAAAATATGCCTCAAATAGTTTCACTTATCATGATGCAGTAAGAATAATATGAAAAATAATATATTACATTATCTGAATAGTGAAGTTAATTTTCTAATTGACGTAAAATGTGTAAATGATAAAGATTAAAATAATCCAAAAGTGAACCAATTTTTAAAAATAAATGAAGAATATACGAATATTATCATAAAAATTAAATTGAATAGTAGTAACTGGAATTTTTGTCCGTCAATATAATTTAGATTGTAAAATTAAATAAATTAACATGATTTTTTAATTAAATGCTAAAATGTAGGAGAGAGGGGTGAAAAAAGGGTTGAAAAAATTAAATAAGAAAGAAAATGAAAAATTATGATTGGTTGGTAGCTAAAGTTAAGGAGAGAAGGAATAAAGAGGGGGTTAATTATAAATGCATATATTAGTAGATTAGTAGAAGTGCAATTTTGTTTATTAAGTATGGATTCTTTCATTTTGGTCTCTATCTTTTCCAACCATGGCATGCATTCACTGATAACCAAATATTTTAATAATTGATTGGGACCATCTCAAAGAATGTGGTTTACCTTATCTTTGTAAGATGACATATATAGTAGTCTTAATGCAATTATTATATTGCATCCTGACTTATTAAGCACCACATCTTGAATACTTTGACAGAGTGGACACGATGCTATACCTTCTAAATTAGATTTCATGTGATTATTTTGGGCTCTGAGTCAAGTTGTTATGAAAAAGGTAATTGTTAGCTAGTATCATAGGTAACTAGTTCTATTATTTAGTGAAGTTGTATCTTTGCTTTGTAGATAATTGATGTATGTACTAAAACCAGGTTTAGTATCTCACAACATAACGACAAAGGATCCGGCTCCAACTCTTTCAAGGTTGGACCGGTTCCAACCAAAAACCGGAGAGGCATTTCCGGGATTTAATAAAATTTAACATAATTGCCAGATCCCTCAAATCCTTTGCCTCTCTCTCCTTCAGCCGCATTCATTCGACGCCAACTCCGGTAACCCCCTAATCATCTTCTTCTCTCCGCTCTCGTGCAGCTCCCTGGTCTCATCGGCTCCGACGAAGCACTTTCCTCCAATTAAGACCAAAGGCAGGGTTACCTTGCCGCTAGACCCCACTTATCTTGCATCTCCCCTAGGTACTTTCCATCCATCGACAAATCGTGCTTGTTGATAAGGACGCGAAGCCCCCGGAGGATGGATCTGACTGTGCGGCAGTCTTCAAAGGTCCGTCGTACGACACGGAGGCTGGTGAAGTAGAGGACATAGACGGAAGAGCGCGGCGGAGGCCGAACTGGAGCAGCGACGGGGGTGGTTCGGATGTTGGAGACGGTGGTGGCACGAAGATTAGGAGAGTGGAAGAGGTGCTGGCGGCGGTGGGAGTGTAGAGGTAGCCGACCATCGGCGACGGCCGGGAGCATCGGCGGCCGAGATCCACATCCAGAGGTTGAAGAAGAAGACGAAATGATTTAATAATTATTAAAAATTGCAATTTAGTCATTGTATTTTAAGTTATAGATAGTTTGACTTTTTAGTATTCATAATTATAGTTTCAGTCACTATTTTTTATGTTGTTGACATTGTTGGAATAAATATTTGAACTATATAATCCGGTTGTTGAATAACGTGTTAACTAGTTCGTATAATTAGTTAACAAGTTTTGATAACTAGTCATCAGCTAAATACCCTCGTTAACTAGTTATCTAATCATAATGTTAACTAGTTAACTCGATAAATTAACTAATTAAAAACAAAATAACTAGTTAACAAGATTAGTTAACTAATTAACTTGATTAGATAACTAGTTAACACGATTGGATAACTAGTTAACACGATTGGATAACTAGTTAACTTGATTGGTTAACTAGTTAACTCAATTGGTTAACTAATTAACTCGATTGGTTAACTAGTTACCATCTTCAAAAAATGTTAACTAGTTATCTTAGTCATGATTTTAACTAGTTAACTCGATAAATTATCTAGTTAACTAATTTTTATAACTAGTTATCAACTAAAATCTTCTAAACTTGTTATCTAAATTATGATGTTAACTAGTTAAAATAACCTGTTAACAAAAAATCTTGTTAACTAGTTATCAGGTTAAAATATGTTAACAAGTTATCAAACAAAAAACGTTCTTAACTAGTTATCAGTTAAAAATCATGTTAACTAGTTATTAGTTAAAAATTACTATTTACTAGTTAACAGCAAAAAAAGGTGTTAACTAGTTAAGTAATTAAAAAAATGTGTTATCTAGTTAATTAATTTTAAAAAAGGTGTTATCTAGTTATCAATAAAAAACATTGTTACCTAATAAAAAACATTGTTAACTAGTTATCGATAAAAAAACATGCTAACTAGTTATCAGGTTAACATCTGATAACAAGTTATTGAACAAAAAATGATGTTAACTAGTTATCAAACAAAAAACAATGTTAACTAGTTATTAGGTAAAAACCATGTTAACTTGTTACAGTTAAAAAAACATTGTTAACTAGTTAATAGCAAAAAATGTGTTAACTAGTATTTTTCTCAAAGGAAAAAAAATATTTGAAAGAAAAAAAAATTTTGAAATTTTTTTTTTCGCCGGAGCCTCGCTGTAGACGGCGGCCGATCGCCGGAAAGTTACGGGTCCCCTGGAAATATTATTTCTTTAATTTAAATATAAAAGAAAATATTATTTATTGAATTTAAATATAAAAAATAAATTATATGGGTAAAGTCCTAAATACCCCTAACAATCTAGACTATTGGATTGGTCAAAAGACCAAAAGATGATCTAATGATGGAGAAAAGGTTGGAACACTTTCAACCCTTGGAAAGGGTTGGAGCTTGATCCTTTGCCCAACATAACCCTGTTTCAAATGTCGGCTGCAACCCTTTCAAGGTTGGAAGCCTTCAACTATTCTCAACATTAGATCACACTTTGACTCTTTGACCAATTCCAATGGTCTAGATTGTTAGGGGTATTTAGGACTTTACACACATTATTTAATTTTTATATTTAGTTTAAATATATTAATATTTACCGTGACTCTCCGGCGACCGGCCACCGTCGCCGGCGACTTTTCCGGCGACCATCGCCGGCGCCGGCGAATTTTTCCGGCGACCGACCGCCGTCACCGGTGACTTTTCCGGCGACCGTCCGACGACTTTTATGGCGAATTTTTTTTTTTGAATTTTTTTTTCAATAATTTTTACTTCAAAAAAATACTAGTTAACATTTTTTTTGCTGTTAACAGTGTTTTTTTAACTGATAACTAGTTAACATCGTTTTTTGTTTGATAACTTGTTAACAGATTTTAACCTGATAACTAGTTAACAAATAATTATATAATCAAATTTTTAACAAGATATTTTGTTAACCGGTTATCTAACTAGTCATGTTATTTTTTGTTGTTAACTAGTTAACATTTTTTAGGGATAACTTGTTATCAACATTAGTTATCTAGTTATCAAAATTAGTTAACAGGTTATTTTGATGTTAACTAGTTATTTTATTAGTAACTAGTTAACTAATCAAGTTAACTAGTTAACAAATTTTTTACGTGATAAGATTTATTTTTTTAACTAGTTAACCAACCGAGTTAACTAGTTATCAAGTTGTTAATAGTTAACCAATCGTGTTAACTAGTTAACTTATCAAGTTGTTAACTAGTTAACCAACCAAGTTAACTAGTTAACTTATCAAGTTGTTAACTAGTTAACAAATTTTTTACTTGATAACAGTTCTTTTTGTTAACTAGTTAACCAACCGAGTTAACTAGTTAACCAATCGTGTTAACTAGTTAACTAGTTAACAATTTTTTTACTTGATAGCAGTTATTTTTGTTAACTAGTTATCAAGCTGTTAACTAGTTAACCAACTGAGTTAACTAGTTATCAAGTTGTTAACTAGTTAACCAACCGAGTTAACTAGTTAACTTATCAAGTTGTTAACTAGTTAACAAATTTTTTACTTGATAACAATTATTTTTGTTAACTAGTTAACCTACCAAGTTAACTAGTTATCAAGTTATTAACTAGTTAACCAACCGAGTTAACTAGTTAATTTATCAAGTTATTAACTAATTATCCAATCAAGTTAACTAATTACCTAATTACCTAATTTTAACCGAAGATGAGAATTGGTAGATAGCGAAATGCTTGCTTGTCCAGATTAAACACAACACATAATTAACTAAGTAGTAGCAGAGGTACACTGATCAATTGGTAGACAATTAATTAAAGCATATATGTTGTTAAACAAGAAGCGAAATGCATTTATCCTAGTCTCCGAAGTGACAAACCCACCGCCTCCACCTCCTCCCAAACCACCACCGCCCCCACCACCTCCTCCTAGTCCTCCACCGCCGCCCAGACCCCCACTGCCACCGCCAACCGCAACCTAATCCACCACCACCTTACCGATCCCTCTACCAAGCCCCCCTCCATGTCCGATCCCACCACCTAGTATTTGAATCGGAGGTCGAGGTAAAGTAGATTCTCGCGGTTGAGATCTATTCTGGTGACCATTCCACCGCTGCAGTAGATTTCTTTGTAGGAGTAGACGTTTTGGCCGACCCAGCTATTGAGGATTGAAGAAGGGTCGTTGGAGATTTCCGATTTCCAAGATTGGAGAGCGGCGTAAGCTGTGGCGGAGGCGCCGATTGACGGCAGCAGGATAGGGTTTTGAGTGGTGATACCGATTCCCCCGCCGATCCATGGTACACCACCTGCATTACCACCGAATCCGCCGCCGCCGGAGATGTTGGGTTCTCCTCAATGGAGGAAGGAAGAAGCCGCTATTGGGGATGAAGGCAAGAACAAAATCGAACGGAGGAGAATGAGATTGATCGAAGATGGTTGAGTTTTGGGTGAAAGAGGAAGAAGAGCTCCGATGAGGTAGAGGTAGAAGAGCTCCGATGAGGAAGAAGGAACAAGGAAGCGGCGGAATTGAACATGGATTATATTAGGGTTAATTAACATTTTTTTAATTCCCAACTTACCCTTCTGTCAAAATGGTTGGACCGGCCCAACCTTTAAAGGTTGGGTCCGGATCCGGAGCCTCAAATGTCCAAACAAATAGCATTCTGTATGTAATAGTATATTTTCAACTGTTTTGTTTATGTCAAAAAAACTTGTAATTTTCATAAAAAAAAAAAAAAAACTTGTAAGTTGCATAGTTAGCCTTGATAACTTTGCTCATTATTTTCGAATGATTTTGTTATTCAAGTTTGTATCCAAATGAAACTCTAAATAGTAAATAGCTAAGAGAGGAAATTGTTTCGTGTGTTAATATATATGTACAAAAAAAAATTGGATAAATCAAAAACAAGGGAGTGGTCATACATCTTGGCAGTCGAAAAAATGAAAGAATTGTTCCGCCAACTAGACTGAATACAATAAACATTAACCTGTGTATTAAAAGAAGCAAAAAAGTTGTCCTTGCAAAACAAAAATTCTAACAATGAATCGATGTAGGTAGGATCTGTACATGTCTCGTCAGTCTCGTCAAGCTCCATCTCACGAATTTTCTTCCAGCACGCCCTTGAGCATGTTTAGACCTTCAAGAGATATGCTTCTTCGAACTCGTCTCTGAGGGACCTCAATTCGGGGTGGTGGATCCTGGGAGAAGCATACAATCACGACTGTTAGATTATCGCAAGTGTTGCGCTTCAGAGCTTCCGTGACCAACTCCCTCGAACATCTTTCAGGGTCGTTGTGGATCATAAGTTCTTTCCGCACAATGGTCACTGCACACTGGCTGCTCATTACATCCCACAGTCCATCACACCCCATTATCAAGAACTCATCTTCCTCTGTCAAATTCGTCCCTTGCAACTCAGGCTCGGCACTCAGCGGGCAGATGGATCCCTTAGTACCCTTCATATGCCAGTCGCCTAAGGCACGTGAAACGGATAACTGACCATTAAGGTATCCATCATAAATAACCCCACCAAGCTTCTCTATTCTTATTCTTTCAGATGTGCAGTTAGGCTTGTGGTCTTTAGACATCTCAATCGCTCTACCACGTCTTCCTAACACTGCCCGACAATCCCCAGCATTGGCAATGATCAATGTCCTGTAAAGATTTAAAACATGATTCAGGAGGATCCTACATTTTGTTCAGACTCCAAGTTTCTAATTCCATTTTCCTACAATTCTAAGAGCATCCAACACAAGTTACAGAACATACACATATTGTTGCCTAAGCTATTCTGGTTTTGTTTGATGACTTCATTAACATCAAAACACTATATAAGAATAAGAAAAGGAGAATATGAAAGAAGAGCTTATTGTTATTATTAATTTACCGTTGAAACATAAGGGCAGTGAGGGCGGTGGTTCCAGAAGAAATGTCGAGGGAAGCATCATCAGCAAATGCATAATCAGCTTTCAAAAAAGCACTTTTAATAGCCTTCTCCACGCAATTAGGAAACTGGGAATCCTCAACTATCAATCTCAATATATTCTTTCTCACGAACAATGCTGCATCTGTACCACCGTGGCCGTCAAACACCTAAACAAGCAACCAAAAAAAAAAATACAAAATCATCAAAATTAGTTCTTGTTATATATGCCAATGAATGGATGATCCATGAGATGAGATTAGTGTTACTAACCCCATAGAAAGCTCCAGAAGAAGATAAATTGGCAGCACTGGAACCGAGGTGTTGGTTGAGATCATCTATGCAGACATGTTCATCCTCCATGAACTGCTTGGGTCCTTCTTCAGCACAACTCCCTGATCGGAACACCGGTAAAAAGTCAGCCTTTTCGTCGGGAGGTGACTTATTGGCGGCAATCCCAACATCCATTGCCTGAAAACATAAGCAGACGGTAAATTTTCAAGGAATAAAGTAAAGAAGATATAACAAAGCACCAAGCAAAAAAAAAAAAAAAGTGGCTTTACCAGATCGCCGACGGCAAGGATCCTAGTGGAGGCGGCGATGGCGGGGCGGGAAACAGAGACATGCCGAGGAGGTCTCCCATTGGGGATTTGCTTGATGCCGTCCAAATTGTCGTCGGAGTTAGGGTTATGCGCAGCTGCAGGAGTAACATTTCTATTGGCATCCTTATTGTTACCAGAATTGGCATTATAGCCACCGCCTTCCATCAAAGCAAAGGGAGGAGAGAAATCAGTTCCGGCGGCCATATCTTGTTCTCTGAAGAGCATAAAAATCAAAAGGAAAAATAGCCCTCTCTCTGTTTTGGCTTTAGATTTCTAGGATCAATTGGGTAATTTTTCAGCTTGGGGTGTTGAAAATGGGTGATTTGATTAGGTTATTTCCCTTGTTTTCGGAGTCGGACAATCTAAGAGAGATGATGGGAGAAAGAAAGATTGAGAGAAAGCTAGATAAAGGGAATCAAAAGTTGGTGTGTGTTGGAAAAGGAAAGGGGGGGAAAGATTTGAGATTTTTTAACAGTGGAGGAGGAAAACTAGGAAAAATGATCAATGATCCAGAAAGAAAACCCAAAGAAAGAAAGAGGGAAACCAGAATCTAACAATCTTGTTTTTGGATAGCTAGCTGTCAGTCTCGTGGACGGAGGGAAATGGACACGTGGTTGGTTTTAGTTGGAGGAATCTAAAATGGGCATGCCATGTTTTTTTTATTATTATTATTTATTTTTCACTTTCGCGGGAGGAGATATAGGAGGTTCTTGCTTGGGTTTTGGTTTATGATTGGATCAATCTACCTAAGGTCAAAATCTAGTTTTTGGGTTTAAAAGAGGAGACCAGCGGCGGCGCAATCGTGGCTACAGTCCAGCCCACTATTGTTGTCGGAGATTGGAGATACGGCAGGCCCGACTTTCATCATTCAGAAATGTTGTCACTTGTGATATGATAAATAATTTGCGATTATAGTTTTTCACTCATGTTTACTTTCGCAGACTAGGGTGATATGTGAGTCGAGCCGAGCTATAACCAAGCTCGGCTCGGCTCGGGCTCATCTTAATTTTTTCTGGCTCGAGGTCGAGCTCGTTGTGAGTTCGGTTGGACAAGTTTGTTTGTAGGTTGACTGGGTACGAGCTCGTCTCGACCTCAGCTCGCGGGATCGGCTTGTTTAAGACGGTAAACGAGCCGATCCTGAGCCAAAGTTCCTAACAATAATAAACATAAACAAAAAATGAAGAAAATAATCAGAAGAAGAAGAAGACTACCTGGGTTGGGATTGCATGGAGGCGGTGGCGAGTTCAATCGTCGTCAGAAGAAAGGTTTAGTATACACGAAGGGACTGGATAACTAGATAAGGAATATTGCATTATTGGATAATAATAACTCACGAGTTACAATTGAGTCGACGTGCAAGTCTGGCTTAATGAGCTAACGAAACGAGTTCGCTCACGAGCCTACCGAGCCGACCAACGTATTAACTCGAGCTCGAGCTCGGCTCATTTAGTTGACGAGCTTGTTAATGAGACAACTCGCTTACGCCGAGCCGATCTCACAAACGAGCTATTTTGAAGAAGGAAAAACTAACTCGAACCCGAGGGACTCGTGAGCAGCTCGGCTCGTATACAGCCTAGCCATGATAGACGATGGCATAGCCTTCCTGGTTTTAGATGCAAAACGGGAGAGAGTGTAGTAGGACTAGACCGGATTTTCTACCTATGAATATGTTTGTAGGGTTTTCATGGGGTCACTTTTTGTACCAATAGTAATCTCTTAAAATTAAAAAAAAAAAAAAAAAAAACTCAAATTCAGGTTCTCTCTCAAACGTGAAATTGTTTATCTCGTTCTTTATCGCGAAGGGAGCAACTACGTTCCAGGGATGAACACATAGCTCACCTATGGAGTTTCCAAGGATGAATTTGTGGGTATTGAGTTGCATTTGTGGGTACTATGTTCCTAATGTTTAGTTGTTGATTTATTATATGTTCTTGGATTAGCATTGTTGGAACCAATGAGTACCATTCCAGTCAAATATGCATCGAACCTCTTCTTGGGCGTAACTAATCTGATAGGTGCCATTTGGGATTTTCTAGGTTTGTCGGCTTTATGAAATTATGATGATAGGTAACATTTAGTATGTTTGGCACCCATTTTTTATAAAGATTTTATAGGGTTGTTAGCTTTACAAAATGCACCTTTTTGTTGGTGTATGTATGGTACCAATTTCTTTCGGGTTTATTCTCAAAACTAAGTGTATGTTGATTTGTAGGCTTTTCTAGATTGTAATATGAGTTTGTTCGAATAATTATAATGGTGGCACTGAATAATTGATTGTAATATTGGTTGTTTGTTATTAGCACTGAAACTTTGTTTTTTCATTATTTAATTTACTTGGGAACAAATTGCTTTTTTCTTACGAGATTACAACATTTAATCTTCACCGACGCTAGTGAAGTCATGTTAAAACTAATTGTACAACCAACAAATTTCGAAAAAGAAGATATCTCAACTGCAACCCGGACAAGTAACAAGAGTACCATTTCTGCAATCTGAGTTTCTAGTGACTAACGACCAACTGATATTTACTTTTCTGCTGATCAACTTGTTTGCTGACAATCAAGAGAGTAGCAAGTCCAAAATACAATCTTTTTCATTTACCCAGTATGTTGTTAACAAGACTATTCAATAGAGTTAACGATGCAGCCAACATGTAAATGTTATGTTCTTCAAGATGATGTCCAATGAATCTCTGGCGTGTCTACATGTCCAACTGGTAGCTGTTGATCCCAATAACGATATCAAATCTCGTCCATCACATCTCTACTACTTATAGTAGCTCTGCCTTTCGCCCTTCACGAGTCGGAAAAAAAAAAATGTGAGCATGTTATTATTAAGGGCCTGTCTATGGACTATACATCATCTTAAGTGTAGAGCTGCTTTCACTTGATTTAGATGCAGTTACAGTAACAGTAACTTCCTATAACAAAACGTAATGAGTTATGCAGCATAACCAATAAGAACATTTCACTGAATTTGCCTCAAACGCAAAGAGTTCTTGCAGTGTGTGAAGAACAAAAACGAACCACTTTTCTAGCTTACACGCCACAGACTGTGAATTGGTTTTGCAGCAGTATATCCTAAACAAAACATGAAACCTGCAAGCATGAGCCTACCTTTTATGTGGTCTCTCAAGACGGAACTTCAATACTTCAATGCTCAAGTCATCACCAAGCTTAGACTTTAGTAAGTTGCAACCATCTATATACGTTGTAGATTTGTCCATGCCAGGTACGGGTGGCAAATCCTTTACCTTTTCTCTGAAATGTTCCATGACAACTAGCCCTGTGTTAATAAAGGCAATTGCGAACAAATAAGTAGGAAATAAAGGTCAGGAATTGACATTCAATCATCTATCAGGCGAGCTGCACGATTCTGGTATCAATAACATAGCTACAAGAATAGTCACAGATCATGAAGCCTCCATATTTTTATCCTATCACCGTCACTCATCTAAAATTCAAAGCAACCTGGGCATGTAAGAGCTAATAGCTCATTCAACAGCCATACCTATGAGAGGGTAACTACAGCTATGTAACAATTCTATTTCCCAATTTGGGCCGGCTTGTTTCCTAACTAGAAAACTACACTACAACCAGAGAGCCAAACTTGTAGACTGGCAGCAGAAAATACAGAGAAAAGGAAATACCGAGTGCTCGGATCAGCTTCAAGTCAAATTTCTCGGCTAGTTCCTCGTGACGTAGATCCCTTGCCTGCCGTAACACCAGCTTCTTCAAGATGATTAGAACGTCCTGCCCAGTAGCAACTGATTCATATCAGCTAATTCTAACAAAATCCTTAAACTGAAGGCACCAAAGACAATCCTAAAAATAAAAAAGCAACAAAGTTTTCCAATCACAGTGACTTACAAGCTCAGACTTGGAGAGGGAACATAGCCACTGTACGTCTTCAATTCTGTTGTTTACTATAAGCTTATCTACGTCATCCATGGCGGGAAATCGCAAAATTGCCTGAATTCAAGATAAAACGCACACGGCTAAGCCAATTGGCTGAACTTCATAACAAGCCACCAAATTTTTTCAGAAAGATCTTCCCTCCGGTCTAACAAGAAAAAAGGAGAGGGCAGGACTCGTTAAAGAACAATAAAAGTAACGAACCTGGTTCCAACGGCCCCGTCGGTGGAGGAGGGGCAAGGCGCTTTTGAAACAGAAGCAAAAAACCTCTG
Organism: Linum lewisii; assembly: GCA_034768395.1. Taxonomy (NCBI): domain Eukaryota; kingdom Viridiplantae; phylum Streptophyta; class Magnoliopsida; order Malpighiales; family Linaceae; genus Linum; species Linum lewisii. The sequence goes on along the minus strand of CM068303.1, from coordinate 40,740,926 downwards.
AGCACCGGAGGAAAGGAGCTTCTGCACCGGATCCACCAGCTTCAAAAACCAGTCATTACCCCTGCCGTTTGGGGTTTGGAGGCCAGGGTTTCGATTTGAGGTCGACGGCCGATCGTACGTCGTCGCCTGGTCCGGCGCAAGGGACGCTTCCGAAACTTTCCGTAGCTACCTCCGTCCTCGTACGGTTGGTTATCTTTTCCGTCTCGACTTGCCGTCGGCGCCGCCACGGATAGGAGACTCGCTGGTTGGACTAGGGTTCACGATGGACAACACGCGAGAGAAACGAAGAGCGAGAAAACGAATCCCTAGAGAGGGAGAACGAGGGGGAAAGGGATTCAGTCCCCTTCAAATAAATAAAAACGCCCATTCAAACCTTTTAAACATACATTAGATTTTTGATGATTGACTAAATTCAAATATTCAAGGAGCGGATGAGCATCCAATATTTTTCTGGGTTTGGAAAGTTCCAAACTCACCTTCAACTATTAGATCTAGTTTGACCCTTTGACTAATTTAATGATCCAGATTTGTTAGGGCTATTCAAGAATTTACACAAATAATTTAATTATTATATTTAATTTAAATATTTTATTATTATATTTAATTATTATTTTTTTATGTTTTTCTGTTTACAGCTTTCACTTCGTTGTCAGCCACCCGCCGGCCATCATCTCCGGCCATCGTCACCGACCACTATCGCCAGCTACCGTCGTCAGTGACTTTTTCGGTGATTTTTTCGATGATTTTTTCCGGTGATTTTCCCGGTAACTTTTCCAGCGATGACAAGTTAACTAGTTAACCTATTTTTACTAATAACTTGTTAACATGATTTTTTATTGATAATTAGTTAACTAGTTAACTTGGATTTTTACAGTTAACTAGTTCGTTAACATGTTTTCCGGCGACCGACCAAACTCTGGTGCATTTTCCGGCGAGAACAAGTTAACAAGATCGAGTTAACTAGTTAACCAGCTTAGTTAACTAGCTCAATCGCTTGGTTAACTAGTTAACTCGATTAGATAACTAGTTAACTCGATTAGTTAACTAGTTAACATCATGATTTAGATAACGAGTTAACTAGTTAATCAATCGAGTTAACTAGTTACTAAGTTGTTAACTTGTTATCTAATCGAGTTAACTAGTCAACCAATCGAGTTAACTAGTTATCTAATCGAGTTAACTAGTTAACCAATCAATTTAGCTAGTTATCTAATCGAGTTAACTAGTTAACCAATCAAGTTAAATAGTTATCTAATCGAGTTAACTAGTTGATAACCATTCATCAAGCACAAACAGCTAACATTGGTGAGCCGGCACACCTCTATCGAACCGAAAACATTACAAGAACACAAACAACAAAATGCATACCCAGAAGCCGAAAAGATCTACCCAACACAAAATCCCTGCTACCCAGCCACAATCCAAACTTTCAATTATTACTAAGCAATCTCTACAATTTTCTTATTTACAAATCAGTCACTCAATTTTAGCACATAAAAAAACATCCCTCTTCTTCAACCTTTCACCTTCAGCCGGCAGCGGCTCCTGGATGGTTAGACTTCCAGATCTACCCAAGTCTCACCAGTTCCTGATTTCATCACTTTACCGGCCAGCAGCTTCCGAAGTCTCCTCCGTCACCGTGCAACAGTAGTTCATCATAGCACGGTGCAACAGTTTAATAGTCCTATATCTTTAACTATCAAACTAGTACGTATCTCAGTGAGAGCCAGAGACTCTCCTGCATTTATCATTGGAAGCTCCCTACTTAGAGATCCCAGAGAAATCCTACGGTGAATGCAAACACAAGGAAGCAACATTTCAACAAGATATCTCAACCGTCCATGAATCTCTAAACTCGAAAGTCTTACAACTAGTAGTTCTAGTACCTTGATCAAATATGCTTTAACTCAAAGCATATCATTAATTCACAAAATGATATGCTGGTGCAGTAAAATCATAAAACAAATTCCAAATTACATTACCATATGTGCTGGCTCGACAATTGGGTATCCGGTTTTATCCTTAAACATAGTCACGAATTCATCTGAAAATCCCACAGAACACAAATAGCCCGTGTCAAAACTCATCATGATTAGATTGAAGTGAGTGCAACAAGTTGACTGAAGCTTACTTAGCATGAGATTAGATTCTTTCCGGCGAGACCCATGGTCGACAATGATGACGCCGTCGTTGTCTCATATCCCTTGAAGGGTATTCCCTGGTCCGCCGTTGGAAGAACTCAGGCTCATCCTTGTAGCTAAAGACTTGATTTTGGAACGGCCCAGTACAGCTTTTATGGAATTGGGTTGTGGGTTTCTTCCAGCTTCATCCATTGTACACTAAATCCGCTGGAATCAAGCAAAAAGAAATCGAATTGAAAGCCTGCACAGATAAGGATTTCAAAACAAATTAGAAGAATGGAACTTTTTGTAACATGAGATTGGTGACCCGTTTAGGTTCGGCAGCGGCACCGATAGGGACCCTATCGGCATATGTTGCGGTGCTGGTTTTAGATAGCGGAAGGGGGAGGACAGTCTGCTCAGCTCGCTGTTTTCAACTGTCACACACTGAGATCAAAAGACTGAACAACTCTGCGATTCACAATCAAAGTCAATCCAACCTGCAACACAATCAAACAACGAAAATGCCAACTTTAATCACAATCAAAAAGATAATTTCGGTCACTTAGTAATAAAATCCACCGCACAATTAAACAAAACATAAAAGATATATGCTCCAATTCATCGCATCTATAAAACAATTGGGGAAACCAACTTATATGACATTTTCCAGTTAATTACAAAGTTGTTCCTCTGTCTTAATTCTCTAACTTTCTAACAACAAAGACTAAGAGATCAAATTTAATGGACAAGGTTGAAGTCGAGATAAGTATTCTTAATTCATCATTTAAGCATTCCAACATACCTATAAAGATCACAACATCATTCTCAAACCACCAAATCATCCAAATTTAATCATATGCAAAAATTCACAATTTCGAATAATTTAGGTAAAAAAAGTCTATCGAAATGCACAATTAAAGGGTTAAACGATATCGAAACCATCCTAAACTCAAAATTTAGTCTCAATATACTACCAATTCAATGAATAAAAACTCAATTTCATGAAACCATAATTTTTTAAAATTAGGTTTCGGTTTAGAACACTTAAGTTCAGTCACATACCTGACTTCGGAGGAGGACAGAGGAGGCTGTGTTGGAGGAGAATGGGTTGAGAATGTTATATTTTCATGATTTTTTCTACTTGTGATACTAACAAACTTTTATTGCCCAATATTGTGTTGAAGTGCCACTCTCTCTCTCTTCACAAGTCTTTCCACTTTCTTTCCAAACACTCCAAATTCTTTCCACTTTAAGATGCATAATTTGAATTTTCCATGATATTAAATTGCACCTAACTGAAAAAAACAGAGAATCTACAATTTACGGTCCAACCCAACCACCCAAAACCAAACCAGACTTTTGGGTTAACCGAAAAGCCACCCCACCCAACTCACGGTCCACTCCCCAACGCCACTTTATAATAATAACGCCACTTCTCTTCTTCTTCCCAAACACTCCAAATTCTCACCCACTCCACCCAACGGGAAAGCTCTATCACACACTTCCAGATAATTCTTCATCCATCCTCTCTACTGAGTCTCTATCCAGATTTCCTCAAGACTCCTTTTCGCAACCCCAATCAGGAAGCTACACAACCACCGAGCTTTTACTCCCCCCGCAGTCGACGGATCGAGCTGAATAATGTGAAACCTCGTGCTTAAGGACATGTTGGTGGGCGTGAATTGAACTGAACTGAGTGCGAAGGAGGTTACTCCCAAAGATGAAGCAGAGGAAGACAGCGCAGCAGCAACACCACAACAAATCTAACTTCAAATGGAGGAGGAAGCTGTTTGCGGTGTTGTTGCTAGGGTTCTGCTTCGGCAGTTTGGTGCTTATGCAGACTCAGTACAGTGAAATCATGGCGCTCTCGGCTCTCAAGGCGCGGTTTCGTCACGAGCAGCAGCCACCAAAGATCGCCTTCCTGTTTATAGCTCGGAATCGATTATCCCTTGATGTGGTCTGGGATACGTTTTTCAAGGTAAAACGATCTAAGAAGTTTGTTTGTGTGCACATTGATTAAATGCAGAGTAAATTGTCTTTTGCTGTTGGAATTTGGCAGCTACTTGGCCGTGTATTGTTTTGGACATATTTGCTAAACTTAATTAGGCAGGACGATAACCTCTTGGCTTTCCTGTCCTTTCATTAATTGATTTTTTTCTTCTTGATTAGTTTGGTATATTTAAGCGCCAATGCTTCTATCTATGTGCTTCTGATGTAAAGTGAACCGGAGCTTTTGTTTTTTTCTTCTTGTGTATTCCTCTGCAATATTTTATTTGATTGAAAGCTGGGTTGCTCTCTTTACTTGGTGATTCAGTCGGGTGTATGTTTTGTATATATTAAGTGTTTGTATGATCATTTGCAGGGTGAGGAGTCGAAATTTTCAATTCATGTTCACTCCAGGCCTGGGTTTCTATTCAACAAGGCAACAACGAGGTCTGACTATTTCTTGGATCGCCAAGTTAATGATAGCATTCAGGTTGTTGTTTCTACTGGCAAATCTTGTAGTTTTCCAACTGCAAACATTTTTTTGGAGTTAGTTTTTTAGCTGCTTCTTATAGATGAACTGGCTTAGAATACTGCTTCTATCAATTATATGCGTTAGCTGCTAGTTTTGTATTTTCTGCTTACGCTGCATATCCGAGGCTATGTTACACCAGCCTTACTAGAAACTCGACAGATTTGTTCTTTCCAATGAGCTTATACTCTTTAACCAGCAGTCCTGAACTCTGCAGTTGCTCTGATGGCATTTCAATGGATATGCATCAATAGCTTTACACTCTTGTGTATTGAGTGGCATTTTAGACCCGATAACAAGTTACGTGTTTGCATGCATTTCAGCATGTTTGCCTGTCTGTTACTGCCAGGCATGATTATAATTCCTTCTGAAACCTATAGGTCAAGCATATGACAAACTTGGCTAATTTTTTCCTGGCATTTATTGCTGTGATCCTGGAACATCTAGATGTGTGGTTGTTATTCATTTGGGAACTACAATTTGCTTTGAAACTTATTTTTCCAGGTAGATTGGGGAGAAGCTACAATGATTGAGGCAGAACGTATTTTACTTCGACATGCACTTGAGGAACCTTCAAACAAGCGTTTTGTTTTCCTCTCAGACAGGTGTTTCACTCAGCAACTCAGGGCACAAGTGTCTTATTTTTAGTGTCTCATTATTATTAAAACTAACAAGATTTCAGCTGCCTGATCTTTTCTCAGCTGCATACCACTTTACAACTTCAGCTACACTTATGACTATATCATGTCAGCATCAACCAGTTTTGTAGACAGGTTAGTCAGGAAGTGGTTTGCCCTTTCATTGCTAAGTAATCGTGCTCCTTTGTTTAAGGTTATATGCAACTGAAAAGTTAAGTTACCATCAATTTCAGTCTAGAAACTTTCCTTATTCTGTTTGCAGTGTTCCTTTTACAAAATGATAATGAATCCATTATGAAAGTAGTGTTTTCCGTCACAAGATTCATTTCCATCATATCAGTTATACAAGTGTGATACTTTAAATATTGAATTCAAGTAAAATTTAATCCAAACTTTTAACATCCACAGACTTCTTATTTTAAGAAAATTAGTCAGCTTCCACATTTATGTTATCTCCATATATGTAGACTGTATCTGACTCTCTGACTCTTACACAACATAAAGTTTGTTGATTGGAATAACTTTAGTGGCTATGACTTGGAGCTAGTTCCTGCTAGATTTTGGCGGTGTTATATGCATTGTTGAACAATCATGGTTCTAAATTTTGTTTTCTTCTCTAATATATATTACTATTAACTAGATTATGTATTGCACTTCGTATTTTGTTTGTTACATTGCCTATATATGATTGAGAATACATTCATTCACCTTATCTATATGTGAGAAACATTATACTATTGTATCTCGTTATGTAGTGATTTTAAACGTGAACGAATGAAAGGTCAAGATATGAAACAAAAACTAAATAAAAAATTCTCAAAAGATGACATCATTCCAGTACGTCATGCATTCTGTTCTTTTCATATAGCATGAAGGATTGTGGTTTTGGGTTGATCACATAAGTTCGTCATGCAGAACCTATTTGGCATTTCTCCTTGTTAGCCGTTACTCATTTCTTTCACCCCTACTTCCTCTTACTCAATGGCACAGTGCTGGTATTTTCTTCTAGCATGCAAGAAAATATCTGGTTCTTTTTGGACTCTTAACGTTTAACCTGACTTCTGAATGCAGCTTTGCTGATACAAAAGAAGGTCGCTACAATCCAAAGATGGGTCCCACCATTCCAGTACGTAATTGGAGGAAAGGATCTCAGGTGCTTAGCTAATTTCATCACATTTTTGTTTGCTGAAACATAAATCTTACAGGACAAAAACTTGGAAGGTGTTGGTGGTACCGCAGATTTTCTAATTTTACTTTTCTTTCTTGTAGTGGGTTGTTTTGACCAGAAAGCATGCGGAGGTTGTAGTGCACGATACTACTGTCTTTCCTGTTTTCCAAAAGCATTGCAGGGTAAGTGTATTCTCTGTTCTAACAATATCGTAACTCACAGTCCGTGTAGCTACTGTGGTGCTAGATTCTTTTCTTATTTCAGTAGTTTCAAGTTTCAACACATCATCTTCATAATATTATGGAGAATCGATATAGGGGTTGGTAATGTGTTTGATTCGGAACAAATTTGCTGTCTTCTTAACTATCAATGAAAAATATTTTTGGTTGGAAGTCTAGAACTTATTTGTAGTTCTGGGATGCCTATCCATTTTATCGTATAAGAACTCATATTGGTGGTCCAACTGATTTGACGCCTGCCATTTATCCTTTCTATTCATGCTGAGTTTGTCCATCTGTCTTGAAATTAAAAATATTTGTCCATTGTTGTGAGCTCTCTTAATTGACATTATTTATTTATGTTATTGACACAGCGGAAATCGCTTCCTGAATTCTGGCGGGATCAACCCTTTGTAAGTATCAACTAGAAATTTATAGTAGTCTCAGCTAGATGGTAGATGAGCATAAATCTAGAACATCATTATTGTTTCTGCTGTGTGAGATGAGGATTCTTTCAATACAGAAATTTGGAATACTTTCTTAATGCGTGGTTCCTAGCCACTTTCTGATGCATTCCTATTCCCCATTTTATGTCACTGTGATTGCAGCCTGCTGATCCATCCAAAGAGCACAATTGTATACCTGATGAACATTATGTCCAAACATTGTTAGCTGTAAGATATACTTAATCGTTAATCATGCAAGCAAAAATACATATTTTAAGTTTCTCTATCCCTTTCCCCAAAAAAGTTCTTGCTTGTTGTTTCCATTAGACAATTGCTGCGATCTCACTGAGAGTTGATTGTTTTGTAACTAGCAAAAAGGCCTTGAAGTAGAGATTACACGAAGATCACTGTCACACAGTTCATGGGACCTATCGTCTTCTAAAGACCCCAAACGCCGTGGATGGCATCCTCTTACGTATAAGTATTCTGATGCTACACCGATGCTGTTACAATCTATAAAGGTATGACCTGTGAATGCCGATCCGGCACTTGGAAGTTCTTTTTTCTTTGTACAAAATTTTCCTTAATCTTCATGACATAATGGGTAGGGATGAGTTGTGCAGGATATTGATAACATTTATTACGAGACAGAATACCGAAGAGAGTGGTGCACTAGCAAAGGGAAACCATCTACATGCTTCCTGTTTGCTAGAAAGTTCACTCGGCCTGCTGCTCTCCGCCTCCTCAATATGGTAAGTCTATGATCATAGGACTTTCATGCATACGAATATTTATGCGCTGCTTCAATCTTAGCATTTCATATTGGTGTTGGCAGTCTCTGCTAGGAGTGCAGAAAGCAACTAGTGATCCCTGATCCGGGCAGCCTGGCGATGTAGGTAATTGCTTGGTGGCTGTCAGTTATGATTTGAGATACGAACAATAACGACTCTAAAACCTGCATACACAATTACCGAGTAAGAAAGGGTGTTGGGTGTATATTAGATTGATTGATTGATTTACATAGTATTGTGTTGTAGTAATATGTGTTGTATCTTTATATTCTTTTTGTGTGTGTGTGTTAGAACTTAGAAGAGAGCCCTTACTCGCCGTCGGAATCTTGGGTAGGCTGTTAGTAGTAATTTTGTGTGTGGTTTTGTATACTCTTTTTTATTTTCGATCGGGATGATATTGAGTCAAATTCTTGACATGGTATATGACAGACAAGTCACCTAATGCTCTTCTGGATTAGAGATGAAAATTATTTATGTTTAGTGTACTATTGTGATGAAATTAGACAAAGTACGATTTGGGTATTGGTTACTCTTTATACGAGACTGAGCCCAACCAAAGAGGGCTTTAGTTGCTCTTAAATGAAGATTAGCCCAACTAATTGAGACAATCGGGAAGAGAATAAGCATTTTTTTTAGTCAAATCGATCGTCAATTTCATTAATGTCCAACTTCCGTAATAGTCAATCCGGAGAAGCCACCCCTTCTATTGGTGAAGCAAAAAAACGAGACTGCCTAGCTAACACATGAGCAACCTCATTTCTATTTCTCCTAACATGTCGTACCTCAAACGTGGGATGGAGTAGAGTCGAACACGATCTAACAATATCCCTAAAATTCGACTCGTATCCCCTCCAAACACTGCAGCGCTTGGTGAACCTCAAGGGAATCAGTCTCCACGATTACATTCGTCAACCCCTTACCATGTAGCCACAACAAGGCTCGGTAAAGTGCCATTGCCTCAATCTCTCTCGGTGTTGGGGTTTGCATCCTAGCCATGCAATACGAGGTCATCTCACCCCTCTTGTTCCGTAATACCATACCCGCAACTGAAGCACCCAACTCACCGAACAAAGCTCCATCGACATTGCACTTCACCCATCCGGAGGGAGGTGGGTGCCATCGAGTGCACTCGGCCAGACGTTGACGGCCCACACTTCCCGCCTCTCTCCACGCACTTCTCTCAACTCTCGAACCGCCTCCAAAGCTAATCGAGATGTAATGAAAGCTGGTTTCTTCTCCTCCGTCTAGACTCTGTTGTTTCATTCCCGCCATATCCCTCCCAACACTCCCACCAACGATTGAAGTTTCTGTTCAGGCAGTGATGTAATAGCCTTCGCGACCCACTCATGGAATGACTCAACATCATCCATCAAGCATGCCACGTCTTCCCACAGCCCAACAATCCTTCAACATTCCTTTGCATATTCACAAGTGATAAACAAATGCCAAGGTGACTCGGAAAAAGTGTCACATACTCCACAAGAATCATGTACCTGCATTCTCCTTCGCACCAGCCTCTTCCAAGTCAGAAAAAACATCACACATCATTCTCCAAAGCATTACCCTCATTCGTGGCGGTATAGGCAGAGACCACAGCTCCTGCCATGGTCCGGCAACACGAAGTTGCTCCGTTGAAGTTACCCTCTCCATAAGGACATGATAACCCGAACGAACTGTATACCTCCCACCCTTATCAAAATGCCAAATGCGCCTATCATGTGCGCCATTGTTACGTAACGATATGCTAAGAATTTCACTAGCGTCATCCGCTTGAAAAATCTCCTCAACGAGCCCCGCATCCCACTTCCGTGCACCAGGGATAAAAAGATCGTTCACCCGTAAATCCTCCAGCCCTTGAATTCTAGCACTTCAGATTCACATATGATCTTCCCGTCCCAACCAAGCATCATCCCACACTCGAATATCGCTGCCACTCCCAATTTTCCAACGAGCACAAGCTTGCAGTACCATTTGAGCCTCTCAGACACTTTTCCACTCATAACTCGATTCCCAAGGACAGCCGACAAAAAATCCCTTTGAGGGTAGTATTTAGCTTTGTAAATTCTTGAAACAAGAGCGTCCGTGTTAGAAATAAATTTCCAACCTTGCTTCCCAAGTAGTGCCACATTAAATGCTTGCAAATCTCGGAAACCCATCCCACCAAATTCCTTCTTCACACACAACCTCTCCCATCGCATCCATGACAAACCTCTACCGCCGCCACTCTTCATACCCTACCAAAACGAGTTCAACATCTTCTCAATATCATCCGCCACAATATCAGAGATCATGAAGACTGAAAGGATTTAGAGTAGTAGTTTATTTTATTTCATTTCTTAACTGGAACACACCATTCATAAAACACATACGCAGGATACTTACTGCCACTGCTAGGCAGTTTACTAAGTAACTGCCACAAGACTCTAACTGCAAACATACTATTCTTGACTTAATTAAACACACTCTAATCTAACATACTCGTGGCTAAATGCACACTTCAACACTCCTCCTTGCATCAGACACGACAGACACCAAGACTCTTCCTTAAGTATTCAAAGCGTTCAGCAGCCAGAGGTTTAGTGAATATGTCAGCTAGCTGCTCTTCAGTTCTGCAATAGACCAGTTCAACTTCACCAGCCTGTTGCACTTCTCTCACAAAGTACATTTTGATGTTGAAGTGCTTGGTTTTTCCATGAAAGGCTGAATCTTTGGAGATTGCTATTGCTGCTTGATTATCAACACAGATTTTTGTACATTTGCCCACATGGCAGCTCACATCAGCTAAAATTTTCTTGAGCCAAAGCATTTGATTAGTTGCTTTAGTTGCTGCCACAAACTCTGCTTCTGTAGTTGATTGAGCTACCCCATCCTGTTTCTTCGAGCTCCAAGAGAAAATCCCAGAACCAAGTGTAAAACAATAGCCTGAGGTGCTTCGTAAGTCATCAACTGAACCACCCCAATCGCTATCTGAATAACCAAGCAGCTCAAAATCTCTGCACCTCTGAAACCTGACTCCAAAATCCACTGTTCCCTTGACGTATCTCAGCACTCTCTTGGCTGCACGCAGATGCAACTCACTAGCACAGTGCATAAAACGAGAGAGCAAACTCACAGTAAAAGCTATGTCTGGCCTGGTTGCAGTGAGATACATCAGACATCCTACCAGGCTTCTATAATACCCTTCACTGACTTTAGCTGCACCATCTTCCTTACACAGCTTCTCTTTCTGTCCCAAAGGTGTTCTCACCGACTTGCAGCTTTCCATGTTGAACTTTTTGAGAATTTCAGTGGCATATTTCTTCTGATTCAGAAACACACCATCAGCTCCTTGTTTGATTTCCATGCCAAGAAAATAAGACATAAGACCTAGATCAGTCATTTCAAATACTTGTCTCATCTCCTCTTTGAATTCAGCTACCATGCTGCTATCACTTCCGGTTACCAAGATGTCATCTACATAAATAGAGACCACCAAAACATGTGCTCCTTTGCTCCTAACATACAAGGTTACTTCAGATGGACTTTTAGTAAATCCCAAGTTCTGTAAGTGTTCGTCAATTCGCCTATACCAGGCTTTTGGAGCCTGCTTCAAACCGTACAATGCCTTTTTCAGAAGGTAGACCTTCTCCTCCTCTCCTTTTATGACAAAACCTTCTGGTTGTTCTACATAAATTTCCTCTTGCAGAAAACCATTTAAGAACGCAGATTTAACATCGAGCTGATACACTTCCCACCCCTTTTGAGCAACTAAGGCTAGTAAAACTCTAATTGTGTCAAGCCTTGCCACTGGAGCAAATGTCTCTGAGTAATCAACACCAAAAACTTGAGCATAACCTTTCACTACCAACCGTGCCTTGTGCTTATTTATAGTGTTATCTGCATTTAGTTTGGTTCTAAATACCCATTTCAGACCTATCACTTTTCTTCCCTCATGTTTAGTGACCAGTACCCATGTATTGTTCTTACTTATCATTTTCAGTTCCTCCTCCATAGCCTTGAGCCATTTGGGATCAGCTAGAGCCTCACCTGGAGTTGCTGGCTCACACACAGCCACATTGCAATGTTGATAGATATCAGATAGAAGTCTGGTACCTCTAACTGGATGATCATCCACTAAATCATCATCATCCAATTCAGGCAAGTCTTGTGGGATAGTAGGTTTAGGTTCAGTTCCTACTCCTCCTGCAGCCCAATCCCACTGCTCCTCCTCTACGAAGTGAACATCCCTTGAAACCTCAAACTTCTTGGTTAAAGGAAAGTACACTTTATAGCCTTTAGTGACATTGCTGTAGCCAATAAAAATTCCAGGATTCGCCTTTCTATCCAGCTTGTCTCTCTTTACAGAAGGAACATGAACAAAAGCAATACTTCCAAACACCCTTAGGAAATCCAGTTTAGGAGGAGTTTCGTACCAAAGTTCATAGGGAGTTTTGGCATTAAGAGCAACACTAGAAGCCTGTTCTGCAGAAAAACAGCAGTGTTCGCAGCTTCTGCCCAAAACTCTTTAGGTAGACCTTTATCATGAAGCATGCAACGAACCATCTCCATGACTGTACGATTTTTCCTTTCACTAACTCCATTTTGCTGTGGTGTATAGGGAGTAGTGAGTTGATGCTCAATACCACTTTGCTCACAAATGACATTAAACTGTTTCGAGGTGTATTCTGTTCCATTGTCAGACCTTATTATTTGAATGGAACAACCTCCCTGATTCTCCACCAATCGTTTGAATTTGGAGAAAGTGTGTGCCACATCTGATTTAAATTTCAAGAAATAAACCCAACACATTCTTGTAAAATCATCAATAAACAAGATGTAGAACCTGCTGTGATTCAGTGAAGGAGTACTAACTGGACCACCTACGTCTGTATGAACCAACTGCAGTTTCTTGGTGGCCCTCCAAGTCGTTGATGGAAAAGGTTTTCTCTTTAGTTTGCCAAATTGACAAGCATGACATTCTGGCAGACCATCTTCTGGTGCTGGTAGCCCCTTAAATGCCACAAGATGATTGACTTGAGACATACGTCTAAGTGAGCAATGACCAAGCCGTTTATGCCAAATTTCAGCACTGTCAGTTTGGCACTTCAATGCTTCATACTCTTCCTCTGATGGATCAAAGTTAAAGCTCTTACCCTGCATTTTCACAGCAAGAATCACAGCCCCATTCTTGTCATAAATATGACAGGTTTTGTCTTCAAAGAATAGCTTAAAGCCCTTCTCCATGAGTTGAGTTACACTGAGCAAGTTTTGATCTAAATCAGGTACATAGAGCACTTCTGTGATGACTCGTGTGCCTGTTGTCGTAGTAAAAACTACTGATCCCTTTCCCTTGGCCACCAGATAAGAACCATTTCCTATTCTGACCTTAATCTTGGCCACAGGCATCAACTCTTTGAACAGTGTCTTATCAAATGTCATATGGTTTGTGCACCCACTGTCAATTAGCCATGAGTCAGAGGATACATGTGAAGCAAAACAACTGGCCACAAATAAGTCTTCTGCTTCATCCTCTAGGTCTGCAAAATTGGCCTCTGCTTCAGGTTTGGGAAGCTTTTCTCTGCATAACCAGGTCTCATGACCCAGTTGATTACACCTGGTGCATTTGGCATCCGGTCTTCTCCAGCATTTTGCAAGACCATGATTCTTCCCACAGTAACGGCATGGTGGAAAAACCTTTCTTGGTCCACCTCTACCTCTTCCATAAGTTTGCCTGCTAGAGCCAACAGCAGCAACATAATTGCTGTCTTTAGTTTCTGTAGAATCAGTTTTTGACTGTGAATTCTTCTCCAAATCTTTCTTGGAGGATTGATGTTTCATAACCAAGGCTCCTTCTATTTCTGTTTCTTGCCTCATCATCCTGCGTTGCTCTTGGGCTTGAAGCGCATTTAAAAGTTCAGCCAATGATATTTTAGAGAGATCCTTGGTATTTTCGAGCGTTGTGATAGACGCTTCATAGCGTTCTGGAACTGTGACTAGCACTTTTTCAACAATTCGTGAGTCAGTGAAGTCTGTTCCCAGCAACCTGATCCGATTCACTATATCTATTAATCGATCAGAATAGTCTTTGGCAGTTTCATTTTCCTTCATCCTCTGTAACTCAAAACTTCGAATCAAGTTCAAGGCCTGCATACCACGGATTCTTTCATCACCTGCATATTCCTTCTTCAGATAGTGCCAGATTTCATGAGCAGTTTTGAGTGATGCTATTCTGTGGAAAATTCACTACAAAAAATTAGCTATTTAGCGTCGGTCAGAGACGCAGCATAGCGTCGGTCACTGACCGACGCTAAAGGTTTTGGCGTCGCTCAGACAAAGCGACGCCAATTCCTCCGACGCTAATATTTAGCGTCGCTCGTACACCAAGCGACGCTAAATCCGTATAACAAGCGACGCTAAATCCTTGACCGGTTGGGTCGCTGACCAACCCAATTTTTTTTGTTTTCGTTATTCGTCTTTTATTTCATTTTCTATTTTGTCACTCTATTTTCTATTAATGTCCAATCAGTCACTCCATTTTCCAGTTATACAATTTGGTCACTTAAATTTATTAGGTCACCCTTTGGTCACTACTTGTCCAATCAGTCAATCCTTGACCGATCAACGTGATGATGGTGGTGGTGGCGGCGGCGACGACGATGACGGCGGGGGCGACGACGATGACGGTGACGGATGACTGGATGAGAAGAGGAAGAGGAGAAGAAGAGGAAGAGGGAAGAGGAAGAAGAGGAAGGTTGGATCTGGAGATCTGAAAAAGGAAGAAGAGGAAGAGGAAGAAGAAGGTGGAGGAGGAAGAAGAAAGGAATAAGAAGAAAGGTGAAGGAGATCTGGAAAAGGAAGAAAGAAAGGAAGAAGAAGAAAGGAAGAAGAAGAAAGTTGAAGGAGATCTGGAAAAGGAAGAAGAAGAGGAAGAAGAAGGTGGAGGAGGAAGAAGAAAGATGGAGAAGATCTGAAAAAGGAAGAAGAAGAATTTCATAAGCAGAAGAATTTCAGAAAAAGAGAAGAGGAAGAAGAAGAAGGTTGGAGGAGGAAGAAGAAGAAAGATGGAGGAGAGAGATTCAATTAGGGTTAGGGTGGCGGCTGAGAAGTTTAATTATATATATGTTTAGCGTCGGTCGCCGACCGACGCTAAAACTTGTCGGCAACCGACGCCAAAGCTGGTTGGTTTCGTTTCTAACCGAAAACCACATTTAGCGTTGGTTATTGGTCAGATTCAGCGTCGGTCGCTTGTCGACCGACGCTAAACCCTTGGTCAAACGCGAGTCAAGGGTTTAGCGTCGGTTTTCAATCGACCGACGCTAAATCCTTCCCCGGTAAGCGACGCTAAAGAGCCTTTTTTTGTAGTGATTGCAGTAGAAACCCCTGAAAACAACACTGCCTTTGCTTTTGACTTCCTGATTTTCTTCTCCTTGAACGTTTTGATTTGAGCAAGCGTTGGATTGCTAGGAAGAGGCTGGATTTCGTAATCTTCCTCTATTGCTTCCCAGACATCCATTGCTTCCATATATGCTTCCATCCGCACTGCCCAGTACTGGTAATTCTCTCCAGAAAACACTGGTGGTGCCATGGCTGAGAAGCTAGATTCAACGTCCATTGTTCTTGAATTTAGGTCCCGTAAGAAACCGCTCTGATACCAATTGAAAGGATTTAGAGTAGTAGTTTATTTTATTTCATTTCTTAACTGGAACACACCATTCATAAAACACATACGCAGGATACTTACTGCCACTGCTAGGCAGTTTACTAAGTAACTGCCACAAGACTCTAACTGCAAACATACTATTCTTGACTTAATTAAACACACTCTAATCTAACATACTCGTGGCTAAATGCACACTTCAACAAAGACCAAACGCTTTCCTTCATGGCACTTTGGATGAGACAGTATACATGGAACAACCACCTGAGTTTATTGATTCTCGGTATCCGGATCATGTTTGTCTTCTGCAACGCTCATTATATGGTCTTAAGCAGGCACCACGAGCATGGTTTTCTTGCCTTCACGATGGTCTAATTACGTATGGGTTTCATGGCTCCAAAACAGACCACTCCTTGTTCTATTATCATCATGGGGACGTCACACTCTTCCTTCTAGTGTACGTCGACGATATCATACTCACTAGTTCATCTCCGATGGCTATTTCCACTCTCATGAACTTCTTACGTGCACATTTCAGCATTAAAGACCTTGGGGCCCTTCATTACTTCCTTGGTATCGAGGTTACGTCCTCACCCGAAGGGATGCAACTACGTCAAACCAAATATATAAATGACCTTCTTCACAAGGTTGGTATGGCAACGTGCAAACCCTTGTCCATCATCCTTGGTTGGCACCTCGGCCAACTCTTCTCCTTTTCACAACCCCACACTTTTCCGCCAACTAGTGGGTGATTTACAATACTTATCTATGAGTCGGCCGGACTTGGCATACTCCACTGCCAAGCTATCTAAGTATATGCACGATCCAACTATTGACCATTGGGGGTTACTCAAGCGTTTCTCTGCTATCCACGGGGAACCGCGGAAATGGGTATACTCATTCGCCCCACAACTTCTCATGTTCTAACCGGTTTCTCTGGTGCAGATTGGGCTGGTGACTTAGCTGACAGATGCTCCATGAGCGGTATATTATCTTGGTCAAGTAGGAAACAAAGGACGGTCTCTTGATCATCCACGGAAGCTGAGTATCGGGCTCTTGCCACGGTCACATCCGAGGTCACTTGGTTACAAACTCTACTTCGAGAAATTGGATATCCAGTGCCTACTTCCCCAACCATTTGGTGTGATAACATTAGCGCGACATATCTCTCTGCCAACCCAGTCTTCCATTCTCGCTCCAAACACTTGAAAATTGATTTCCATTTCGTGCGTGAACGAGTTGCCGATCGAAGTCTACAAGTGCCCTACATATCTTCTAAAGATTAGTTGGCTGACGCTCTCACCAAACCCATATCCACGACACGATTTATGATTATTCGGTCCAAGCTCAAAGTTCATATGACCTTTACCTTACGGGAGGGTAATAAGGATATATGATTTTGTGTATAACATATTTGATTCTGATCTTGTATTTACTCTTTCACGATTTCATATATCTCTTAAGTAAATATGTTTCTATATATACAACAATCACAAGGCCAAGATAGGCATGTGAGTTTTTCCCAATCTTTACCATCCTTCAATGAACCATAACAACCAACAGACTTCAAATTCGCCCCATGTACGTCTTTTACCTTTACTAGTGCTACACCACGCATGATCCAAAAATCATAATAAATACATTTCATCAAAATCATAAAATATATACTCAAGTATCAAGAATGATACATATAATTAATGATGCTGAACAATGAGGATTCATTTGTTAGTATACTAAGAACTAATGATTATTCACAACTTAGTTCAAGCTTAACAAGAATTGTGAGTGAAAGAGACAACTGGTTTGAGAAGAAGGAGGAGGAAGAAGAAGAAAGAAGGAGTAGAGTAGGGGTGAAGGATTGGCCAATATGAGACACCAACTCCCGGTTGATCATTCCGGGCCGACCCGATTCCTAACTCATATGTTTCTTTATTCACAAATAATATGAGTTACCTACCAAATGAATAATGCATAATGTTTATTATTATTATTATTTATGTATTATTTTTTATTATGAATAATTCATAAATAAATAAAAAATAGCATCCATTCACCGCAACAATGGATTATTTAATGGGTCAAATAATTAAAACGTCCTAAAACTATATGCCAAGTTACAAACTCATTCTAAAATTTTAATCTATTACAGAGTGGTCCTATTACTATGAAATGGATTACAAAGTAGTCTCAATGACGTCATTAGTGTATTTTTTCAGCTATTTTGTCATGTCACCATTGACATGTCATAAAAAATATGATTTAAAATTCAGTTTAATATGATTAAAATCTAAAATTAAATCAATCTAACTCATTAAATTTAGTTTCGAACCAAAATGTATGAGTTAAATGAGTTTAGATTTAGATTAGAATCAAATTGTTGAATTTTAAATTATATTTTTATGACATGTCAACGGTGACGTGACAAAATGGCTAAAAAGTGCATGACTGACGTTATTAGGACTACTCTGTAACCAATTTCATAGTAATAAGACCACTCTGTAACGGATTAAAATTTCAGAACGAGTTTGTAACCCGACTTATAGTTCCAGAACTTTTCAAGTATTTGACCCATTATTTAATCAAGCACCTGACCTAAAGTGTGACTGTTAAAATTAAAATATAACAATATTGTAAATTGTTAAATCTTAATGCAAAAAAGTCAAGTAAAGCTATCAGTCCACCACACCCAAAATGCCAAAATCCATCATTCCCTTCTAACCCTACCGTATTCTCCAAACTCTACACGTGATCGTCGTCATCTTTCTTTATTTTTTTAGGCTTATAGTATTATGCTGAATAGGTGTATTCAGTACCGTGCTGAACGCAGTATCAGCCGTCCGATGAATCGTACGGTGACGGGTGGAGGTAACGCTCTAGGGGTGTTTTGGTCATTTCCGAAATTCGTAAATATTTTCGCGCCTGATTTGAATTTTTTGAATTGTTGATTTGACAGGGGAAAGAGATTTATAACCCTATAAAAAGCAATTCCCGAGCAAATATAAATTTGATTATTTTCTCGCTCCAAAATTCTCTCCAAGAATTCTCGCTCCTCATTTCTCTCTCCGTTTATCAAAATGTCACTGCACGTGAAGGTATTCGTAAATATTTAGTAATACCATTCGTATTTTTATTAAGCATGCGTAATGTTTATGTGCAATCGTAATATGTTTCTTTTTCTTTCGTAACAATTTTATATGTCTTACGTATCATCTTGCAGTTAATGATGGGGAACTTTGGAATGTTCCGATTGATTTAGAGACGTTTCAATATCCATGCCAGGTATTACGTAACATTTTATACGTTCGTTCGTTATATATATTTTGCATGGTGTGTCATTATGGAGGATTCGTAATATCTTTTTTTATGTTTCGTATTAATTACTTCCTAGTATTGCAGGAGAATCACTACATGAAAACAAGCATTTAGTCACGGTTTTTTTTGCCTTTAGTCACGGTTTTTACCGTGACTAAAAAAATTAGTCACGGTTTTGGAAACCGTGACTAAATCGACCATTTTTTGTCACGGTTTCAGTATGAACCGTGACTAATTTTTTTTGTCACGGTTTCAAAAAAAACCGTGACTAACATTAGTCACGGTTCATAATGAAACCGTGACTAATATTAGTCACGGTTCATAATGAAACCGTGACTGATATTAGTCACGGTTCCTTTTGAAACCGTGTCAAATATTAGAAAACCGTGACAAACAATCCTAGTGACCAATTTGCAAGCTCAAACTTTCTAGTGACTTGATTTATAATTTTCGTGAATTATTGTATCAAACCCCCAACTCATTCCATTATGCAATTTAATCCATAAACTTATAAGGTTAACAAAAGGTCCCAATTTTATTAAACAAATTAGTCACTACATTTTTCTAGTTATGCAACTTGGTCCAGAAATTTAAGAGAATTACAAATCAATCTTTCGTTTTAAGTCTCTTGTCTTCTCCGGTGAGTTTGTCGTCGCCGGAGAGTCTCGACCGCCGCCGGCGAACTCGGAGCTTCTCCCTCTTCTCCTCCGGCGAGCTCTGAGCCTTCGACCACCGCCGTCGCGCCTTCGACCACTCGGATCTGGCTTTGGTGTCGGGATTTGTTTTCAGATCTAGCTTTGGATTTGAGTGGTGGTGGGTTAGGAGGAAGACGACGTCGGAGTCGATTTGGGGTTGATCTGGCGGCGGAGATGGGGGCTACAGATGAGGAGAAGACTGGTGGTGGTTGTGGGTCTCGACGGCGAGGATGAGGAGAAGACTGGTGGTGGTAGTGGGTCTCGACGGCGAGGATGAGTGGAAGACTGGTGGTGGTTGTGGGTGTCGACGGCGAGGATGAGGGGAAGACTGGTGGTGGCTGTGGGTCTCGACGGCGAGGAGATGTGCTAGGATGAGGAGATGAGAAGATGATGATGGATTGGGTTAAGAGTGAAGAAGAAAGTCAGGAGAGAGAGAATGGATCCGCGTGAGAAGGAAGCAGAATATGCTGCTTGGATTGCCAGCGTGGCTGGGCATGGTTTGGGAAATATATTTAGTCACGGTTTATTAATAAACCGTGACAAATTAGTCACGGTTTATTAAAAACCGTGACAAATTTAGTCACGGTTTTCAAAACCGTGACTAAAGAACCGTGACCAATCACAGATTTTCTTGTAGTGAATGTTCAACACAGGTGGATTTGAATGAGGTGGTGGATTTGAGTATTGCATGAGAATGTTCACCACAGTTGGATTTGAATAAGGGGGGATTTTAATGACCTTGCTGATCCCGGTCAGTTCCCTAGCCTAGGTTGGATGAAATAACATCTGTAATAATTATAGTTAAATGTAAGGTAAGTGGAATTGTGACACTTACCTTACGTAATATGTTATTTCTAATTTTGTAACATATATGACTTACTACGTATAACATTATGGAATAATTAGTTATATATCACTGCAAGTACGTTGTACTTACTTCTGTTTCCCGTAACAGTTCTCTATAACGTAACAACTGATTCATTCGTTATACTTTATACTAGCATTTACCTTACGTATTGTCTTTCTTCGTAACATATATGACTTACTACGTATAACATCATTAACCTTCGGTACACTTTATAATCACATTCGTAGGCGACACACTCCCAATGTTTGCCAACATGGAAGAAGCCTATCATTTCTACGAAGATTACGCTCATCTGGCTGGTTTTGGTGTGCGAATAAGGTACCAAAAAAAATATACATTCACCCCGGGCCCTGGAAAAACAGACACCGATGGAGAGAGCCTCCATGTAGATATCTTAGGTTCGTCTGCACGAATGAAGGACAAAGGAGAAAAGGGAAGACAAACAAAAAGCGGAATAGACCTGATGAACGACTAGGTTGTGAGGCGGAAATTAAAATGAAATGGGACAAAACTCTCAATAAGTATTGCATATACAAATGGATAGAAACTCATACACCACATAAACTGCTCCCAGAGAAATACGCACATCTTTTCCAATCAAACAGGAGTGTGAACCGAACAAGTGCACATATTGCACTCATACACAAACTGGCTGGGGTAACTTCACGAAAATCATTCGACATAATGAGGCAAATGGCAGGGGATGCTAAACATGTTGGTTTCTTATACGAAGATCTCCGTAACCACAACAGGGAAAGACCAGATGCTGCATTGAGCACCACTGAGGGATCATCACTGCAACGTTATTTTAGGGGCCGCGCGAGAGAGGAAAAAAATTTCTTCTATGAGCTTCAGGAAGACAATTGCAATGAAATCTTGAGTGTCTTTTGGGCAGACAACAGGATGCGGGGAGAATTCTCAGTGTTTGGGGACTCAATCAGTTTCGATACCACCTACAGAACAAACAAAGACTACAGGCCCTTAGGTAATACTCCTTAATTCGTAATATTTTTGTTGGCACTACGTTATATCTAAGAGTCATATACGTAATATCTTTTAGTCATATTACGTAACATTTATATTATTTCACGTATCACATTTTAGCTTATTACGTTTTACAGTGTTGTGATTACGTTGAGTTTGTTTTTATATTACGTAACAACTTTATTCGTCGGGTACAACCACCATAGAGATATGGTGATATTCGGTGCTGGTCTCTTGTTTGACGAAACCTCACCTACTTTCGAATGGTTGTTCCATATGTTTGACAAGTGCATGGGGGGAAGAAACCAACAAGTATCTTCACGGACCAAGCAGCGGCGATTGCTGCAGGTATTAGGGCCATATATCCAATGCCGGCTACATACCATGGTCTGTGTACATTCCATATTCTCAATAATGCTGCCAGAAACTTGGGATCACTCTGTGCAAGGTACCAAAATCAGTCGTGACATGCGTAGCTCCCTAGATACATTCCACTCTACTTATATTTTGCAACGTTTGATATCAGGTATTCGTAGCTGAACTAAGCTACCTGATGTTTGGGGTTGACACTGAAGCTGAGTTTGAGGTCCACTGGGGGCTAATGAAAAAAAATTGCTTCCCTAATCGTGAACCAGAGGGCACCCATGGCTCACTCAGATCTACCAAAAAAGGACACAGTGGTCTAGGGCATGGATGCAATCACATTTCACCTGTGGCATGCGTAGCTCACAACTAAGTGAGACGTGCAACAGTAACATGAGGCGCTACCTGGCTCCAAACCTAACCCTGGAAGAATTTTTTCAACAGTTCAGCAGACTAGTGGAGAACAAAAGAGAGGAGGAATTGAAGCGGGACTTCAAGATGAAAACATCCAAAACGTGGAATAGGTGATACTAACATACAATTAATATATAATAATATTATCTTGTTTGTAATACATTATAACTTGAAAAGTTATATATTTGTCCCGTACACGTAACACTTTCATGATCTTCTTTGTTATACATGATAACATGAGAAGTTATATATTTGGACATCCTACGTAACACGTTCCTATGACTCTCCGTTGAACAGGTTTGATCACAGCGAACTGACAAAACAACTAGCTGAAGAGTACACCCCAGAATGTTTAAGAGGTGGTTGATGGAATACGAGCAGGCTTTAGCCTACGGTGTGCTGGCGTTGGATGAAAAAATAAATGATGGTGTGATGACATTCACCGTGTTCAAGCAGGATGTTAATGGGACGAGAACTGATGAAAGATTCGTGACATGCACAATAGATTGTTCAAACATAGTGTGTGGGTGCCACATGTTTGAAATGGAGGGCTTAATGTGCAGACATATAATACGATTCAGGGAGGTAATGGGTAGTAACGGGAATCATTTGCTGCTACATATACCTAAACCATTAATCCTACAAAGGTACACGCGAAATTGATTCATGTGGCTTACTTTTCTTCTTTTCGGATTATCTTTTCACAATTTTCGTCATATATACTCTTCTTTTTAGTTATACATTGTATAATATTTCGTATAGGTATTGTCGAACAGCAAAGGATGGGCTGCTCATTGCAGACACAATCCCAGAGGTTTCCCACCCAGATGTTGCCCAAATGTCAGAGTTAATTACTGCGATGGCTAAGCTTAAGTCTACGGCACTTTCCGTTTATATAATTATCAATTACGAATTTGGTACTTTATACATACGTAATACTTAACATGTCTTCATATACTTCTATTCAGGTTAATGGAGATACAGCCAAGACTGCTACAGCTATACAGTGCATAATTGATCTAGAGAAAAGGATGAGCACTGTAAGCAACCTAAACGAGCATCAAAGGGAAGGGCCCTGCCAAGCGCCCAAAAAATTGAAGAAACGAACAGAGACTTTCAAACCGAAGAAAAGGCTTATATCTCAAAGGGACCGGAATGCATTCTTGCACTCAGTTCGAAAGGACAAAAATGTAATCTTTCGGAACCACGAAATGGGTGGGACTGACCTCTGTCTTTAACAAACAATGTAAAAACAATTAATCGTAATACTTTAGTATGTGTATGAAATATTACATCCTAGTACACGTATCTGTAAATCTAATATTTCATAATATTTACTTTTCAACCGCCACCACCCAAAAAAGCATTAATTTCGTAATACTTTCGTATGTGTATGAAATATTACATCCTAGTACACGTATCTGTAAATCTAATATTTCGTAATATTTACTTTTCAACTTCTACCACCCAAAAAGCATTAAATTATAAATTTACCAAAAAACTTACTATAAATAATACTTTCTCACTCATCCATTTTCCAGAACCAAACATCGAAATTCACCCCAGATCTGAAAAAAATATGCCGCCACTAATCCCCCACTGTAAATGCAACCTACCCGCTTACATCTATTCTGTTGAACGGCCGACGATATCTTCTCTGTTCATGTACTTTTTGGGTTGCCAAAAACCACCAGGTCAGAGATGCAAAATGTTCGTCTGGTGTATGGAGATGGACAGGAGTCGGAATGAGGAAGTCGCGCAAATGTACAATCTACCTCATGCCAATATCGTGGCTAAGATAGCTCATACACAAGATGAAATGTCAACCTCATCCAACATCGGAGAGAGCTCGGGTGGACAGGTATATATAACTTCAGTCTAACTTTCATCTTCCCATAAATAACATAAACCTATTATTCGTAATACATTACTCCATATGTATTATTCTCGTAACACATTATATTTAACTTCGTAATCGATGACTATACCATTCATTATACTTTAACGAACGCAGGACCGACAACTAGTCAGGTATTCGCCGGGACCTATTATGCAAGAGTTACGAACTCTAGAGCTGCTGGATGAAGTTTCAAGTCTTCAATCAAGGGTGGAATTCCTAGAGGGCCAACTTAGAAACATGGGGTTGAACTAGATCTTGACATAAGGGGTTGTTTCTTATGTTTCTTGGCTAAGTGTAACGAATAAATTTCCTAAGTAGTACGTATATTCTTATATTGTATATATTATTAAGTTGGTAAGTGTTACGAGTGTGCACGTAATGAATTACGTTAGATCTTATTTGTGATACCTTCAACACATAATTAATGCAGGTCAAACTGATTGGGTAACTGCACAATCCCCCAACAACCAGCATTAAAAAATCAATCTCTCTTGGTAACCCCAACGACCCCAACACAACACATATTAAATCAATCTCTCTTGGGTCCATATCCTCTTCTCTCTATCCCAAAATCCCAAAACAAAAAATGCCAAGCTTCATCCCATACTGTAGCTGCAATCTCCCCTGTTACATTTATGAGGTTAACCGTCCGATGATTACTTCTCCGTATCGCTTCTATCTGGGATGCCAGAAACCAGAAGCTGAAAGATGCAGCATGTTCATGTGGTGCAAGCAGACAACTAACAACGATTCTGATGAAGCTGAACATCAGATCAATGTGACCCCAAACTCGTCCACAGGCGGACGGAAACACAGGTAAAAAAAACATTAAAGTTTTATTGTAAGTTCTTTTGGGTAATTATATAGGGATGAATCCTCCATATTTATTATTCCTCTTCCTACAGGCAATAACAACATCTGACCTTGTAGATATAGCCATAGAACGGAGTTCAACGGTTAGAAGAGAGATCAATGCTTGGCTCGAGGGGAGAATTAATGGTCACTCAGGTTAGCAAAAAAATGGATGGGGTTTTGGTTTATGTAAGAGATATTCTGCTATGAACATGGTGGTTATATGTTACGAATTAAATGCAAAATAATTACGAATTTCATTATATGTATTACCAAAACCAAAATTTAGTACAACAAAATTAAGTTGTATGTGCTACTAAATCCAAAAGTAAGCATTACTCTTCACTCTGATGCGTGACTCATATGTTACGTATCACCGTGAAGGGTATTACGCTCAGATTCCTTCCCACACTCCTATCCCCCCTAATCTTCCTAGCTTCCTCATATGCCTTCTTCAGCACTTGATCAGCAATAACGTTGTAAGGCGAAATTAACAAAAGTAGGCAAACTTCCTGCCTCCTCCTCTCAATCACCACTGGATCTGACCAACTTAAGATCTCAGACGTCACTGCTCCTTCCCATATCTCCAACAATTTCAACGCAAAAATATGTCACATGAAATGTTATATGCCTGTCTTATACTGCGATGGTTAACCCATTTATTGACATCGATTGGCTCTGGTGGAGGATTCGTACGGAACATGGGGATTAGATTGTTGGCCAACTCCATGATGTTCCTTGATGTCCGCATGTATATCTCTGGGACTTCTGCACGGTCTAGACTATCCAGATAGTCACCACACCGATTCTTTAGATTAACACAGAACACAACAAAGTGTTTTTCGTGACACATCGGGAAGAACCACTGCAGGAAAGTGTCACGAAATTGTGCGGTTACGTTAACGTATACCATAAAACAGTTACGAAATGTTAAAAAATACTATACGAAAATAACGGTATTTAATAATTAGTAATACTTACGTAGTCAACCTTTTCCCAGTCCATATCGGTGGTCCAATCCTTCCCTTGAATGTATTCTAGGGCTTCAGTGAGGTTAAATGCCTTATTGCTGCACATTGACTATGGGACAAAAACACACCAATATTAGTTCAAGTTATATATTACGTAGTTATTTAACTGAACAACATAAATAACAGAACACTTACATCGCACTCCATCCCGAAAATGAACCTATCACAGAACTCGGTTTGCTTGAATAAAATATTTGTGCACTGTTCATACGTGTCAATAAAAAAATTTGACAGCATGGATCTGGGTCTGCATGTCATGAACTCTTCCCTGCTCAACCTTCCAATTTCATGTTGGCTATAGAAAAGAACTTCTTCCCTGAATGACGATATACATGCAAACCCAATTAATACGTACAAAAAGAAAAGTATTACGAATTCATTATTAATAAAAAACGAATAAAAGTGATTAGTGATAACTCACTGGTCTAAATCATCATTCCACATGTACATTGTGAGCGCCTGGCACCTCTCAGTGTCAGCCCATACATCAGTGTTGTATGCGTCGATTTTATCCACAATCGCGACCATTTCCTGCATGACAGGTCCGGGGGAATACTTTATCAGTTGTTGGTCCTGCGTTCACGAAAGTATAATGAATGTTATAGAAATCGATTACGAAAGAAAATAACATGTATTACGAGAGTAAGTACCTCTGGCGTTTGTTCAAATCCTTCATCAACACCGCTGAGTTCTTAAACCTTATTTTAGTGTATTTCTGCGCTTCGTAGGGAGACTTGACATACTTGGACTTCGCCTTGGTCCTTTTTTATGTGACCTAAGCTTCTTGCTCTTGTTCATCTGTGAACAAAATATTAAAAATTACAACTCTTAATATTAAGCAAATATTTAACAATGAAAAAACATTAATAGGTGTTAAAATTACACTTAATAAATAAATTAAGTTGTATCAGTTAACACCCCCATGTGGAGCGGACCCACATTTGTCCAACATATACGAAACACCCCCCACAAAGGATACGAAGGCGGTAAAAAGGTATAACTAAATCAATTAACACATATAACGAAAGTGTGCATAAACCTATACGAGATTTTTGTTTTCAACTATACCCCGGAAACTACCTTGTCCGACTTCTTCAGTTTGTCATCTAGGAGAACAGAAATTGGCAGTTCATCTTGCTGCTGAGAAGAACTCTCCTTTTCCTCATCAGCTGTCCCTTCGACCATAGACTTGCCAATATCAACTGCAAGGTTGAAATCAAAAATTTCACCTTGGACATCTCCCTCCTTATCTCCACCTTTGCCCTGGTTTATCAAATTCTCCTGCCCTTGGCGACTTCATCCTCCTTCTGAACCACCTTCTCCTTCTCCATTAGGTTTTGACGTCCTGAAGTGTCGCCCCCTTCCTTGGCATTATCCTCCTTCCTTGCCACCTCCTGCATTGGCAACTCCTTCCTTGGAACCTCCTTCCTTGGCACCTCCTGCCTTGGGGACTTCTCAGGCATCTCCTGTCTAATTGGCACAACATTCCTTGGTGACTTCTGCTTTTGCAGCGGCTGCTCACCCCGAGCCCCCCGAACCAACTGACCACCTTTGGTCAACCTCTTCCTCTTCTGCCCAGACTTATGGGGTGAAGATACCTTGACGGGGCTCCCCTTGGTGATAGCTGCATCGGGTACCTTCTTCTTCTTCTTCTTCTTACTAGACTCCATCTTGGCCAAAGCATGGTTGATGTCTGCATTTGTGTAGCTTGCCAAAGTGAGATCCTCGGATATCATTCGACGCTCAACAGATAAGCTGCGCTCTGGATCACCTGCGATGCGATCATCACATTGCTGCTTCATATCCAACAGAGTGGCAAGTGCACCCCTGTGGAAATGGATGTAGGTATTCAACCATTCCCTCCTCTCCTCGACCTGTATTACAGAAAGTATAACGAGAAAGTTGAGAAAGTATTACAAAGGAAAAGAAAGTATTACAAAAGATAAGAAAATAATACTAAAAATGTCTTCTTGTGTTACGAACACATGTTTAACTCAGAAATTCGTAAACATTTGTGAGTAATACATGCATTACAAATGAACTAACCTCGTTCAGGGACATGTGATCGATGTCGAGTCTGGTGAATGGCATGGCTGATGGGTAGATATCCTCCGGGTTGAGCGGGACTTAAACCCTGACTCCGGCTTCTTGTTCTTCTCACCTCTTTCCGTCTTCTCTTTCTGTAACAATAACAACTGACGTTTGGGGGTCAATGGCCTCCCCGGTGCATTTACATTGACAGGGTTGTCGTCCTGGGTCAAGTACTGCCTAATGTCAGCATTGACGACTCGGAAACCCGTGGCCGTAGCTTCTCTTCCCCTGGCTGCCATTGAATAATGGTGCCTGTGCTCAGACCCCCGTTTTCCTCCAACCTTGAAGTATGGGTATTGACAGCCTTCTGGGTCCAGTTAATGACCGTAGGTCTGATTCTCGGGACTGAGTCACCGTCTAGTCCCACCATATCAAGATAGAACAACTGTTTTTACAAAACAATGAACAAACAACATTAGAAACAAACGTAATACTAAATAACCTCAACTGTAATATTTTCATCCATTATAAGTGACACTTATTTAATGCTAACCATCAAGAGACACATATCTGCCTCGATGTATCCTTTGTCCGTCAGTCCTACTTGACGGTATACCTCCAACAAGAACGCGCACCAGTTGTACTCTTCGAACCTATGTGCTCTTCGACCGTAAATAACACCCAAATATTGATGCGGGACTTTCTGGCTGGATTTGGGGTGGAACATATTTCCCAGCAACACCAGATAAAACAACGAGAACCATTTCTCGTGTGGGTTTCGATCGACAACTGATGTTCGAGCTCACCCAACTGACCGGAAGTCGCTTTGCCCCTCTGAATCCCTAGATGCTGGGACCAGACTTTCACCTCTTCCGTAGTGTAGTTCAACTGGTCAAGAACAGATGCATGGCCCCTTGGTAAGCCATATATCCTTTGAATATGATCCTCGGTCAGGGTGATCTGAGCACCAGGCCGCACAGTTAGAATTAGGTTGGTAAAATCGAAGTGATTAATCAGCCATTTCAGTTGATGAGACTTGAAATTTGTCACGTTGAGGTGTTCTACAAACCCTAACCCCCTTGCCTCCAACATTTTTTTGCGGGCGGGGGTACCAGCATTCCACCATTGGCGCATCCTCGCCGGACTGCACCGACTTTGTGTCCTTTGAATATGCTTGTTGCTGCAGATCATTTTGCTCACCTAGCTCTTCCATTTCAAGTGTTACGAATATACTACCCTGGTGTTACGATAATCACCGTTTCCTATTAAAGTGTTACGAAGCTTGTTGCCTACTACGATATCGCTTTGTTTCTGTAACGGTAAGCTAGAGAGAGGTACACTTTAAACGAGAGTAAAAGCTGCGTGCAGAGAATGAATTTCGATCTACGTTACCTCTCTCCTGACAATCCGTAAAAGTTATATATATAAGTTGAAAAGTAACAATTGAAACGACGCAGACGCGACGGCTGCACAAATGCTCATGTCTGCAAACGCTACAGTTACCCGCCGTCCAATTTTCCCGCTCATTAATTTCATTAAGTGTGAATACCCCATTCTACCCCTTAAAGGCGTGACCCCACTATAATTAAATCTCATCGTGGGCCATATCCAACCAACGGCCCGGATGCCGTTCAACACGGATTCAGCACCCAGCCAGTTCGGCACCTGACGAATTTCCGTTTTTTTACCCATTTTCATTTTTCTCTATTGTCTGCTGCAGCAGCAGCACTTTCCTGCTCAAAGCTTCAATCTTTTTAACTCCTCACTCTCTTTTCAACACTTGCCCTCTCACACTTTTTCTATGGCCATCCAGTTCTTCCCACAAAGAATTAATTAATTTAGGACAGAGCCCAGCACCCAAATCAGGTTAGTGTTTCTCAATAGGCGTTTTCATTTGTCTTCTTTCTCAGTTTTCATTTCATGGTAACTGTCTACAACAACATGGCTAAATCAACTCCCGAGTTTTGGAATTTTTTATTTCTTCTTTCACTGTGGTGGCCTGGGAAGGAAAAAGCATTTCCCTTTACTTGAGCGTGGATCTCAAGTTTCTAATCACTTTGTTCTGTCCCTCTCTTTCAAAGTTTCAATCTCCAGCTAGATTCTCCTTCCTCCTTTTTTGTTGGCTGCTGACATAAAACTGTCGGGTTTCTGTGAATGGGTATCCGTTAGTTTCCATAATACATGTCTGCTTCTCTTCTCCTTTCCTGTCTTTACTCGCACCGTGTGTCAATGCATTAGCTACCTAACGTGGGTTGTTTCCAGAAAGCTAAAAGAAATTGGTTCCCTAATCGGATCAGCTTGATCCCTTGTTTAAGTAAATGGTGGAGTCTTTAGCATTCTAATCGGAGAATCTGATTCTTCTTTCTGCTAGCTAACCCTGCCATGCTTGCTTGGTTTCCTTTCTTCACCCACTTTTGAACCCAAATTGGATACTTGTATTGGCGATTAGCTGTTTCACTTCCATGAACAGTTTTGTTGGTTACATGTCTAAATTCATCAGTTTGTTTTCTTTTGTTGATAATTCTGGTCAAGTTTGATTTCCAGCTTCCATATTGATCCGCAGATTCTATGAGTTGGTTCGCCGCGAGTTTAGTGGCTGCAGGCAGTTGGAAATCACAGTAGCATTCTTCATTCCAAATGAATGCAATGAAGAATCTTCTCCTTCTGTTTCTATTCTTGAGGCTATTCCTTCTTGGCCATAGTGGAAATGGTACCTCCAGGCCTAGTGTTGTAAACATTGGCGCCTTATTCACGTTTGAATCTTCCATTGGAAGAGTTGCTAAGATTGCCATTGAAGAAGCTGTCAAAGATGTGAATGCTAATTCTAGCGTCCTGCCCGGAACCACGCTTAAAGTGCAGATGGAGAACACTAATTGCAGTGGCTTCTTAGGCATGGTTGAAGGTAACATACTATCTACTCGTTCATCTTACACTCTTGGTTGTGTACTGTTAGTTGCGTCCCGGTGTTGATCGAACGATACTTTTCTATTTATGGCAGCTTTGCAATTCATGGAAACTGATACAATTGCCATCATTGGTCCACAATCATCTGTAGTTGCGCATATCATATCCCATGTTGCAAATGAGCTCCAAGTTCCTCTGCTTTCATTTGCAGCAACTGATCCCACTCTTAACTCGCTCCAGTTCCCCTTTTTCGTTAGGACAACACATAGTGATACTTTCCAAATGGCTGCAGTGGCTGAGATTGTAGATCATTATGGCTGGAAACAGGTAACTGCCATTTACATTGATGATGACTATGGACGGAATGGCTTGTCAGCTCTAGGTGATAAGCTTGCTGAGAGGCGCTGCAAGATTTCTTACAAGGTGGGTATTCCTCCTGAATCTGGTGTTAATAGCAGCGACATAATGGATCTTCTTGTCAAGGTTGAAATGATGGAATCTCGAGTTATCGTACTTCACGTGTATCCTCAAAAGGGCCTTGAGGTTTTCTCCATGGCAAACTATCTTGGAATGATGGGTAATGGGTATGTATGGATAGCCACAGATTGGCTTTCTTCAGTACTTGATTCTACTCCACTTCCTTCTGATACAATGGATAAAATTCAAGGAGTGCTTGTTTTACGCCAGCATACACCGGATTCGGACAGAAAAAAAGCCTTCCTCTCTAGGTGGAACAAGGTGACTGGAGGCTCTCCGGGGCTGAACTCTTATGGACTTTATGCTTATGATTCAGTCTGGCTGGTTGCCCATGCCATTGATGCCTTCTTCAACCAAGGTGGTGTCATTTCATTTTCCAATGATTCCAGGTTAAGTGCGGGAGACAGTAATCTTCATCTGGATGCAATGAGCATTTTCAATGGTGGAAAGCTCCTCCTAAAGAACATACTGCAGGGTAATCTTGTTGGCTTGACTGGTCCTGTCAAGTTTGAGTTAGATAAGTCTCTAAACCGCCCAGCATATGACGTTATCAATGTGGTTGGGACTGGGTTTAGAAGGATTGGTTACTGGTCTAATTATTCTGGTCTGTCAACTGTCCCTCCTGAGACTCTTTACTCGAGACCACCAAATCGTTCAAGTGCTAACCAGCATCTCTATAGTGTCATTTGGCCTGGCGAGACATCTTCCAAGCCTCGTGGATGGGTTTTCCCTAACAATGGGAAGCTATTGAGGATTGGAGTCCCTCTTCGAGTCAGCTATAAGGAGTTTGTATCCCCGGTTCGAGGAACATCTGACAAGTTCCAAGGTTTTTGCATAGATGTATTCACAGCAGCTGTGAACTTATTGCAGTATCCTGTTCCATATCAGTTTGTTCCTATTGGGGATGGGAAAAAGAACCCAAGCTACACAGACATTGTGAATTCAGTCTACAGTGGCGTAAGTACACTAAAATCTATTTTCTCGGAGATCAAATCCTGCTAAGTTAGCCTCTTTCTGCAAAATGGTTTCTTCACATTATTACTGTTCTTTTTTCCTTGCAGAGTCTTGATGCTGCTATTGGTGATATTGCCATTGTTACAAACAGAACAAAGATAGTAGACTTTTCACAGCCTTATGTGGCATCTGGATTGGTTGTGGTGGTACCATTCAGGAAGATGAACACGGGTGCATGGGCTTTCCTTCGGCCATTTAGTCCCCTTATGTGGATTGTTACTGGATGTTTCTTCCTAGCTGTTGGAATTGTTGTGTGGATACTGGAGCACAGGATCAATGACGAATTCAGGGGCCCTCCAAAAAGACAAGTTATAACTGTTCTATGGTGAGTTGTTTAACTAATGTCTGTACTATCCAGCTGGGAGATCGGTGTAAATTACTTGATTATGATATGTTTATTGGAAAATATTGCAGGTTCAGCCTCTCAACTTTGTTTTTTGCCCACAGTGAGTCCCACTTGTAACTCTATTTTAATAGTTTTGTGGTTAAGAAGTGGTTCAAACACACTTGACAGACTTTAGCATTAATCTGTTAATCTGTTTGTGGCTTAAACAGGAGAGAACACTGTAAGCACACTTGGGCGGATGGTACTACTAATATGGCTGTTTGTGGTTCTGATAATCAACTCCAGTTACACAGCCAGCTTGACATCAATCCTCACAGTACAACAGCTGTTTTCTCCAATCAAAGGAATCGAAAGCTTGAAGAAAGGCGATGAACCTATAGGATATCAAACCGGTTCCTTTGCTGAATACTATCTAACACAGGAACTAGGAATAGCAAGGTCTAGGCTGGTTGAGCTTGGATCCCCTGAAAAATATGCAGAAGCCCTCCAAAAGGGGCCTAAGAATGGCGGAGTTGCTGCTGTGGTTGATGAACGTCCCTACGTCGAAATTTTCCTATCGTCTCAATGCAGTTTCAGAATCATGGGTCAAGAATTTACAAAAAGTGGCTGGGGATTTGTGAGTATACATTCTTTGACTAATGATAATAAACTTTTTCACATTTTATCGTCGGTAGTTGCTTGTTCCTGACGAAAACACTTTACTTTTCTTTTCTTGCACTGGAAGGCATTCCAAAGAGACTCACCACTAGCAGTCGACATATCAACTGCAATCCTGGAGCTATCAGAGAACGGAGACCTGCAAAGGATCCATGATAAGTGGCTGATGCAGACGAGTTGCAGCTCAGATACAACAGAGATAGAATCGGACAGGCTGCATCTGAAGAGCTTCGTAGGACTGTTCCTGATATGTGGGGTGGCATGCTTTATAGCACTTGTGATATACTTTGTGCAGGTAATACGGAAGCTGTATAGCACTCATCCTGATGAAGGTTTGGAGTCTGGACGTGGAAGCTCACGATCTAGGAGCATTCATAGGCTGTTCTCGATAATGGATGAGAAGGAGGAGATATGGAAGAAGGGGTAGTAGTAGTAGTAAGAGAAGAAAGCTGGATCGTTCGTCGTCAGTTAATAGCAAGGAGAGTGAGGTTGGGAAAAGGAAAGAAGTGGATCCACCAAGAAGAAGTAGTAGCATGAATGGGAATGGGATTAACCCTTGTCAGTAATAAATTTTTGTCATTTTTAACCAACGTAAGGAGTAAGTAAATCATCAATTGGCAGCACCCGCCATTTTCATAATGGAAGGTCACTTTGATCAAGTTGTTAAAGTTCAGTTACTGGTTCGCTTAAGTGAGATGAAGATTATTAACAAAGCAAGTTAGCAATTGAGGATAAAACTGGGACAGGCCCAAAAGGTCATGACAATAGGATATGGGTGGGTCCCAACCCAATACAATACTTGTCAGCCGTAGATATTAGAGAATGCTTTATGGCCATCAGCTGCTGATTTGGCAATGGGTACCTGAAAATCGGGTACCCACCCAAAATTCGGTTAAATTGGGTGGGAATTACTCGTTGACTGGGTATGGGCAAACTCGGTACCCAGTTAGAGCGGGTAACGGGTGAGGACAGGTTTCAAGGTATCTGCCTCATATCCAACCCGGTGGGTACCCAGTATGAAACAACGTTGTATTAGCCATAATATATCATATATGTGTTTAACGGACTAAACTCAATTTCTCCTTCAATCATTAAGTTCTTCATTTCAACTCATTGATCAAGCAGTTTGTCGTTCCCTCATAATGCTCTAAAAACGTAGCTCCATCTCGAAAATCTCTTTGCAATCTAGATGCAGAGAAATTTGGGGTTCACCCAATAGGTAGCGGGTTTACTCGATACCCATGTTGGGGCGGGGATGGTTTGGATTTTATACCCGTTTAGTATCAACGGGCGGGTACGAGTAATACCCATTTAATAAACGGGTGGGTAGTGGATATGTGGTATCCGGACCCGTGGGTACCCATTGTCAAGCCTACATCAGCACCCAATTAAAAGGATGGATTACTGGAGATAAATATTTAAATTGGAAGAATAAAATGGACTATTTTCCACCGAAAAAACAGTAAAAAGAAGTCTTTAAATTACTGAAATGTCTTCCAAAAAGAAGGACGCTTTCTGGTCTGGTCCTTTCCCGACAAACACAACCAAATTTTCGATTTTTCAAACTACCAATTACAAACCCACTGGCCCTAATCATACCCTCACTACTGCTGCGGATATCTGCATTTCCCATAACCTGTACCAAATTAACAACATCGTTACTCCTTAGCACCCAGCCAAGTGAGAGATAATTAGCAGTTCTTTAGTTTGAGAAATCAGAAATTAATAATTTACTTGGATCACTGAAGGTAACTAGCCCAGCACCCTTGAAGTCACAGTTCCAGTAATTCCTTCCGTGCATTTGGTAATAAGCATTCATAGCAAACGACGCGTGGGCATGTAGCTTGTTCCCCGGCGCATAACAATCCCCGCTCTCCGACACCTCTCTGCAATCCACCCCACCTCCTCCGCAGCAGAAATCCAGCACCGCCTGAAGCAGCTTCTCGTCGGCGTGAGGCTTCGCTACGCACCACACCGAAGGCCCCCTCGCTACCATCTTATTATTACTGTTGTAGTTTCCATTCCCTGCCTTGTCGCCGAACCCGGAATCTCCTTCCTCATCTCCAGATCCACTGCAGAACTCGCAGCTCAGATCCACTTCGTAAACTTTTGATCCGTCGCCGTTGAATATCCCGAAGTTCCTCTCGCTCGCTCCTCCTTCTTTCTTGTTCTCGTTGAACAACGCGAACACGAATATCTCCACCTGCGTGATTCTAATCAAATTAACTTCTCCAAACGGAATTTATTTAATTAAGTTAATGGTACATTCGTACTAAAATACTAATCAATTAAGTAAGCTCTTGAAGTTTTGATTCACCTTGTCTCTAGGACTCATGGGAGTCCCTTTGCTGGACTGAGCACGCTCAATCAGCCTAGTGTTGTATGTCTTGGCGTTCGCCGGCGTCGCGGCATTCTCTCCGGGATCCCCTTTCGACGGCCATCCTGATTCCGAAACAGTAATGTCCACCGTCCGGTTTCCGAACCCCAGGGCGGATACGGCGGACCTGATGGCGTCGATTTGGGCATCAAGCATATTACTGTAGATGTAACCAGCGGGGTCGCGGACTCCGCCGTCGGTGGCGTTCCCCAGCAAGGCGTACTGTAAATCGACGGAGGTAGGGTTATCTCTGTAGGCGAAGTAAGGATAGGCGTTGACCATGAAGGGAGCGCCGGTGTTGGCCAGAAACTCGACGATGGAGGTCATGACGGGCATGAGGGTGGCGGCGAAAGTGGAGGAGGAAGGCGGGAAGGAGGAGGCGAGGATGGCCATACTGTGGGGAGTGGTGACCTTGATTTTGCGGTCGAGGCCTCGGGACTGGAGTGCGGAGTGGAGGTTCTGCATCGATTTGAGGAGGGAGTTAGGGTTCATGTGGTCGAGATCGGTGGTGAGGTACTCATTGCCGACGGCGACGGCGACGACGGAGGTGGCGGGGAGGAAAGGGAGGATGCGGGAGGAGAGCCAGCGGTCTGCGGAGGGAATGTCGGCGGAGAGATTGGGGAGGAGGTGGTTTTCGACGGCGAC
This sequence comes from Linum lewisii, assembly GCA_034768395.1. Classification (NCBI taxonomy): domain Eukaryota; kingdom Viridiplantae; phylum Streptophyta; class Magnoliopsida; order Malpighiales; family Linaceae; genus Linum; species Linum lewisii. The sequence continues at coordinate 40,704,521 of CM068303.1, read as the reverse complement.
GATGAGGTCGATGCCGGTGTTGGAGAAAGCAGAGAGGATATCAGGGTTGGTGTCGTAGATTTTGACCTTATCGATGAGGGTTGACTGGAGGAGCTGGGCTACTTTCTTGGGTGGAGGGAGGTTGTTTCCGAGAGTTCCATAGTTGATTCCGACGGCGGAGGTGGTCGGGGAATGGCGGAGATGGAGGAGGAGGAGGAGGGAAATGAGGAACAGGGGAAGAGCCATTGCTGTGTTTGGTTGAGCTGAAGTGGGTGGGTTTGATTAGTGCAGAGTGTGGAGACTGAAGAAGAGTGGTAAATATTCTGGTGTCAGTCAATTATATTACCAAGGGCATAAGAAAAAGTCTTCATTGCAAAGCCCCACATCAGAAAATAATTACTAATAGTAATACGGAATCAAAACCAGATACCCTTATGGCTATTTCTATAGTCTGAAACCTGCAAGCTAGTGTTGCGACAAGTCTTCAAAGCTTACAGCTGCAACAATGGTGTACTCACTGTGTGAATCCCAACTGCTGTGTCTTCATCAGATGCAGAGTTGCAGCAGTTTAGTCCTTGTTCAACTAGGACACTTCAGCCACATCGTTTTCCAATTAATTTCATCTGTTGCTTGATTTTGAAAACACTACGTAATAAAATCGGGTCAAATACCTAAATAATCCCGAAACTTTGGGCCAGGTTACCAACACAACTCGAAACTTCGTTTTATTGCAAACTCATCCCATTAGTATAGACTTCGTTACGACGTGATACTATTCACACCGGCAGGGACTTTTCACGACGAATTTGTCACGTAATCCGATCCACGTCAGTTAAAATACTAATTAAATAATAGACTAGGCCCAAATTAACCTAAACCATCCAATCGAACTGATCAACTTTACTCAAAACCGAAAATCGTGAATCCCCAATCAATTTCATCCTAACCTAATCAGAAATTGAAACCCATAAAGCCTTCATCTGTCTTCTCTTCGTACCAAAGTTTTCGACAACCCTACAACTTCATCCACTCCGACCAGCAACCTCGTTTTACCATATCTCAAACGCCGACCGGCCACCTGCAATTCTGACAAACTCCACCACCTTTCTTGATCATATCAACATTTTGTCATCTTGCTAATTTGCGAAATTTGTTCAGACTTGAATAGCATAATATAGAACCAAATTTCCTACATCACCGCTATCAGTGTCTTGCTTTGGCAACATTACCACATTCAAAAATAAGATTAATCATTTTCCCATACCAGTGAATCAATCCCATGTGCCTGTTAGACATCGAGCAAGGATCGAGAAGAACGAGAACAAGACACACGAGATTACGTGGTTCACTAACGTTACATTAGCTAATCCACGGGAAGAGAGATTTCAGAGATTTTATTATGCAGATGAAGAATGGCTGCTTAACCTAATTACAAGGGAAGGAAGCTTTTATATGCTAGCCGAATTAGGTTTCCAACTTCAATCCTAATTCGGCTAACACGCCCCAGGCCCAATGGGCTTTACACAATTAAGATCCCCCTCAAATTGATGATGGTTCCGCATCATCAATTTGCCCGACAGGAACCAATGACGACTAGTCGGAACTGCCTTAGTGAGGAGATCAGCAATCTGGTCTTCAGATGATAAGTAGAATAGGCGAACATCGCCTGTGTTTACCAAGTCACGGATATAGTGAATGTGCGTCTCAATGTGCTTAGTCCGGTCATGGAGCACCGGATTCGTTGCGATCTGAATAGCACTAGTGTTATCACCGAACAAGTGGACTGGCGAGGGAGCAGTAACCCCTAGATCCTGAAGAAGGCGGTGGATCCACACAACCTCAGAGCAAACGTCAGACATGGATCTATACTCTGCTTCTGTAGACGACTTAGAAACCTTATCCTGTTTCTTGCACCGCTATGAGACAAAACCATTACCGAACTGAACGCACCAACCAGATGTAGAACGACGTGTATCAAGACACCCATCATAATCAGCGTCGACATAAGCAGACAGTTGTTGAGACCCTGTCCGAGGAAAAAACATCCCAGTGGACCGAGTACCACTCAAATATCGCAAGACCCGTAAAACTGCATCAAGATGGGGAACCCGTGGAGCGGACATAAATTGACTGACGACCTGGACAGCATAGGCAATGTCCGGCCGAGTGGCCGCAAGATAAATGAGGCTACCGACCACTCCATCATCACGTCGAAGCTTCAAATTAGCTTCCATAGGCGTCATACAAGGTTTGCACTCTGCCATCTTAGCCATCTCCAACAAATCCACAATATATTTCTCCTGATGAATGAAAATACCTGAAGCCGAACGGGAAACCTGGATGCCCAAAAAATATGATAAGTTGCCGAGCTCTTTCAACTTGAAATGGGAGCTCATAACTTGGCGGATGTCAGCAATGCCCTTTACATCACTACCAGTGAGAATCATGTCATCAACATAGATTAAGAGTGCTGTAATACCCGCCGATGTCTGCTTCACAAATAGAGAAGGATCATTGCGACTCTGCTGAAACCCGGAACGAAGAATAAGAGTCTGGAAGGTATCAAACCAAGCTCGAGGAGCCTGTTTCAACCCATAGAGAGAGCGATGTAAAAGACAAACCATATTAGGTGGTGCATCATACCCGGGAGGACATGCCATGTAAACTGTCTCCTTGAGGTGTCCATGGAGAAAGGCATTCTTGACATCAAGTTGATAGAGAGGCCATTCACCCTGAGCAGCCTGTGCTAAAAGTACTCGGACAGTTTGCATCTTGGCGACCGGAGCAAATGTTTCATCATAATCGATCCCATATTCCTGACGAAAGCCTTGAGCAACCAAACGAGCTTTATAACGATCCAACGAACCGTCCGGATGGAACTTAGCCGTATACACCCACCGAGAACCAATGACGGGTGCATTAGACGGTCGTGGAACAAGATCCCATGTGTGATTATCGCGAAGAGCCTCCAACTCGGTGTTCATGGCAGATTGCCATTGTGGGTCCGATTTGGCTTGGTCATAGGTAGTGGGTATGGAGAACCCGGAAGTAGCGTAGGTAATATAATCAGTAAACCGAGGTGGGGGTAGGCCTTGAGTGGAACGAGTGGAGCGGCGAGGAGGAGGTGGATCGGGAGAGTTTGAATTGGAGGAAGAGGAAGACGTATTTGGGTTAGGAGAATGTGTATTGGAAGAATGGATCCGAACAGGTGAGGAGATGGGAAGGGAGAAGGTTACAGGAGAAGTTGAAGTGGGAGATTGTACAGTAGGTGAAGATTGTGAGTGAGATGAGGGAATATGCAATGTATTTTGGGAAATAGGTGGTGGATGATCGTCAAAGCTAGGAAGGATTAGGGGCATGAAGGAGATATTGGTTGACTTAGGAGTATCCAGGTAATGGAAATCTGTTTCTTGAAATATAACATGATAAGCAGTATAAATACGTCGCTGACCTGGATCGTAACAAATATAGCCCTTGTGATGATCCGTATATCCAAGAAAACACATCGGACAGTCTTAGCTGCAAGCTTAGTTCGGTCTTTCTTAGGTAAGAGAACAAAACACGTACACCCGAATACACGCAACCGAGAGTAGTCTGGAGGCCTTGAGTAAACTACTTCAAAAGGAGATAGATTTTCCAACACCGGCGTCGGTTGACGATTTATGAGATAAACTATAGTGCGGACAGCTTCAACCCAAAAATGAGCGGGAACCCGAGATTGGAGAAGTATGGCCCGAGTTAAATCCAAGATATGTCGATGTTTCCTCTCGACTAAGCCATTTTGTTCTGAAACCCCAGGACATGACTGCTGAAATAATATACCTTGTTGTCGATAGAAATCATGTAGAGCTGTAGAGACAAACTCGCCCCCTGGATCAGAACGAATTTGCTTAACTGTCTTCTGAAACTGAGTCTTAACCATTGCAATATACTCTTGGAGAGCATTAAAGAGTTCAGATTTTAATCTCAAGAAATAGATCCACATAAACCAGGATTTATGATCAACAAACAAGGCGAAGTAGCGGTAGCCGAGGCGAGAAGTGGTCGAACACGGACCCCACAAGTCTGTATGAACCAAGTCAAACATCTCTTTGACTACCGTCGAGCTAGAACGAAAAGGTAAAGCCACAGTTTTGGCACCAATACAATCCACACAATCATGAACAACAAAATCCTTTGCATTAAAATCAACTGATAACTTGTCTTTCCGTAACATATCCAAAAGTCTAGCTGAGTGCGGATGACCTAGCCGAGAATGCCATAACCTCCATAGATTGTCTGGCTTGCTAGTAATAGAATAACAAAAGCTAGATGATTTAGCCACATCTCTCACGTAGGAGCCAACTCCATCACCTACGTCCAGCCGAGGATGCAAGGCCAATCTCTCCACGATGTAATTTCGCCCATGTTTACTTCCCGTTCCGATCATCTTCTTGGTCCGATGATCCTGCACAATACACCCATTCGTACCAAAGGAAACATCACACCCACTTTCTGTTAGCTGACCAATGGAAACAAGATTTGGGACTAAAGTGGGAACATGTAGTGTATCTGGAAGTGTAATCTGTGGGGTAGAGATAATCCCAATTCCCTTTATTGGAAGACGGTGACCACTTGCCACCTCCACGTGTTGATCCCGAACCAGTTTGTAGTCGCAGAATAAATCAAAGTTACTCGTCATATGGTTAAAGGAAGCAGAGTCAAGGAACCATTGTTTATTCGTACCTGAAATACCAAGAGAGGCGAAAACTGAAGGGAGAATACGATGCAGAGCTGCCTCAAGAGATGTGTCATTCACCCCACTCGATGAAGCAACTGACGCCACATCAGATATGGAGCCTGAAGGAAATTGCTGATTCGTGTCCTGAACTGAGAAGCCAGTAGATGAGTTGCCACGGCCTGTACAAGCATTGTTCCGAGACCGCAGACGACAATCTGAGATAATGTGTCTGGTTTCTTACAATAAGTGCAGATATTTCGTTGACGACACATATTCTGATAATGACCCATTTCCTGACAATGATGACAACGAACTTCAGATAAGTTTGAGGTCGAAGAGGACTGTTGACGGCCCGTAAATGATGGCGGCCGAAATTGAGCTCCTGCAAACCTCGGTTGAGCAACAAATTGGGGCTTGGGACGTCCTGCAGCAAAGACGTTTCCAGGAGCAGAGCTGGCGATAGTGGAATCGAGTTGGGCTTGGGTTTTGAATCGTATCTCAGCTCGCACCAATTCAGCCATTATCTCATTCATGTCGATTTTGTTAGCAGAGAGAAGTTTAGAGCGAACCTGCTCATACTCCGGACGAAGGCGCATAAGAAACTGAAAAGCTCGAGCTCGTTGGCGTTCAACCTGGATTTCAAGGTTGGCTGTGGTGGAGAGCATGGACGTGGAGAGCATGTCGATTTCTGTCCACAAGTTTGATGCTGTGAGGGAATAGGTGGTAACATCCAATTCACCTTGTGATAGATTTGCTAGAGCAAATTCCAAATCAAAGAGCCAAGATTCATTGACGTGAGCATAACGAGCCTTGAGATGAGTCTAGATTTCAGCTGCCGATGTAAAGGAACGGATGGATAAAGCAATAGTAGGTTCGACTGACCAAAGACATATGAGATTACCCTTGCATTGTTCACCCGCCATATTGCTTCAGCTCAAGCAGAAGCCGACTCAATCTCGGCGACAGATGGGATTTTCAGTGTTGGTGGTGTTTGAGATCAGTAGTAACCGAGGCAGAGGCATCCGTAGTCGATGCGTCAATGATGGTGGATGCAGCAGACGCCCTAGCACTAGCTAGGGTCTCGGAACCATCAAAATAGGGCAGGAGACTCCTTCCTTGGATGAAAGTTCGAAATGAGAACTCCATAAGGCGTAATTCTGCCCGTTGAATCGAACTGCGACAGATTCAGAATAGGTTTGAGCATGAGGCTCTGATACCATGTTAGACATCGAGCAAGGATCGAGAAGAACGAGAACAAGACACACGAGATTACGTGGTTCACTAACGTTACGTTAGCTAATCCACGGGAAGAGAGATTTCGGAGATTTTATTATGCAGATGAAGAATGGCTGCTTAACCTAATTACAAGGGAAGGAAGCTTTTATATGCTAGCCGAATTAGGTTTCCAACTTCAATCCTAATTCGGCTAACACGCCCCAGGCCCAATGGGCTTTACACAATTAACAGTGCCAACGAAACACGAGTAAAAACAGTCACAACCAGTCTCAGCCAACCAGTTTCCACCACAAGCAAAATATGTTCCCTTCCATAATATGAACACGAACCTTTCATCTGGAGTTCATATAATGAAGGGACAATAGGCCGGAAGGCCCCTGTACTATTGAAAGATAACAAACAGGCCCCTCTACTATTAATTGTACCAGGCAAGCCCCTCTACTTAGAACATATAACAAACAAGCCCTTCCATTACAAATGTGACAAACGGCGTTACTGAATTGTTGACACAATTGACACTTCACTAACAAGTAGATTGTTACACGTCAGTCGATTGGAATGTCAGCAACCCTAAACAACTCCGTTTTGACTTAGGGTTATTAACAGTAGATAATCCAAATAGTAAAAAATGACGTCATTTAGGGTTGCTGACATTCCAATCGGCTGACGTGTAAACTCTAACAACCTACGGGTCAACTGTGTCAACAATTCAGTAGCGTTGTTTGTCACATTTGTAACGGAATGGCTTGTTTGTTATATGTTCTAAGTAGAGGGGTTTGTTTGGTGCAATTAATAGTAGGAGGGCTTGTTTGTTATCTTTCAATAGTACAGGGGCCTCCCGGACTATTATCCCTATAATGAATTGTGGCAAAGAAGCCAATGAAACAAATTCAGTACATCTCAAAGTGAATTTAAGAATAGAAACATGATTTCTCAAACAATATGGTTGCAACCCATTTCCAAATCACTATTCTGAAATGAACACCTCAAACTCATTCTAGAGTTACCCTTAGAGACACTCCCATTAGGTATTACAGCTAGCAGAATAGCCTCAATTCATGAATCTCAAGTGGAGTTCATATAGTAGTAGTACGATGCAGCTAGGAAACCATATGGTTAGCTCAATTGTAAGCAATAACTGGTAATTTCCATGCAGTAACTTCCTTTCTTGAGCCACAATGCCAAAAACTTACACAAACTTGTTCTCCATAGTATTTTCTCACTATTTATTAACACGATGGTTTACAGGGGAAAGCAACAACAACCCAACTGACTAAATAGTCATCTTGAGAGTAAGGCTGCAAGGGATAAATTTTCAAAATTTCGAATTCCAATATTATTCATGTCAAAGATCCCTTCTAGGACTCATATGAGACAGTTTGTTCAACATCAACATCTTGCAACTTTCATCTAACAAGATACAAACATGATCAATGATTTTTAGGCGGAGCAAACGAGCAACTGAAATGACTAAATGATCATTAATAGTAAGGCAACAAGGGACATGAAATTTTTAGATTTCAATTACCAGTTTTAGTCATTCCAAAGTTCTTCCCTTCTAGGACTTCTTCGAGAAGAAACTTGTTCTCCTTCTCCGTCAATATATTCTAACTCTCAACTAACAAGATACACATGATTAATGAGTTTTAGGTGGAGCAGGAAAACAACGGGAATGACTAAATGATCTTATTTATAGCAAGGTAGCAAAGACATGAATCTTTTCTTATTTCAACTTCCATTTTTAGTCTTTCCAAAGTTCACAATCCTCTGAAGGACCATCAAGTGAGAGGTAAGTTTCCTCGGGCTTTACTTTCTTTATATACAGTAAAACCATAGTAAAGCTTTTGGATTTGTCACATATGGCAATAATAGTAGGATAAAACTAAAATAAATAAACCAAGAGTAACCTACCTTGCTTGTAATTTATTAAAGCAAGAGCTTTTTAGGTCACACTATTAGTATGTAGAATAACATTTTTTTTACAGTAAATGATCAATATTATTAATGAGCTGCATCCGTACAAATGTCATACATCATCGTCACTAGCCAGTCTGGAGTGACCCCTCCTATTACAGAGCCGGTCGAGTAAATTGATCGCTTTGCTAGAGCATCTGCGATCGTATTACCATCTCTCCTAACATAAATAACCTTACTATGTGGTCGGAAAATCAAACGATTCTTACTCTCCTGAATCAGCTGCCCGAACTCCGTGGCATCCCGAGTACTCTGCTCCCAAGCTTGCTGAACCATTAAGCAATCCGTCTCGAACTCAACCTCCCCAAAGCCCAGCTCTTCTGCCCATCGCACTGCCTCCACTAAGCCTCGTGCTTCTGCTTCTCTGGCTGGTGGCAAAATTGGCAGTAACATCTGCTTATATCCAATCAGCCGCCCCAACCAATCTCTTGCAACCATCCCAACCCCGAAGCTGCGGGACTCGTTAAACAGGGCAGCATCAAAATTGATCTTAATCATCCCTTCCGCTGGTTTGTGCCATCGTCGACAGGTACTGCCACCTCTCTGAGGCGCCGAGCTTCTCTTGGACTGCTGCGCCAACTTCCACTCCGCCGTGCAGTCCGTCCCTAACTTTACAATCCACTCATCGGCATTCGACTTCCGATTCCAGACTCTGTCATTTCTTTCTTTCCACAACGACCAAATGACAGTAAAAACGAGTCCCACCTGCTCCTCTGTGGCGCTGTCCAGCACATTGAAAATCCATCCCGTAGCTCCCCCATCGTGCTCTTGTGCTGCTTCAATAACCTGCTTCACACCCGCCACTTCCCAGCAACCTTTCGCCGTTCGGCAAGTGAAAAACAAATGCTCCAAACTCTCTTCCTCCTCCTCACAGCAGCCACATATATTCTCCATTTCGATCCCTCTTCGAGCCAGAGCCTCCCTCGTAGGTAAAACACCCCGAAGCATCCTCCAAACATGATGTTTAATCTTCGGCGGTACATTTACTTGCCACACTCTTCTCCAATCCCCCTCACTTCGGAGCTCGACATCGCTTACTATAACATCCTTAATGAGCCTATAGGCCGATCGCACAGTATACTCGCCGCGTCGACTGAGAGTCCAGATTCTCTCATCCTCTTCTAATCCCTTCGGTGGCGTCATATTTAAAATGGCAGCTGCATCTTCCTCTTCGAAAATATCTTCAATTAATCCCACATCCCACTCCGGGATTCCTGGAATAAGCAGCTCGCTAACCGTCATCTTGTCAAGCCCCACGCCCATGACTGTGCCAACCTTAGCTTCCTCTCTCCCCCGCAGCCAATTGTCCTCCCACACGTTGACCTTCTGTCCATCTCCAAGCCTCCAACGATAACCCGCTTTAATCACTTCTTGGGCCGCCCAAATGCTTTTCCACACATAGCTTGGGTTTGCACCCTCAACAGCTGACAAAAAATCCCCTTTTGGGAAATATTTAGCTTTGTAGACTCTTGAAACTAAAGCATTTGGTTCGGTAAGGAGTTTCCATCCTTGTTTCCCAAGCATAGCTCGATTAAAAGCGAGAAGATCACGGAACCCGAGCCCTCCATACTCTTTTCGAACACTCAACCTCTCCCACCGCATCCACGCAATCCCTCCGCCGCCTCTCCCCTTCGTACCCCACCAGAAACTATTCATCATCCGCTCAAGCTCCTCCGCAACTGTTTTAGTGAGCAGAAATGCATTCATATAATAAGTAGGAATAGCTTGAGCTACCGCCTTCAAAAGTACTTCTTTACCCGCCTTCGACATCTTCCTACCTCTCCACGTCTGCATTTTAGACCACATCCGTTCCTTAATATGCGCAAAAATCCTCCTCTTGTTCCTCCCCACACAAGACGGCAGACCCAAATATCGACCGGTGTCAACCGGATTAAAGATACCTGTAATCGCCGAAGCAGCCTCACCCATCATAGTATGTGTGTTAGCGCTACAGACGATGCCCGATTTCTGATAGTTGATAAGCTGACCCGACGCCGCCGCATATGTATCAAGAATTTCCTTCAGCGCTCTGACCTCCGCAATCTCTGCTCTGACAAAAAAGAAACTGTCATCCACAAACAGGAGATGCGTAACTCGGGGCGCCCTATTACGGACCCGAGTCCCGTGAATGGCTCCAGTTCTGACCACCTTCCTCATCAACGCCGACAACCCCTCTGCACAGAGGATAAACAGGAATGGTGATAGCGGACATCCTTGACGGAGCCCCCGGCTTGGAAAGATAGGTCCCACTTTCTCTCCGTTCACCAGAACTGTATAATGAACTGAGGAAACACACATCATCATAAGGCCGATCCATCTCTCACAAAATCCTACCCGGCGCATAATTTCCTCCAAATACTTCCACTCCACCCGATCATACGCCTTAGAGATATCAATCTTCATCGCCACTTCCCCGAACTTCGCCTGATATCTGCGCTTCATACTGTGCAAGGTTTCAAAAGCCACCATAATATTATCCACAATAGATCTACCTGACAGAAACGCCGACTGCTCCTCCGAAATTAGCTTTGGCATCACCACTCTGAGTCTATTAGCCAGCACCTTCGCCACCAACCTGTATAAGACACTGCAGAGCGAGATAGGCCTCAACTCCTTCATCGACTTCGGCTCCTCCACCTTGGGCAGCAGTACTATGTAGAATAACATAACCACAACATATTCCAAAATCATCCGGTTTAGTTCTAAAACAAGAATTGAGTCAGCCCAAGGTAGAACTTTGTTGTCGTTCAAAGAAGGAAGGACAACAATCACAAACCCGGCCGTGTCAAGAGTGGAACTTGGTGGCGGCAAACCTTTGCTCAGCGGATCATCTGCAGAGATGGTATAGGATCATTTTTTACCCTGGTTGACTGTTGGTAGCTTTTCTCAGCTCTGCTGGTTTGTCCGATTCGCTCTGATTTTTTCTTCCTGCTGATTATGCTTTTTTGGTTTTTTGGGCGTGTCCTTAGCCCTCTGTTCTATTCGGCTGCTATGTTTAGTTAGTGGCTGATCCCTTTTGTCTCCTTGTCTTAGTGTAAGTTTGGATTGGTGACACTTTTGCTGGCGTTTCCCCATTTCTATGGGTGCTGGCCTTTTTCTCATATATACATAATTACATTCAGATAAAAAAAAAAAGAGTGGAACTTTCATATCAACATCTTCGAATTCCAAACATCACACATTTAGAGTACAAGACAGATAAAAAAAATCAAAACCCAATGTGTTAATTCATTGTAGCACATTATAACATCAACATGCAAAGCATCATAATAACCATAACAAGCATCACCAAATCCTCAAAGCCTCACCAAAATCATTTTTATGTAGGACAAGTAGCACATTTTTTACTCTATAATCTTGCACTAAAAGAGGTCAATTATTCTATGGATTCGACTACTTAATTAACGCCAATGAAACACGTACACTAATAACCTCAATGGAAATATGAGTTTTCATGCATACAATACGATGATGTTCTTTCAGCTCTACCGAGTGCTCTCACTAGGCATAAGATAATGTCACATTTCACTTTTAAGTAAACTGGATACCATTAAGAATGTTTTTTTCTTTTCTAAATGGAGTAAAATGACAACTTGAATAACTAAGTGATGATAATCTCAATGCTATGGACAACGAGAGATGATTTCTTTTGTCACATTTCCTTTATAGTCCTCTCAAAAGTTTCATTCTAGGACTCCATTAATGACAATCTAGTTTATAAAATTATCAGAAAGGCAATTAAGCAAACACAATTGGCATGAATAATTGACCATCACACCTCCAATGCACTAGAAGATCTAACATGAGACAATATTTTCTAGATTAATATAATCACTCACACGTGCACCCTCTAAGGAGGTATTTGCGAGTTTCAGTTAAGAAGGAAGAACCAGGCATTGAGAATTATCTTCTAAAACCTCTTTGAGACCAAGCTTGTTCTCCATGCTATTTTCCAACTTTCAGTTCAACGAGAATGACTAAATAGTTATCTTGATAATAAGGCACCAAGGGACATAAAATTTCAAATTCATCCCAAACTTCCCTTCTAGTACTCCTTTGAGACAAAATTCCTCCTCCATCGATATTTTTTCCAACTTTCAGCTTACAAGATACAAACACGATTTCAGGAGGAGCAAAAGAGCAGGTGGGAATGCCTAAATGGTTGTTTTAATAGAAAGGCAGCAATGGGCATAAAATATTCAAATTTCAACTTCTAATTTTAGTCACTCCAAAGTTCTCTCTTAGGACTCCTTTGAGACAGCACGTTATCCATCAACATTTTCAACGTTAAGCTCACAAGATACAAATATGATTAATGATTTACAAGAGGAGAAAAAGAGCAACTGGAATGACTGGAATGACTAAATGATCATTTTAATGGTAAGGCATGAAGGGACATGAAAATTGTAGATTTTAACTTCTGGTTTTAGTCATTCCACAGTTCCCTTCTAAGTCTCCTTCGAGACAAAGCTCGTTCTCCTTATCCATCAGTATTTACCAACTCTCAACTAACAGGACACAAACATGATTAATGGTTTTTAGGCGGAGCAGAAGAGCAACTTGAATGATTAAATGATCTTATTATTAATAAGGCAACAAGGGACATGAAAGTTGCAAATTTAATTTGTCTTCCAAAGTTCTCTTCTAGGACTCCTTTGAGACTAAGGTTGTTCTCAATCAATATTTTTTAACTTTCAGCTAACAAGATACTAATGTGTAGAGAATATATGCCTAATTAGGTGTTTAAGTTTGTAATTATCTTCTTACCTAGTTTGTATATTCTCTTCCTTATTTGTAGCTTCCTAGTTATAGTAGGTTTCTACCTAAACCCTATGTATATAAACTATTTGACTATCAATAAGAGAAGTAGAATAGAGAAGGGTTTACCAATCTCTGCATGGTATCAGAGCCTCGGTAACCTAGACGCCGACAGCCTCATCTCTTCTCCTTGTTTTCTTTCTTCTTCGTTCTAAGACATCATGTCTAAGAATTCTGAAACCACATCAGATGCAAGCTCTGATCGACCTGTAATCACGCAAACAGGTCCAGCTGAGTCTGAATCTTACTCTGGCCCACTAACTACTCACAAGCCACTAACTACTCACAAGTTAGACGGGAAGAACTACCTGCAATGGTCAAAGTCTGTGATGATGCACATCACTGGACGCCGAAAGGGAGGATATCTCACTGGAGCTGTGAAAAAGCCAGACGAATCCGACCCGACTTTCCAGGCCTGGGACGAGAATGATAACCTCGTAAGGTCATGGTTAATTACTTCAATGATTCCGAGCATAGGGGAGAACTATCTTCTCCACAACACTGCTCAGGATATCTGGAAAGATGCTCGGGACACCTACTCTACTACAGATAACTCGTCTGCTTTGTTTGAGGTTGAAACTCAACTCTACAACCTCAAGCAAGGTGAGATGGACTCCTCTGAGTATTTCAATGTCCTCGGGCGATTCTGGCTGCACCTAGATATGTATGAAAGTCAACCGTGGGATACTGCTAAGGATGCTCAGCTTTTCAAGAAATTTATTGAAAAGAAAAGGACCTTACAGTTTCTACTTGGACTAAATCAGAATCTAGACGATGCTAAAAGCCAGATCATGGGAACGAAGCCTTTCCCAAGCCTCAAGGAAGCCTTTGCTGAGGTTAGAAGGGAAGAGAGCAGAAGGCAATTGATGTTGCCTGGAAATAAAGTTCAAGCCGAAAGCTCAGCTCTGGTGGTTCAAGGAAGGGTGAAGCCTGGAAATCTGCAACCTAAGGAAAAGGATTCAGATCCACCAACCTGTGAACATTGCCGCAAGCTAGGTCATACGAAGGCCACCTGTTGGGAACTTATTGGTCGTCCAGCTGGCTAGAAGTCGAGAGCAGAGCGCAGAGCCCGTGCGAATGCAGCTGTAGCTGGACCAGGGAAAGCTGAAGAGGCTCAGTCAACCAATCCTTTCTTACAGGACCAGGTTGCTGCCCTGCAACAACTCCTATCCCAGGTGCTACATTCGGGGCAGTCGTCTCAGAGTAATGCTGAGACCTATACGAGCCTATTTACTAATAGAGGTAACCACCCTGATGCTCCCTTTGTTAAATCAAAACATTCTGAGTTTTGGATCTTAGATTCGGGTTGTTCCGATCATATGACTGGATCAAAGGCAGAATTTTGGGATTTTTAGCCTTGCACGAATATACCAGGGGTTAGAGTTGCAGATGGCAGTATTGTTCCAGTTACTGGTATTGGTAGAGTTCAATTGACTACCAACATACAACTCTTCCCTGTCCTCTACGTTCCGAGTCTTAATTGCAGTTTAGTATCAATCAGTCAGCTTACAAAGGACTTACACTGTAAAGTTGTGTTTGGGGAAATTGATTGTGAACTGCAGGAGGTGACTTCAGGAAGGATGATCGGCAAGTCTGAATTACAGAATGCGCTTTATGTCATCCATGGAGAAGAAGTGAAGTCTGGAGCAGACAGGGGTAGGATGAAGACAACATTTACTTCTAGTAGAGATAGTATAGAAAGCCAAGTTATGTTATGGCACATTAGACTCGGACATCCTAGCTTTGGTTATTTGGAAAGATTGTTGCCTAAGTTATTCTTGAATAAGAAATCGAGTTTTTATCAACGTGAAACTTGTCAACTGGCTAAGCACACTCGGAGTATATATTCTAGTGTCAACTATAAGCCTTCCCAACCATTTGCTATCATTCACAGTGATGTTTGGGGACCTGCCAGAGTCAAGAACTTGAATGGAACTCGATGGTTTGTTACATTTATAGACGACCACACGAGGATTACATGGACATATTTGATGAGAGATAAGTCCGAGACATCACAGCTGTTCCAAGAATTTCATGTCATGGTTCGAACTCAGTTCAAAACCAACATTCTTGTTCTTAGAACAGATAATGCTCGAGACTACTTGAATTCAGTCCTAGGTGCTTATCTATCACAGCAAGGGATTATACACAGCAGTTCATGCGTTGATACCCCTCAACAGAATGGGATAGCTGAAAGGAAGAATCGGCATCTCCTTGAAACAGCTAGAGCCCTTATGTTCTCTAGTCAAGTGCCAAAGTACCTATGGGGTGAGGCAGTCTTAACTGCAACCTACCTAATCAATCGATTACCAAGTCGAGTGCTACATTATCAAACACCAAAAGACCTGTTGTTGACAGCTTATCCGCATGTGAGAGCTTTTATGTCAGAACTGGAACCTAAAGTGTTTGGATGTGTAGCCTTTGTACATATTCAGCAGCATCAGAGGACCAAACTTGATCCTCGAGCTCAGAAATGTGTGTTCATTGGTTATGGTTCCCATCAGAAAGGATATAAGTGTTATTCTCCTAGCACAAGGAAGGTGACTGTGACTATGGATGTCACATTTTTTGAGCAGCAATCGTACTTCTCCAGCTCTGACATTCAAGGGGAGGATACAGTACAAGAATCTCAGATCTGGGAAGATCTCATACCAGTTGATAATGACATGGATAGAGTTCTGGATCACAGCCAAGAACGTGCCCCAGCCGTTCTACCAATTCCTCCGAGGGATCAAGAAGAAGATGGAAATGTTGGAAATGCTGAAACCAACAATATCCCTCAACCTAGACCAGATCAGAATAATGATCTCAAGGTCTACCAGAGGAGGAAAACTGGTGAAGTTGGGAAAATAAGTGACATTGGAAGATCAGCCCCTGATCCAATGTCACATAGGAGACTGTGGATCCATCACTGGTGGAGAATGATGACTTAGATAAGCCAATTGCCCTGAGAAAGGGAGTTAGAGGATGCACCCTACATCCTATTGAGAAACAAGTCAACTATGGAAGACTAAATCACCATTACAAGGCATTTGTGACCGAACTGGATAAGGAAAAGATACCTTACAATATCCATTAAGCAATGGAAATTCCAAAGTGGAAAAATGCAGTGATGGAAGAAATAAAAGCCCTAGAGAAAAACAAGACTTGGTCAATTGTTGAGCTTCCTGAAGGGAAGAAACCAGTTGATTGCAAATGGATCTTTACGATAAAATATAACTCAGATGGAAGCATTGAAAGGTATAAAGCTCGGCTAGTAGCCAGAGGCTTTACACAATCATATGGGATAGACTACCAGGAGACCTTTGCTCCAGTAGCCAAATTAAACACAGTCAGGTATTGCTCTCACTTGATGTGAATGAAGACTGACCGTTATTCCAGATGGATGTGAAGAACGCCTTTCTGAATGGAGATCTATCTGAGGAGGTTTACATGAGTATTCCCAAAGGGGTCAACCACTCGGAAAGAAACAGCCTAAACTCAGTTTGCAAACTAGAAAAGGCATTGTATGGATTGAAACAATCTCCACGTGCTTGGTTCGAGAAGTTTGCAAACACTGTCAAGGCAGAGGGGTACTATCAATGCCAAACGGACCACACTATGTTTGTGAGACATGGAGACAAGGGGAGATTAACAATCCTAATTGTCTATGTCGACGACATAATTGTGACAGGAAGTGACAATGAAGAAATTAGCCGTCTCAAGAAGAAGCTGGCTGAGGAGTTTGAGTTAAAAGATCTAGGTGAAATGTGATACTTCCTAGGCATGGAAATTGCTAGGTCTAGTGATGGACTAATCATGTCTCAAAGGAAGTACGTCTTAGATCTCCTGACTGAAACTGGAATGCTGGGGTGTAAACCAGCTGAAACACCAATGCTGCCCGGTATTAAATTTGACACCGAAGGGAAAGCAAAGTTGGTGGAGAAGGGGAGATATCAACAACTAGTGGGGAAGTTAATTTACTTGTCCCATACTAGGCTAGATATCACCTTTGCTGTTAGCATGGTGAGTCAGTTCATGCACAGCCCTACTGAAGAACACTGGGAAGCAGTTTTACAGATTCTAAGGTACCTAAAACGGACACCTGGGCTTGGACTAATGTTCAAGAAGCATGAGAGTAGATCGGTAACACTGTATACTGATGCAAGCTGGGCAAGCAGTATAACAGACCGAAGATCTACCTCAGGTTACTGTTCCTATGTCTGGGGAAATCTGGTAACTTGGAAGAGTAAGAAGCAATCTGTTGTAGCCAGGAGCAGTGCTGAAGCAGAATACAGAGCCCTAGTACTGGGAATATGTGAAGGTATTTGGTTAAGAAGAGTCCTTGAGGAGTTGAAGGTTCAAGTACATCGGCCTATTCACATGTTCTGTGACAGTCAAGCAGCTATCAGCATTGTTAAAAATCCAGTTCATCATGACAGAACAAAGCATGTTGAGATTGATAGACACTTCATCTCAGAACATGCAAACCAAGGAACGATAAATGTCAGCTATATTCCTTCTAGACACCAAACTGCTGACATGCTCACAAAGGCAGTTCCACCAGATTTGTTGGAGAAATTCAAGTCCAATCTTGGTCTACATGATATCTACACCACGATTGAAGGGGAGTGTAGAGAATATATGCCTAATTAGGTGTTTAAGTTTGTAATTATCTTCTTACCTAGTTTGTATATTCTCTTCCTTATTTGTAGCTTCCTAGTTATAGTAGGTTTCTACCTAAACCCTATGTATATAAACTATTCGACTATCAATAAGAGAGGTAGAATAGAGAAGGGTTTACCAATCTCTGCATAATGTAATTGTCTTAAAAGTAATGCAGAATGTGACATGAAAAATAAAAAATCAACTTCCTATCTTAAGTCACACTCTTGGACTTCATTGACACAAAGCTTGGTCACCATCAGTGTATATCATTTCAGGGTGGGAATTCGGTTAACGTTAATGGTTAAATCCAATTAACAGACCGAAATTGGTTAACCATTTGTTAACCAATTATTCGGTCGATCAAGGGGGCGGTTAACCATTTTTTAGCAAGTCGGTTAACATGTGGTTACCGACGGTTAACCAACCGTGACCGAAACAATAATGAAATAATGAGTTCTAGTGCAAGTGTTTATTTACATTGAGTATAATTTATGATATTATTCAATTTATATGAAATATTAAGGTTAAAAGTAGATTAAATCAGTCAAAATCAGTTGAATTAGTCAATTATCGGTTAACCGAATTTTGGTCAGTTTTTTATCAATTTTATTTCTGTCAATCATCGGTTAAAACTTCTTGAAGATCGGTTAACCTATGATTAAACCAATTTTAATCAGTTAATGACCAAATTAACCGATTCCCACCCTATATCATTCCTTATTTCCCAATTCAATTGACAAAATATTAACATTTAACCCAAAACGACATGCTTTCTCATTTTTGAAACAATTCCTCCCCAACATGATTTTATTTCTGAATGCGATCAATGTGCATGTAACTTATCGAAACCCTAGCTTGCGTTTAATTTTAGAAATATTGAAAATCCACCAATTGCTGCAAAAATACCTTTTAATACAATACAGACCTTAACCAAACAACCTAATTTACCTTCATGTAAATTAGAGAGGCAATGGATTTGAACTTCTCAAAATAGCAGAGAGACAACAAACATAACTATATTATTATGGACTTACATGGGATGAAATACTCCCTTATAAATCAGTATAGTATTGTCTCACTTCAGTATCCAACCTGTCGTGAACAGTGTCCCAATGATCGATAAGTCTGACATTAGTAGCATGTTAGCATAGAGATGAACACCTTTATTTCAAATACTTTCAGACCATAATGATAAACCCTAAATTGTTTTAGAACTTCTGAAAATCATCCCAATTCTACAGTCTTTAAGACTGTTCCCTCAATCGATGAACATACATAGTACAAAACTGAGTTGCAAGGTGATTCACAAAATTGAGCAACATGGGGCATAAATAATTGTCTGGATTAGAATAAACTAAAGTGTTCATCCTTTGAAGGATCATCAAGTAGAAAGTAAGTTTTCTTGATATAAATGAATCACTGTAAAGTTTTATCCTTAAAGATAACACTAAAATCAAACCTAGTCAAATATCAAGTATAACCAACCTCATGCTTGGAATTTGTAAAAGCAGGAGCTTTATTGATCACACCACCAGTGTATTGACCACAAATAAAACCAGAAGCACGAAAATTACAACCCATTCTCAATAGTGGAACTTCCGTATTAGCATCTTTGAATTCCAAACATCACACATTTGGCGTACAAGACAATTAATGAAATCAAAACCCAATGTAGCATTTGAGGGAATCATATTATAACATTTGCACACAAAGAATACAGGACCAACATAATAAACATAACAAATTCCAAAGTTTGACCAAATTTTTATGTGGGGAATACACATTCGACTTCATAAGCTTGTACTAAAAATGGTCGATTATCGCCTAAATTTGGCTACTTAATTAAAGTCAGTGAAACTCACATACTGATCGAACACATGTTTTAATGCATAAAGTAAGATGATTTTTCAGCTCTAGGGATCTCTCTCGCTAGGCGTAAGATCACATCACAGAAATAACATACATGGATTCAACAACTAAGGTTAACAATTTAGAGTCCAATAGTGATACGGAATCACAAGAAACACTAGTTGTAACAACCGAACCGTTGTACTTATCACTCGCTTACTGGAGTAGAAGTTGTTGTTAGGCTTTCCTGAAAAAGACGTCCAAAAATTCCCAACCAAAATAGTGTCATTTTTCTTCTTCTTGGCCTTACATGGTAAGGAACAGTTACAAGTACGAAAACTATACACCTGTTAGATCAGCAAGTTCTAACTCAGAATGTGAAATCAGTTCCAACTCAGAATGTCATAATATAGAACCCAAGTTCCTAGATCACCACCATCAATGTCTTTGCTTTAGCAACATTAACACATTGAAAATAAAATTAATTATTTTGCCTTACTACTACTAGTAGAGTCAATCAAGCGCCAAATATTCATTCAAACAAGAATCAATCTCAACCACAAACAAAATAAGTACCCTTCCATAATACGAACATCAACCTTTCATCTGGAGTCCATACAATGAATTGCGACAGAGAAAAAACATGAAACTAAATCTTAAAATTAAATCAGTACAGGATCTTCTCAAATGGGATTTCAGAATAGCAACATGATTTCTCAAACAATATGGTTGCATCCCATTTTCAAATCAATATTCTCAAATGGACACTTATCATAGACACTACCATTTGGTATAGCAGCGAGCAGCATACCCTCAATTGTTGAATCTCAACTAGGAGACAATATGGTTAGTTAGCTCACTTTTAACAAAGACAAATTCTAATGTTTAGTAGTTAACGAACAACATGACACAAACAACTAACAACTACATTAAAAGAGAATTGTGGATCATTGCATGGTCATTCAGATGTTTAAGATAATAGGGAAGGGAACAATACTGAATAGCAACTATAGAAAATTGTATCCACCGATGAAATACCAGCATTTAAACCTAACCTGCATGTACTATCATTGTTGAAACTGTTCCTCTAGTTTCTCTACATGATTTACAGACCTTAACCAAACTTGTTCCTACTTTCCCTTCATGCAAACTATAAGGAAATAAGGGAGTCACTAAAATCAGCAAAGCTCTAAAATGACAATAAACGGATAACATGGACCGATATGGTATGATGATTACTTCCTTGGTAACTCTACCTATCTCGCTTCAATATCCAACTTGTCACGAACAGTGTAGTGTCACAACCCTTATAGTAGCATGATAACGTAGAGAATGAACACCTTTGTTTCTATATAATCAGACAGTAACAACCATGCATTTTCCCAAAAAATTTGAAATTCTGAAAATTATTCATCTTTTAAATATTCTCTCACATGTCAGTCATTCAATGCATAAAACATAGTACAAAACTAACTGCTAGGTAATTCACGAAATTGAGCCACTTGGGGGGGGGGGCGTAAATAACCCTATAAGAAACTAATTATGCAACACTTAAGGGTTAGCCAAAGAGTTCACAATCCTCTGAAGGATCATCATGTAAAAAGTAAGTTTCTTCGATATTTTCTTCCTCGATATTCGGTGAACCACCATAAAGCCTTTGCCTTGGCCAGATATGGCAATAACAATAAGTTAAAACTAATATTAATAAACCAAGGTAGCCTACCTTGCTTAGAATTTATTAAAGATGAGCTTTTTAGGTCACACCATCAGTATATTGTATAACATAACCACAACATATACCAAGATACATCCAGTTTTGTTCTAGGACAATAATTGAACCAACCCAAGGTAGAAACTCTGTCATTCAAAGCAGAAGAACTATAATCACAACCCAATGTCGAAAGTGGAACGTCCATACCAACATCTTCGAATTCCAAACAACATACATCCGAAGTACAAAACAAAACTCAATGTGTTATTTGATGGTGGCACAATATAACATCTGAGCATATGGGACCAATGTAATAATAACCATAACAAGCATACAAAATTTGGAAAGTCTAATCATAGTCATTTATGTGGGAAAGTCTAATCATAAGCATACAAGATAATCTCCATGGCAACACATGTTTTTATGCATAAAGTACAATATTCTTTCAACTATAGCTAGCGCTCTCACTAGGCATAAAATCATATCACAATACACTTCAAAGTAAACTAAATACCACCAGGAATGGTGTTTTATTTCAAATGGAGTAGAATGACAACTTGAATGACTAACTTCTCATCTTAAAGGTAAGGGACAACGAGATTTTTTTTTTTTTTTTTTTGCCAACTGTCATTTCTAGTCATCTAAAAAGTTCATTCTAGGACTCCATTCCTGACATTCTAGTTTATAAAATGATCAGAATGGCAATTAAGAAGAAACAATTGGCATGGAGAATTCACCATCGCACTTCTAATGCACTAGAGGATCCAACACATCATAACATTTTCAGGTTAATATAATCATTCACATATGCACCTCTAAGGAAATATTTTCGATTTTCAAATGGGAACTCAGAACTGCAACTACAATGACTAATAGGTAGAACCATGCATGAAAGTGATATCAGCTTCTTTATCATTCCAAAGTTCCATTCTAACGCCATTAAGACCAAACTTGTTCTCCACATCATTTTCCAACTTTCAGTTAATAAGTATTAACATCAGTGCTGGGTTTTTTTTTTTTGGAGGGGGGAGTACAACAACTAGAACGACTTAATAGTCATAGGCATCAAGGGACATAAAATTTTCAGATTTGAACTTACGATTATATTCATTCCAATTCCCTTATAGGACTCTTTTGAGGCAAAACTCCTTCTAAAAAAAATATTTTCAAACTTAGAGTTAACAAGATAGAAACATGATCAATGATTTTCAGGAGCATAAGAGCAACTCAAATGACTGAATGATCATTTTAATAGAAAGGCAACAAGGACATGAAAATTTCAGATTTCAACT
Organism: Linum lewisii; assembly: GCA_034768395.1. Taxonomy (NCBI): domain Eukaryota; kingdom Viridiplantae; phylum Streptophyta; class Magnoliopsida; order Malpighiales; family Linaceae; genus Linum; species Linum lewisii. The sequence continues at coordinate 40,682,296 of CM068303.1, read as the reverse complement.
TCCGATTTTAGTCATTCCAACGTTCCCTTTTAGGACTCCTTCAAGACAAAAGCTCCTTATCCATCAATTTTTTCCAATTTTCTGCTAATAAGACACAAACATGATTAATGAGGAGCAAAAGAGCAACCAGAATGTTCCCTTTTAGGACTCCTTTGAGAGAAAGCTCCTTATTCGTCAATACTTTCCATTTTTTGGCTAATAAGACACAAACATGATTAATGAAGAGCAAACGAGCAACCAGAATGACTATGTTCATTTTAATAATAAGGAAACAAGGGACATCAGATTTTCACATTTCAACTTCCGACCTTAGTCATTCCAAAGTTCCCTTCTAGGACTCCTTTGAGACAAAGCTCCTTTTCCATAAATATTATCCAACTTTCAGCTTACAAGATATAAACACGACTGATAATTTCCAGGTGGAGCAAAATAGCAACTGAAATGACTAATCGGTCGTTTTAATAGAAAGGCAGCAATGGACATGAAATATTCATATTTCAACTTCTGATTTTGGTCATTCTAAAGTTTCTTTCTAGGACTCCTTTGAGACTAAGCTCGTTATCCGTCAATATTTTCAACGTTCAACCAACAAGATACAAAAGTGATTAATAATTTTCAGGAGAAGCAAAAGAGCAACTGGAATGACTAAAAGATCAATTTACTGATAAGGCAGCAAGGGACACGAAATTTATAGATTTCAACTTTCTGTTTTAGCCATTCCAAAGTTCCCTTCTAGGACTCCTTTGAGACAAAGCTCATTATCCATCAATATTTTCGAAGTTCAGGCAACAAGATACAAAAGTGATAAATGATTTTCAGGAGGAGCAAAAGAGCAACTGGAATGACTAAAACATCAATTTAATGGTAAGTCGGCAAGGGGCATGAAATTTACAGATTTCAACTTCCTGGTTTAGTCATTCCAAAGTTCCCTTCTAGGACTCCTTTGAGACAAAGCTCATTATCCATCAATATTTTCGAAGTTCAGGCAACAAGATACAAAAGTGATAAATGATTTTCAGGAGGAGCAAAAGAGCAACTGGAATGACTAAAACATCAATTTAATGGTAAGTCGGCAAGGGGCATGAAATTTACAGATTTCAACTTCCTGTTTTAGTCATTCCAAAGTTCCCTTCTAGGACTCCTTTGAGACAAAGCTCATTCCCCTCTTCTATCAATATTTTCCAACTATTAGTTAACAAGATACAAACATGATTAATGATATTTAGGCGGAGCAAAAGAGCAACTGGAATGACTAAATGATAATTTTCATAGTAAGACAAGGGACGTGATATTTTCGAATCTCAACTTTCAGTTTAGTCATTCCAAATTCTCTTATAGGACTCCTTTGAGACTAAGCTTGTTCTCCATCAGTGTTTTTTTTACTTTCAGCTATCAAGATACTGGCATGATTGTCTGAACAACAGTAAGGAGAAAGGGACATGAAAGATAAAAAAGTAACTTTCTATCTCAAGTCACACTCTAGGACTTCACCGACAGAAAGCTTGGTCACCATTAGTGTACCATTCCTAATTTCCCAATTTTGGCACATAATTTTTTTTTACCATCATTAGTGAATGAATTGGAACAGGAGGAAAATTGGAAAGATTAACGATAATATCACTTGGCAAAAGACATATTCAACCTTTTTAGAGTCAGCCAACAACACAATCATAAACCCAATAAAGTCATTCACTTCCCTAACACAAGCGAGTGCATTAAAATGAATTATTAGATCACTGCATGGTCATTCATATGTTGAAGGTAATAGAGAAGGGAAACGATACCTAGCAGGGACAAAGAATAACTGCTCCATACCACATCAAGCAACGAAGTACCGACATTTAACCCAAACCGGCATGCTTTCTCTTTTACTATTCATCCATCACCTTCCCAGACATTATTTTACTTTTGAATGCGGCCAGAAAACTTATGGAAACCCTAGCCCAAAATTGTTATTCAAATCTGAAATATTGAAAATTCACCAAGTGCTGCAAAATTTGAAAGAACGAGAGGAAACCATTTCAAATTCAGATCCCACAAAGATGCAACAACCAAAACAAACAATCCATCAACTATCGACTAGAGAATCTGTGTGGGTATCACCAACGAAGACTCTATTGGAAGAAGAGCCAAACAACATTTTAACAGAGCGTTTTCTATCATATGAAATTGTTCCTCCAGTTTCCCGACCACAATCGTTATTCAATTCCAGAAGTACCTTAATTCCACCAAGTGAGCGAAACAAGAAACACGCAATCCATCGAGCGACTGAAGTAGACAATATGAGCGAAATCGCCTACGAAGACTCTACTGGGAGAAGAGGCAGACTAACCTCTTCAGCAATTTCTCTGTGAATCGACCGTTACAAAGCCAAGAGCGACAACAAATCTTCAATTCTGGCTAATAAGTCCATTCAGTACTTTACGTTTGAGGTATTAACAAATCAGTACCCATCGTTTGAAAAATAACTTGCGAGTGTTGTTCGTATGAAAATTTAACACATTCATCCAAAATGACGATTCTATCCAATTTTGTCCGTAAATGGCCACTTCACGTGTCTTATTTGGATTAAAACACAGATGTGGATATATCCACGTTAGTTGTGCCTGATCCGTCAATTGAAAATTAAAACCCCTCCCTATTTGTTTTCCTTTGCCATGTGTTAGTTATTAGTTAGGTTCGATCCAGATTCTCAGGCTTGCTCAACCGACCAAGTGAGTAAGGAATCGAATCTTCGAGGTTACAATCCGCCATCCAGAAGTAATCGAGATTCGTCAAATTACCAAGCTCGCTCAGGAACGAACCAACAAGGTAAGGAGCTGCTTCAACTTTGTGATGTTCAATACCTCATCCGCGTCTTCGTCACCGTATGGGGATTCTCACCTACAATCAAACACAATCCAACCCAATCCAATTTCGAATTCAAATTAAATCCTAATTCGTGACAAACAAAAGCTCTGTTCAACGAATTGACATTCAATTCAGGGAAAGAAGCTTCAATTGATCAATACTCCGGTGACTAAGAGTGCTGCTTGTAGAGCGGCGCCAATAGCCGTCTTAAGGAAGGCGGGGGAGGCGAATGATAGATTGGGGGTGGTAGGACGAGGCTGATAGAGACGGCGACGGTGGAGGTATTGAGTTGTATGGACATGTAGTGGACTGCATCGGTGGTTGGCGGAGCTCCGCCGGTGGAGAGAGAAAAAGAGGGGAATAATTATTCAGGTGAGGAACAAATTGAGAAAGAGAAAGAGAGACGGAAATTGCAGAGGGGGTCATTTTATTCAGGTGAGGTGACGTGGATATATCCACGTTAGCATTTTAATCAAAATAGGACGCGTGATGTGGCAATTTAACGACAAAATTGGACGAAATTGTCATTTCGGATGGATGTGTTAAATTTTCATACGAACGACACTCACAAGTTATTTTTTAAACGGTGGGTACTGATTTGTTATTACCTCAAACGTAAGGTACTGAATGAGCTTATTAGCCCTTCAATTCTCTAATTTCCCTCAACCAAAGGTGTACTGTAAACAGGAATGCCGTGAAGTGATGAATAACTGGCAACTGATATACTCTCGCAAGGGCGGTGGTGACGAGTTACAAAATTGGGCTGCGTATTTATTTTGCACTATTGTTTGGCCCAGTAAAATGCCCAATATGAAAATTATGAATAGAAGCTAGCGTCTAATTTTGTCTTATTTCGATCTCACATCGAAATTTAAATTGAAACCAGATCACAAGAGAAAGATGATGAGTCGTCATGTGCTGTTAACATGGGCTATTGGGCCCAAAATTATTAAATTATTATCACTTTATTCGGCAACAGATCAGCGTCCAAATCTTTGAGGGTTTGGAAAGTTCCAAACCCAACTCCAACCATTAGATCTAGTTTGACCCTTTGACCAATCTAATGGTCCAGATTTAATAGGGCATTTAGAACTTTACACAAATAATTTAATTATTATATTTAATTAAATATTTTATTATTATTATTTATTTAAATATTTTTTTTAATCAACCCATTGCTGCCAGCCACTGTCGCCGACCGCCGGTCTCCGGTCGCCAGTCGCCGGCCGCCATCGCCAGTCCCGGCACCGTCGCCGTCGTCGGCGCGCCATCGCCAGTCGCCGGCCACTTTTTCCGGTGACTTTTCCGATGACATTTTCCGGTGACTTTTTCTGGTGACTGTTCTGACGACTTTTCCGACGAGGACAAGTTAACTAGTTAACCTGATTTTTACTATTAACTTATTAGCATGAATTTTTAACATGTTTTCCGGTGACGTTTTCGACGAGACTCCGAAGACCGACCAAACTTTGGTGACTTTTTTGGCGAGGACAAGTTAACTAGTTAACCGGATTTTTACTAATAACTTGTTAACAAGATTTTTTTATTTTGATAACTAGTTAACCTGAGTTTTTATAGTTAACTAGTTACCAAGTTGTTAACTAGTTATTTAATCGAGTTAACTAGTTAACTGATGATCCAAATTTTACTCAACTTGTTATCAACATTAGGTAACTAGTTAGCCAAGTTAGTTAACTAGTTATCAAATCAAGTTAACTAGTTATCTAATCGAGTTAATCAGTTAACCAGTTAACCAATCGAATTAACTAGTTATCCAATTGAGTTAATTAGTTAACCAATTGAGTTAACTTTTTATCAAGTTGTTAACTAGTTAACAAAATTTTTAGTCGATAACAAGTTATCAAAATTAGTTAACTAGTTAACTTACTAGTTACCATCATCATTTAAATAACGAGTAAACTAGTTAACCAATGGAGTTAACCAATCGCGTAATTTATCGAGTTAACTATTTATCAAGTTGTTAACTAGTTATCTAATCGATTTAACTAGTTAACAATTAAGTTAACTAGTTAACCAATCGAATTAACTAGTTATCCAACCGAGTTAACTAGTTACCAACATAACTAAAATAATTAATAAACATCAAAATTGGTAACTGGTTAATATATGTTATTAACTGATTATACACACTAACCCACTCACACTCACTACAAATTGGTAACTAACAGACAAATCAACAAAGAACATATTCCTTTTTCCTTCTTCCTCTGCATCATCATTTCATTCTTCACCTTCTTCCTCTGCATCATCATTCCATTCCATTCTTCACCGTCGCCAAAAGAAACAGCTCACCGACACCTTCATCAACACCGATTGAGCTCCTAAATCCTCATACTTCCCAATCTCTCATCGAATCCTTTGAAGCTTTCCTCTTTGATTGCGATGATTTCTCCCACCCTCCTTTTTAATTTTCTCCTTTCATTTTCGTGTAGGCGTGATCTGGATCGGGAATTGGCTGGTGTAGAAGGCTGCCGTATCGGAGAACGCTCCAAAGCTTTTATTCGGGTTCCAAACTTGCGGCGGCGGGATGGCATCTGTGCGGAGATCCAGGCCATCGTCAACCTTTCATCACAGCCTCGTCGATTTGGAGCTGTCAATTTGGAGCTATTAATTAGTGAAGAGATTTGATCGGTGATAGTGGGTACAAAGTTTATCTCTATTGACCACGAGATCCAACCGATGGAAGCTTTTTGGTGAGAGGCCGACAGAAGCTTTTACGTTGACTTTCAGGCAGCGTTACGAGGAGTTCAAGCGTAAGTAGAAGGGAGAAGAACAAGAATCAGGATCAGCAGCCGCTGCCGCCTTCGCCTTCGCCTCCGCCGTCTGCGTGCAGAGCTCCGGACGAAGATCGCCGGCACCATAAATAATCACGGTGACGGTTCATAAAACAAAGAGAGAATAGATTTGAGCGGCGGTGTTTGAAGAATTAGATTAGGGTTATAATATTTTTAAAAAGTCAAAACTAACCCTCCTTGTATTTGGTTTGGAAGGTTCCAAACTTTAAAGTTTGGACGCAGATCCTTTGCCACTTTATTCGAATTCAAATGGCACCCTATCTTCAAATACGCTTTTAGCTAGGGGTGTTGACGAACCGAGCCGAATTTTATTGTGCTCTAGTTTGGTTCGTTGCTTTTTAGACGAGCTCGAGCTAGAATTTTTAAGCTCGTGACGAGCTCGAGCCTGGCTCGTTAACTACACTTAACGAGTCAAACTCGAGTCCAAGTCCAACTTAGGTCATTAAAACCACCTGATGCGTCCAATTTTAGTACAATTTGAAGTTTGTGCGACAAAAAACATCAATGAGTCAAGCTAAAAAATAAGTTATCCTAAAATTTGCAAGTTTTTATTGAATATGACAAACCACATGTTTCATTATTGAGTTTATAATAAGTCATATAGTGGAGTTAGTATTCGAGTTGGCTCTCGAGCTCGAGCTCGAGCCAGCTCGCAATCCTATCGAGTCGAACATGCCCTGGCTCAAGTTTGGCTCGTTTAAAATCGAGGCGAGTCACGAGCGAGCTTTTCTCAAGCCGAACGCCGAGCCGATCACAGCCCTACTTTTACCCCATAATTTATTTAGGAAAAACAACATTTTTCCATCTCTACTTTGCCAACTTAGCAATTATCCTTGTACTATAAATCACTCTTTTTATCCTTTTATTTTAACCACTTTACATTTTGGCTCCTTCTGTTCTAACTTTCATCTTCGTTAAATATGGACACATCCGCACGCCAACGAGAAAGAGATATTGGAAGTAGGAGACGAAGAGGTGGTCTGGGAGGCAAACTGGGGGAGACATCGCGAAGAATATGGTGAAATATGAAGAGTTTTAAAACATGTTTTTCCGCCAATTTTAGCTTATGTGATTATATATATTTATATTCCCAATTAAAAAATGTTTATTAAGGTAAAACATGGTTATTGGAGCTGTCGTTGTGTGTTGAATGCACATTTATTAAGCGTTAAGAAGACAAAAGTTGAAACAAAATAACCAAAATGGCAAAATAGCCAAAGTAGGAGGGGTAAAAAAAAGTAATTTATAGTACAGGGGGCTATCTGTTAAGTTGGCAAAGTAAAAGGGGCTAAAGTGCTATTTTCCCAAATTTTTATGCCTAAAACAAGTACCATCTTTCAACTGTGGCTCATCATATCATTTGTTACCAAATATGAAACCTTCAAGAGCTCCTTATCATCAACAACAATTTCTTATTTCCTTTGCAAGCATGAAGCTTATGTTTGCTTGTAACAGAAACCAGATACTTTTGCACCATCTCTCTTCCCAAGACCCGAGAACAGACGACCAAACCCATAGAAGAAATGGAAACGAACAATTACAAAACAAAGGAAATGAAAGGAAGGAATCCAAATGTTCTAAGCTTCATAAACTTTGCATTCCTCTTCAGAAGGGTTTGTCTCACAGAAATCTTCCAGAGGGTCTCCACTTCCTGCTGCTGCAACTCCTGGCCACTTGCTGGCTACTAGGTGCGCCAAATCCACAACCCTTTGGCTGTTCAATCACCCATCAACGTAAAAAACAACAGTTAATTCATTAGTTTTACTAATCAAAGTAATAACAAAGAGAGAAGATGGATATATGACTTTGTCTTCACTAACCTGTATCCCCATTCATTATCATACCAGGCAACCACCTTCACCATATCATCTCCCATCACCATTGTCAACGAGGAGTCGATGGTTGATGAAACATCGCTACACCTGAAGTCCACAGACACAAGAGGAACATCACACACATCCAATATCCCCTTCATTGGTCCTTCTGCCGCCTTCCTGAAGGCATTGTTGACATCCTCAGCTGTGAGGCCCTTCTTCGCAACATTCACAACCAAGTCAACAACCGATACATTGGGTGTGGGGACTCGGAGAGCAATGCCATTGAGCTTTCCCTTCAGCTGAGGAAGGACTAGGGACACTGCTTTAGCTGCACCTGTGCTTGTTGGCACTATGTTCAGTGCTGCAGCCCTAGCTCTCCTCAGGTCACGGTGAGAAGCGTCCAACAGCCTCTGCACAGGCACAGTATCGAACCCTTCAAGCTAAATTCGGTATCGCTTGCTGGCATAAAAGGTGTCACCTTGAAGATACTACAACTGAATGCAATTTACAGTTGATACCATTCTAAAGATTCGATATTTGCACTCATGTTCTTAGGATATTATATGGTTTACTACTTACTAAAACGATCAACTTAGTACCTGATCTCCAGTGTAGGAGTGAGTGGTAGTCATGGTTCCCTTGACAATGCCTGCAACAGTACCAGTGATCAGTACTTGAAACTTAAGCCTTCATACCAGTTGCTTTTGAAAATGCATTTTCAATGATGTTTCTTTCACTGCTAGTCTTTATCAACTACAAAAACTTTGGTAGTTTCAATAGGGAATCAGTCAGCCTACCGAATTCCTCATCAATAACTTTGACAAAAGGAGCCAGACAGTTTGTGGTACAAGAAGCATTGCTGCAAGCATCGATGTCGAAATTGGTCATTTCTCATGTTTCAAATATAATGTTGCTGATTGGTGAAGTTCCATTTGAAAGATCAAGATAATACCAACCTCACAATATTGGCAACCTCATGGCCGTAATCCTTTTCGTTAACACCAACAACATAGGTTGGAATGTCAGCACCTTTAGCAGGAGCAGTGATGATAACCTTCTTGGCACCAGCTTGAATGTGCTTTCCAGCACCAGGCCCATCCACGAAAACTCCCGTTCCCTGGTAAATTGCACATTACAGATTAAGGAATCCCCATAAGCTAAAATGGTGATCATGCAGCAGTTTTTGAAACATTAATGTCGCTTAGTTACCTCAATGACAATGTCGATTCCAAGCTCGGCCCATGGAAGCTTAAGGGGATCCCTGCTAGAAACAACTTTGATATGCTTTCCATCAACACTGATGGTGCTATCATCCACGATTTTCACTTCAGCTTTGAATGTTCCGAGCATAGAGTCGTATTTCAGCAAGTGGGAAGCCTGTGCATAGGCAAAGATTTAAGATTTCTCATTCCAGCAGCAAGTGGGAGATACATACATACATATTGAAGTCTGATACATACATTCCTAACACCACCACTGTCGTTGACAACAATAACATCCAGAGGAGAATCTTTGCGACCATGCCAGCATCGTAGGAAGTTCCTACCAATGCGTCCAAACCCATTAATTGCCACCTTCAGCTTGGCAACTGGCTCCAACCTGGCAGTAGCGGATACTGCAGCCTAGTTCCATGGCAATTTCACAGTTAGCTAGCCTAATAATAACTTCCAAGACTTGGACAAAAAGATAACTATGGTTGATTACTTGATTTCCTCTTGTTATTGTATGTGTGGCTGGTTATGTATGTATGCAGAGGGGTAAGTCAATCAAATATATATGGAGAGAGCAACAGAAATACTAACCCTGGGAGCAAGTTGAGCCGCAACTGCATGGAAGAAGGATCCATCAGCGGAGTTCTTGACACGAAGCCCTGAAAACTCAGCAAATTCCAGCCTCTGCAGAAGAAACATTTCAAGGAAATCAGGACGATCGGTGCATGATCAAGAGAAAGAAAAAGGAATAGATAGAGAGACCTTGTTGGAGGAGCATTGAGAAGGGAAAGAGTGGATGATCCTGTTGGAAGAGAGCCTGGTGTTGGCAGCTGGAACTCTTGAAGGAGCAAGTGCAGCTTGGGTTGCCATGGTTTTGCTGCAACTAAAGCTAACTGATCGACTTATGTGCTTCACGTATATATGTGGAGTTGCACAACTTATGGTTTCTATTTGGCGGAGAGAACGTGTGGGCGAGATTACAAGTCCACAAAATAAGTGAGATAAGGTCTGTGTTATCAGAATGAGAAGCACATTTTTTTGTCACCTCATCTCTTAGATTCTCTTTCTGGGCATAGTAGTCCATGGTGGACAGTCCTCGACGAGTTGAAATATCTACGTGTGAGGGTCAATGATGTTTTCTTGGGTTAGTTCCTAAGCCACAAATTCTAAACATACAATCCGGTCTGCTGCAATCTCAACCGTCCATCATAGACAATTGAAATGTAGAAAGAGGACAGCATTTGATATTGCATCTCTTTAGACGAACCGATGGGATGAGGCACAAGCATGGGAACCAAATGGAAAGACGAGTATTAACTGTATTATCAATCATGTCCGACGGTTTTACAGTACAAAGTAACATACCAGCACAGAAACAAGCTAATAAGAATCAAAAGGAAAGCGCATTAACATGAGTTCAGCAGCTGTGTTATTATTTCATAGCAAAATTACTGGACTTTAATGACTTGGGAACTGTATACCACAACTTTAAACACAGGCGGAATAATCTCAAATTGAAGCTTCAATTCCATCAAGGTTGGCAGACTTCTTCTTGCTCCTCGGAATATCATCCTCGTCTGTTTTGAGCTGAGAAGACACATCATCAATGGCAGAGTTCAACTGCGCTATCTTCTCCGTCAATATCTTTCGTGTTTTCTGCAATACCAAGTAAGTCCATGAATGAGGACGTCACTAGAAATGCTTCATCAAGTGATGAAATGGCTCATAATATCAGATCAGGGTTATGCACTGTAAAACCAAATGGTATAGCGGCTAGCAGTCAAGCCAACTGTTCAGCAGGAATCAGCGCTGAGAAGAAATGACAGTAATTTCACACGACTTTAAGATCTGGTAGGGAGCTTTGGTTACAACACTCAGAAAAAGGGACATTCACAACACAAGATGAATTATCAAAAGCTCGCAATGTAAACAGAGGAAAGAAAGAGCTGACCTCTAAAGCCTTCTCTTCATCATAGATAAATTTGGGGAGTTTCCTCATTAGCTCCTTCCGGTCAGTCCCAGCTAATGCCTTGCTGATCTGAAGAGACAAAAAGGAAACAAAAAATCACAAGCCAATAGCACAACTCCGAACCATAGCAGTAACTTTTTCACATCCTCGGCGCACTAATATTCACAAAAGTTGAACCAAATTAAATACAGCCATGAGAGGTATCCAGAAAAGAAGACAAGAGTAGAGGACCTGAGGTGCCAAGACACATCCAAGTGCACCAACAACTAGTCCTCCCAACACAAAGCCACCGATGAAGATACCCGAACTGCCTGAACCTTTTCGGCCATCACTGTAAACAAATTCAAGAGAACTAGGTATTCTTAGGAAGCGGATCGCCACAAGATGAAACCAATCAACTTTCATTGAATATAACGGAATCAAGCTAGCCAAACGCCAGTAAACGTCTATTCACTATGGCAGCGTCATAAATCCTAAGCCGGTATGAAGATGCTCCTACAAAAGAACACTAATAGCAACCTGGAGATGCAATGGTAATCCATCGTTCAAGTAACTATGAGATGCCACAAGGTATTACTTTATCCTTGTAGCAAGTAAGTTATATCATGGAGCGATATTGTACCTCTGGGCAGCTTGAACGATGAGCGACCTTCTCGAAGGAGCAAGTCGGAGGCTCCGAGGGCGAGTTTGATTGAAGGACAAAGCAGTAGGCCCAACCCCTGGCAAAAGAAAAGATGAAATTAGTGCAAATGACTTGAGAGGAAATCCTCAACGCAAAACTAATCACGAAATGGGAACGATTCCCCGAATTCATAGCAAAATGCATTACATCTCGAGATACCTAACCTAACAGTTATGACACTGCTTCAAGAAAATTGAGCGAATAAAATTTAATGGAAGGATTGCTTCAAGAAGAGGAGATCTCGGAAAGGGAATCATTTACCGGAAGAGAGATTGGAGAGTTGAGGGTTTCTGGAGAGAACAAGGGAGTTTGAGACTGCAGAAGACATGGTTTCTCGTACTTTTGCTTCGGGCGGATTGACTCACAGTAGGATTTAAAAGGAGGTGGATGAAGACTGAAGAAGAAGAAGAAGAAGAGGCTGATAATTTTGAGGAATCTAAACTTACAGTAGAGCCACCATTTACGCTGTGCTTCGATGGTAACGAGGGATCCCCATTTTGTTAAGTTGCAGGCTCAGAACAGTGGGCGTTCAGGCGGATTCCGCTATACGGTGCGTTTTGGGCGCTTAACTTGCATCAAAATCAGCTCTCCAACAGGAAACCACATTAATTTTAGCCCTCTATCTAATTTAACGATTTATCTTCTACCTGTTCTTTTCATCTTCTTCATCCCATAATGAATAAAAAAAATTATTGACCAAGATTTCATTTTTGTTGTAGAAACCTAACGGTGGAAGATGGTTGTTGTCATCAATGCAACAGAAAACACTCAATGTCACCGAAACGGAAGTTGTGCACTCCTTGGTCGTTCGATGAAACCGTGGTGTGCTCATCGTGATTTTATTTTATCTCCTCATCCTTGTGCAATGAATTAATTTTTTTATCCTAAATGTTTGGCCACATTTTTATTTTGATACTAATTTTTTTTAATAATATTTTCGTTCAGTTTCGTCCAAATTTTTGTTAAGGTTGACATGATAATTCAGTCCAATGAAATAATAATAAAATATTAATTTTTTAATTTATAATAATTTAAATAAAATATTAATTTGAAATATTTTTATCTTTTTTTCTCATCGTCCCCCTCCTTGTCCTAAAAAATTCTTAGTAAAAAAATCAAATCTACAACCATATTTTTTAAAGGGTTTTTTGCTCATATATTATACAACTTACTTCGTACATTCAATTTGTCGTCATTCTCAATTTCCTGACAATTCTTCAAACCTCCAACAGTACTTCATTCTGACATGGTCAGACATGGCATGCTCCTCTATCAGAAGTTAAAAACAGGTTGACTAAATTTTTAACAGAAAGAGCTAAATGTCAAGTTGGTCAAAGTAGAAGGGGAAAGAATGAGCATAGTACAAAGATTTGTTTGTTAACTTGGTAAAGTAGAGAGAGATAAAGTACCATTATTCAATTTTTCGAAGGAACTTCGAGCATTATATTATACATGAAGAAGAAGAAGAAGATCATCAAATAAAATAAAAACGTTGGAGTTTTTTTTTTTTTTTTGAAAGGGGGTTATGATTCTATTAATCATTAGCAGCCTCCAAAAAGGATGTCAAGTTTGGGTACAAACATCCGACCGAAAACAAAATCACCAATATATGTCACTAAGCCAATCAAGAGGTAATCGGTCATCGCGCACCATTTTAGCGATCCTATCAGCCGTATGCACCTCGGTTCTCGGAACATGCCGTAAGTGAACTTGAGGATTGGCTTCCAGCATTTGTTTGATTCTTGCCAAGGTGGCAGCAGCCTCCCATGGCCAAGCATCTTCATTGTTCTGCAGTGCTGAAGTGAGAGCCATGCAATCAGTAATCACTTGCGTAGTCCGTTGCTCCCCGCGGCCCATATGAAGAGCTTCAAGTATCGCGATGGCTTCTGCGCAAATAGGCGCTCTGCAAAAGAAGCTCCTAGCTCTTTCGTCCACTACTCGTCCCTCGGAATCATACACAATAACTCCGATAGCCCCTTTATGGGTGGTGCGATTCAAAGTGTGAGCTCATTTTCAAAAAATTCTTCCTTATTTCAAAATAACTGGAATACTCTTTTCCACTTTTAAAATTAGCTGAAAATTCCACTTTTCTTTTAAATATAATTTTAAAATTTTCTACTAAACAGAATTTTGTGTGTAATTTAAAATTATATAAGTAAAAATTAAAATTTGCTAAAATATAATTGATAGTAAAGATAGTTGTAATTGGCATCCTCCGTCAATGCATTCCTCACAATGTCGAATGGGGTCTCGCCATCCTCTACCTCAATCACATGAACCCTTCCTCCTTAAATCATCACATGATTCTCGATCATCATTAATGCAACTAGGGCATGTATAGCGGCGCGAGCGAAGACAGAGCCCAGGTTTTAGCATCTAGTGCTAAAAATTCAGCACTAAAAGGGTGTTGAACTTTTCTAGGCCGTTGGATTGTGAATTCATCCACAATCCAACGACCCAATGGTTGTGGTCGTGCACCACAACCTCCGCTGGCCATCGACCGTTGTGCATGGTACAACTGCCATTGTCCACCATCAGCCATCGGGCAACAATCACTACAGGAAACTGTTAACTTAAGTGGTCGCTATTAAATTGTCTCCGTTAAATTAACAGTTTCTTGTAGTGAATCGTGGTTTGAGCCCCACGCTTGTTGTCCATTGGCGTCCACTTAAGTGGCCGCTATTAAATTGTCTCCGTTAAATTAACAATTTCTTGTAGTGAATCGTGGTTTGAGCCCCACACTTGTTGTTCATTGGCGTCCACTTAAGTGGCCGCGTTAAATTTTCTCCATTAAATTAACATTTCTTGTAGTGAATCGTGGTTTGAGCCCATGCTTGTTGTCCATTGGCGTCCAGCAATAATGAAAGCTACATTTCTCCAATCTCGAACCTTTAAACTTAGCACTCGACCCAAGGCCAGGAACGGGGACAACCACCCTCCAATCTCTCCTTGGAAAATTTTCATGTGTTGAAGGTTCAACACCAAATGCTGAGTCTCGTGATCCATTATTAAATCTCCCGATCATTTTTCACTTCTCTTCTTTCGACAACTTCTTTGCATCGATAGAGAAGAATAACATAAGTTACAAAGTGAATATCTATATCAAAGATCCTCAAACATTTTAAATCCCCAGTGACTTGAACTCATTTTTAGTAGTGAGTAAAACGGGAGCTGTCCCTGAAAAAAAAAACAATTAACAAAATAAACTACGAAAACGGAAAACCGACTTAAACTTGTTATCTCATAAGAGAAATTAACCTTTTTATCAATAATAAAATATAATTTTAGTTGTTGTTTGCAATGTAGTCAAAATCCCGATTTTAATCTTAAAATCTTACGGTTTTACGATTTCACTGGTCTCTAGCGATCTTGATTCCACGTAAAATCTATAGGTCATAAAATCTAGTAAAATATCGATCAAAATCTTAGAATCTTATAAAATCAACGATTTTTCTTGTATTTTACAATTTCACGATCTAGGAGAAATTACTAGTTTGTACAACTACATATAAGTCGGAACAAAGACAATTAAATTAAATTGATTTTGTTTTGAGATTTTGATTAATTAAGTTAAAAGTTATTACTAAAAAATGTCTAAAATCTAATATTACTTCCTCGAATGACTACTTAAGAGCCGACATTATTTCTTTTTTCTTATATGAACTTTTCAAAGTTGGGTAATAGTCTTCTTTTTCGTCTCACCAACTCAAATAACAGAGATATGAAACATGAAAATATTTTAATTACATATTTATTCTTAATATGTTATTGACTTAAATGTTTCGATAGTAGTTCATAAAATCTTACGATTTTATGATTAAAAACTACGATTCCGATTTCACCCATGTTTTCGATTTCACGTGGAATCCCAATTTTTACTACATTGGTTGTTTGAATAAGTTGAATCAAGTTGCATATAAGATATTGTGTTGTTTGCATCTTACAAATATGAATTGATACACAAAATCTTCTTACTTGTTTCCATTGAAAGAGTTGCTCTTGTTATGAATGGAACATCATATATTAAATCATAAAATACTTATCTAACTAATTGTTTTACAGACTTTAAGGGCAAATAGAAGAGGAGGATTGTTGTTGTAGAGCACCGGCGCATTGTTCTCCACGCCGACCACCATAACCATTTTCAACAGCTACACTATATATATTCTCCCTTTTGACAACATTATCACTACATCCACCCTTGGCCTTGGCCGGCTAAGTATCCAACAATGAAGGAGCTAAACAGAGAACAATGTAACTCTCCCTCTCTATTTTCCACACCAAAAAAAATACCCTAAAATACAACAACAATGACAGCTTCCCAGCATTGTAACACACGTTCACTATAACCTTATGTCTTTCCCCTTTTTTGTAAAACTTCAGAAACCACACACAGAGTGCAGAGCAGTTAATAATTCATAATTTTCATGGCCGGGGGTGAAGGTGGAAGTGGAGATCGCTCCCTCCATGACACACCAACTTGGGCTGTGGCTGGCGTCTGTGCTATCTTCATCATCTTGTCCATTCTGCTTGAACATGCTCTCCTTCAACTTGGCAAGGTATTACATCCACTTCCATTCTCACAAGCTCATGCATCTTTCTTTGATATTGCATAAAACGAATTATGTTCGTGCATTTCAGTTGTTCCAGAAGAGGCAGAAGAGGGCCATGATCGATGCTCTCGAGAAGGTTAAAGCCGGTCAGTTTATAAACACGTTGACATACACACACCATTACTTTCAGCAGTCTAAGCTTCTAAACTGTGCAAGTATTTATATGTAGAGCTGATGCTGATGGGATTCATATCACTGCTGCTGACGGCTGGGACAAGAGCCATCCCCAAAATTTGCATCTCTCCCAAACTTGGCCGAACAATGCTCCCTTGTAGTACCGGTGTCGATGATGATCACTCCTACAAAGACGACGGAGGTGGTGAGGGTGAGAGAAGGAAGCTGCTTTCCTTTGACGACTTCCATGGAAACTCATGGCATCGTATGTTGGCTGGAGCTGAAGGTGGTGCAGATTATTGCTCCTCTAAGGTTCAACACTTGCGATGTTAAGTTAATATGACGAAGAAGGTTTATTTGAATGAAGCGGTTACTAATTAATAGGTATGGTGTTGCAGGGGAAAGTGCCACTGATATCAGTGACAGGGTGCATCAGTTGCACATATTTGTGTTTGTGCTAGCGGTTTTCCATATCTTGTATTGTGTCATCACCATGACCCTTGGCAGAGCTAAAGTAAGTCTTAATTTCTTCTTTCTTAATCACTTTATGTTTGGATATGCAGTCAGTTGATTTTAAATGGATTGGATGATATGCAGGTGAAGAAATGGAAGACATGGGAGTCTGAAACATCTTCTATGGAGTACCAGTTCACCAATGGTGTTACTTTAACTACTGCCTTTGTCATCCTCCTACTCTCTCATCCTCCTCTTAATTAATAAAAAAAATGCTGCAGATCCAACGAGGTTCAGATTAGCACACCAGACATCATTTGTAAAGAGGCACTCTGGCATCTTCCATGCACCTGGGATCAGATGGATTGTATGCTTCTGTCCTTCACTCTTCATATTATATATATATTGATCTGCCATTTATCTTAATCACGTGTTGGTCACCTTCAGGTCGCATTTTTCAGACAATTCTCTGGTTCAATCACAAAAGTAGATTACTTGACCATGAGAAATGGCTTTATTAATGTAAGTAAGTAACAAACAAATGCATATCCAGTGTGGGTTTCTTCCAAGATTGTCTTACCAAATATGTTATGCAGGCACATTTAAATGCAAATGCCAAGTTTGACTTCCATAGATACATAAAGAGATGCATGGAAGATGACTTCAAAGTAGTCGTTGGTATCAGGTGATTCCCTGCATTTTTAACAATCAACTAATCTGTTCCATTTATAGTGAGATCAGATCAGTTGAACTGACACTCAAACTGTTTGATGTTACAGCTTCCCGCTATGGATATTCGCCATCCTCTTCATGCTTCTAAACGTCCACAGTAACTCTTCCCAGCTCTCTACTTTGTGACTTGTCTGTCAACTTACAATACCCAAGTTTACTAATTCTGTAATGGTGGTATTCAATGATGTAGGATGGCACACGCTCACTTATCTGACAGCAGTCCCTTTCATCGTAAGAAATCCCCACAAAGATTAAAGAATTGGGGTTCCATCTATTTATTTATGTAATTGGTTACTACTTGGTGCAGATACTTCTGGTAGTGGGAACAAAGCTGGAGCTGGTAATAATGGACATGGCCCAACAGATCCAAGAAAGGAGCACAGTGGTGAGAGGAGCTCCGATCGTTGAACCAGACAACAGATACTTCTGGTTCAATCGTCCACACTGGATTCTCCTCTTGATCCACTACACTCTCTTCCAGAATGCCTTCCAGATGTCTTACGTCTTGTGGAATTGGGTATGGATTCCTCTGTTTTTATCATCCCCTGCTAATAAGATTGGTAATTAATCAAATTAAATGGTGGTGGTGGTGGAGAACAGTATGAATTCAAGTTCAACAACTGCTTCAGGGAGAACACGTCGGCAATTCTGGTGAGGATGTCGCTTGCTGTAATCTTACAGTTCATCTGCAGCTACATAACCTTCCCTCTCTATTCTCTCGTTACCCAAGTCAGTACTACTACTACATCTCTCTCCCTTTATTCATTAATTGTTTGAAAACCAAACCCTAACTAGTAGAAATGGTGTTGTGTTAGATGGGTTCGAACATGAAGCAGGCGATATTCGAGGAGCAAACGGCAAAGGCTCTGAAGAAATGGCAGAAGGCGGCGCAGGACAGGAAGAAGTTGAAGCAATCATCAGCAGGAGGGAGTGACGGAGCAAGTTCTCTGTCTTCTGGAGCTACTTCTCCTCCTCTTCCCAAATTCAAAGGAGGCGGCGGCGGCGGCAGCGGAAGTCAAGGGTTGACTAGCGGGGAATCAACTCCCAGTACGATGGCGTCTCCGGTTCATTTGCTTCACAATTTCAAATACCGCTCTAATGAGCCCGACATCGAGGATGTCCCCTGTGCGCCTTGTTACCATTCTGATACTGACGTCTCCGAGCTTGAGTCCGGCGGTGGCGGCGGAAGCTCCGATCACTATGGACATGAACCCTTTCCCACCACGAATCCGGGTAGAGCCACCAATGCTCCGGCGGAGTTTACATTTGTGCAACTTTGATGGTGGGAATCTCTCTGTCTGTATGTTTTGGACGCAGATAGATGAGCCTTTAGATAATTCTGTTGTAACTGCGTTCGCTTTGTTTAGTCTTCTATCTAAGCAAATTTTGTGGCTAACTCAAAGGAGGTTTGTTGTAATCTTAAAAGGATCATCATATGTGTTTGTTCTCTGTTGTGACATAACTTTGGTTAAATCTCTTTTGTGACATGTGTGCATATATAGAAGACCGAATTTAACAAGTAGAAAATAAAGAGTGCGAGGCGGCCGCCCGACAGTTAAAGAGTGCGAGGCGGAGGCAGTGGTTTTTAGCTCTGGAGTGGGCGGAGGAGCTAGGGATGAGACGCGCAATTGTGGAAACAGATAGTCAAATCGTTCAGATGGCCATGGAGAAGAGTACAAGTGACTTGACCGAATTTGGTGCAATTATATCTAAAGGAAGGTCACTGCTTCGAGATTAACCAAGGAAAAGTGTTGTGTTTGTTAGGAGAAATGGAAATACGGCTGCTCATACGTTGGCGAGACATGCGTTATTTTCTTCTGAAACTGTAATAGGATCAGAGTCTCCGGACTGGTTACGTGACATTTTATCGGATGTGTGTTGGATAAGGCATTAATATATGAAGATTTCCTTTTCAAAAAAAAACAAGTAGAAAATAAAGGCTACCACAAAGCAAAAACATAGTTTAATAGAAAGTCATTTCGAAATTCAAGGATATAGACAAATAGGTGGGCTTAATATTCTTTTTATTCATATGGGTTTGTTGCATAGTGATTACTAACCTTTGGTTCGTATCTTGGTTGTCATTAACTTATAACTCTTGTAACGTTGTGATCATTTCGTCAAATGTCCATAAAAAATTTGTAAGTGTGAATATCAACAAGCCACCTCAACATTTTTTTCCATGTCACCCCTTATCTGTCAGCTATTTTATGAAATAGCTGACATGGCAAGGGGTGATGTGGAAAAAAGTGTTCAGATGGCTTACTAATATCAACACATAACTGGGTTTTTGGATGGACATTTGACGGAATGATCACTACGTTACAAGTGTTATAGGTTAATGACAACCAAGATACAAATTAAAGGTTAATGACCACTATGTTACAAACCTATACGTCAGTGACCAAAATGAATAATAAGCCCAAATAGGTGGGATATTAAATTATTAATGAACCTTCATATATCAAAAGTTGAGTAATGTCTACCAACCTATTAAACGTAATAAATATGAGGGTTTATTATGTGCAAATAATTGTATTGGGTTCATTTGTTATATTTTTATAGTATATAGGCCTCCTAATCTATTATTCAAAAAAAAAAGTCACTTAAATACTATCAAGATTAGTTTTGTTAGATTCGTTTTTAAAAAACAAGTATTTTCTATGTAAAGAACATACAAATCTTTAAAAAAACTGAGTGGAATATGATGGGTCGGGTTGAAAAACGAGATTTAGAGAATAGAAACTCGAGTATGGCGGTTGGGTGTGGTGGGTCGCTGGTCGGAGCTGAGGACGGAGAGCGGAAAAGGACGGCGAGGCTGGAGGTCGAAGGGACGGCGATCGGCGACGAGTATGTGCAGGCGGCGCTCGCCAATTTGGCATGATCTAGGGTTTGGCCCCTCCATCGGGATCGTCACGACGATGATGGGTTCAACCGGCAGCGACAAATCCGAAGTCTTTCAAGAACCAATGCACCGTTCGCCCCGTGTAGGTGTTCTCCTCGTCTTCGACAGGCGTTAGGATTCAGAGGTGTTCTCCTCATCTTCGTCGGGGAGATTCCAGTGGCGAAAGAAATGTTCTGGTTACCCATATCCACGAAGTCGGCGGCGTTAGGGTCTCTCCAAAGAACGACCGATGAAGAGGTGTAAATTCTTCGCGACGGCCGCCAAATCGCATAATAACTTTCCTCCCATTTATCAATTGGCCTTCCTCACCCCAAAAACTATTTCCTAATTGCCACAACTAACTTCTGAATCAATTTATCCAAATGAGGGAAATTTTGCAGGAAGAGACGATGATGACAAGGGAAAGAGAGGGGAAACGAAGAAGAGAGAGAGGAAAGTATTAGATTTGGTTTGGTAATTGTTTGGGTAAGTGGGTGGGTGTATGAATTTGGATTTGGGTAGGTTTAGTTGATGTGGTAATTTAGGTGATGTGACTGCCTAGATGATATCGTCACGTAGGCGGATGAACGAAAAACTGGATGTCCGTAAATGGTTGTGATCTTTAGAATAATTGGCTAAAGCTCCGTAATAATTTTTTTTTTAAACTAGTGAGTACCGAGTTATTTAGTAAAAAATAGGTGACTATTTCCGTAACCAACCCCTAGTATTAGGAATGTTGACTTATAAGTGAAGAGTGTGGTGGGAAACATTGGCAGCTAAAGCAAGGTGAGCATTTAGGTAAAGTTAACAACCACCAAGCAACGACTTCCTAATCATCATCCCTCCTTTTATTTATTCTTTTTACTTTTTCAATTTTTGGTTTTGGATTCTCATCATAATTCACAAAGAGAAAATAGCAGTTTGCCCCTCTACTTTGCCAACTTAACAAATAACCTCATATACTATAAATAGCTCATTTTACCTCTCCTACTTTGACCACTTTGTATTTTGGGCCCTTCCATTTCAACTATCGACTTCATGACGTTAAATTTGGACATATTTGTTCACTGATTGAGAAAGATATCAGAGGTAGGACACTAAGAGTTGGTCAGGGAGAAATTGAGGAGCTATGGCGAAGAGTGTAGTGAAATACGAAGGATTTTAGAATCATACGTTTTATTCGTCGATTACATCCTATATAATTATGTATACTTATATTTTTAATTAAAAAACACTTAGTAAGCTAATACATGGCTATTGGAGCTAACGTGGTGTACTAAATACCCACCAATTATCATCATGAAAACGATAGTTGGAATGGAAGGACCCAAAATATAAAGTGGTCAAAGTAAGAAGTAGTAAAAGAGCGATTTATAGTATAGGGGCTATTTGTTAAGTTGACAAAGTAGAGAGGGGCAAAGGGCAATTTTTTCCATTCACAAACGATATTCTTTATCTATATATGGGAAAAGCCCTATGTCCTACTCATCACTTTAAACATTACTAATGAGTGTGATGGCCTAAATGCGTTGGGTGTTCATCTTTGAAGTTGGCTTAATATTCTCGTAGACTGGGGGGAGGTGCACGCCTGGAACTTCAACTATCCAATGTCTCTCTTTAGGAGAACTATATTAGAAGCTACCTTGCCAAATTATCCAGCTCTATGCAACATGAGTGAAACACCAGTGTCTTTCATCGCTTCATCAATCGGGCTCAAAGAAATCGGTCATTTAGTGATCTCATTTCCCACTTTGGGGTCGTCTGCTCCACAACAACATTTAAGGGTCGTCTGCATAAGCCAATCTCATCTCTTTGAAGAGAATATTTCTCACATTACCATTTCATGAATGTAAGGTCTTAGTCACGTCCGTCATAGGGGGTGAAAAGACCTCCAACATGGAAGGGATCTATTAATTATTTGACTAAGGTGAGAACTTGATATGTGATGCACTATTGACCTTAGTTACATGGGTTGGAAATATCTTGTTTCTCCAGGTTTGTGATGTTACAGTTAATTTGTGTTCTATCTCCTTTCTCATCAGAAACTCAAAATGATGAGAAATATATCTTCCTTAAATTGATAGTATTCTTGATACTCTTTCCTCGTTTTCCTTTAGTGGGGTGAATTCGACATCTTTTAGCCATGCCCTAGCCATCTGAGGTGCCACTCTATCAAGCCATATTTAGTCTCTCCCAAATGACCGTTTCTTGGCAATCAATATGGTACCTTCATGACGTTCCGCCCAAATTACAGTTTTCGACCAGTGGTGACTCCTCCATCGCATCTTACGCACGTTGAAGGCCCATGGTCCCATGGAATGGATATTGTCCCTCTTATGTGTCAAGTTTATCTTCGATGATGTCATAATTGAGCACATTGACATGCCAATGTTGGCACAATTATATGCTCTAATTGGCATCTCACTATAGTCTCTGCCAACTTCTCACCCAACACGTGCATTCTTGTTGGGCTTTGTAGTTTTGTGAACAAGAATACATAACAATGTATCATCAGTAGCATGTTATGAAATGTCCAGACTTAGTCAATAGTGACCCACAACCAGTGAGGCGCCACCCACCCAGTGCCTCACCGACTCTGTGTCCATCGTTAGTGGTTGGCCACCTTTGGTTTCAGAGGAACCATCCAGCGAGGTGCTGGTTGGGTGGCATCGTGATGGTTGCCCCATCTGAAACCCTAACTCCTAGTATAAATACCCCCTCACGACTGCAATTTTTACCACACCTTGCTCCCACAACCCTAAGTTCATCCCAGCAATTATCTTCTTGCAATTTTGGAGTATGTCCTCTTCTAACCATAGTGAGTGAAAAAGAGTAACTCATTCTATTGCATTTCTTATTGTCTATTTCATAAATAACACATGAAGAAAATATAAAATAAAAACATATAACACCAATCCACCACAACGAATAATCGGGGAATGAATAAAAAACCATTTTTTCTCTGAGACGGTTACCTCTTCTCTGATTCCCAACTTTGCTTCTTGCGTCGACATTCGACAATGTCAAGTTCGCCGACGAGAACTTCATCATGAAGCACACCGGATCGACATCCTGTCCATGGACAACTCCGGCCCCGGGACTAACGGATCTTAGTTCTTCATCTGTACAGAGAAGACCGAGTGGCTCAACGGGAAGCACCTCATGTTCAGATAGGTTGTTGACGGGATGGACGTCGTCAGGCCATCGAGAATGTCATATCTGGATTCAAGCCCGTTGTTGTTGCCGATTGTGAGACGAAGGGAGTCCGTACCAGTTGTCACGTCGAGAGGAGCAACGACATGAGAGAATCCGGCACTGGGCGGCGGTGGAGGATTTGGTTCTCGGGAAAGTCGCGGTTTCCTGGTGGCTGCAGTTCAGGGACGGTTATTCTCCTCTCTCTCTTTTTTTCTTATTATTTTTCTCCTTTAATTTATTATTAGTTTTAATTATTATTTTATCATTATTTTATACTTTGTGGTAATGGAGCAGGTTATAGATGAATTATTCGAGTCCAACTAGTTTTAATAGTATGGTGTTGAGCAATTGGCTCTTTTGTCTACCGTTATTTCTCAACGGTTGAATGCTTATTTATATGCGATTATCGTTTCATTTAAATGAGTTGAAATGGCGTTGACTGATCAGGAGCTGGTGAGAAAATAGTTGAAACTATTTACCCAGGTATACTCGACCCTTTTGTGATGGAGCTTCTTACTTTTTAGACACATACTGTTGGTGTCTTTTTGTTTGTGTTTTGTAGGTTGTCATAGACGAGAATGTTGAGTTTCCCTTTCCAAGCCGTTGATCAAGTCGGAACAAGATTTATCTTGGAAGAGATCATTGGCATAAGAATTCCTGCTCCTAAATGGCGTTTTAAAACGGTTTGCCGTTCAGGTAACATGGTCGCCCGTTACGTGGCACAAATGACCTTGATTAACCTCCCAGAGGTCATAGAGGTAGACTTAGCCTTCTGGGTTGGGATTTGATTTTTCTTCCTGTTTGTGTTTGCTATCTCGATGTCTCCGTCGGAGCTATCTATGCCAAAAAAAAAAAAAATTCCACTACAACGAATAAAAAAAGCTATCAACACTCGAGCTATTTTGTCCTAATATATGTTCATATATGATGGTACAAAATTTACAAATTCACATATTTGATGGATCATTAATAGGTAGATAAAACAAATAGAAGCAGAATAACTTTGGTCCTAATCTGGGTTTTAGCTTGGTAGCGTGTGTCAGCTTCCGAGAAAAAAAAAGCTCTCTCTGTTTGCTTTTTGAGCACTGATCTCATTTTTGGATGGAGCCTCTGCCGGCCGATTCCGGCGTCGCAGGCTGTGGCTACCGACGAAGGTGGTTAAGAGGGCGCGTACGAGCACGGAGAGTTCCTCGAACATGGTGGTGGATGAGAATCCGGGTAGCCCGGTCAAGCCGAGTGTGTCTTTCAAGGACAAAGTTACCAGATTCTGGAATATAGCTGCTGGTGATGTTGAGATGTGTTTCTCAGATGAGTCTGATATTGAAGAGGCTGATGATGATCCGAAGTGTCCTACCATTCGGTTCCCAGATGAGGATAAGCTTCGTGTTCGTATGAAGTTTCGACACGCCATCATTGTTAATACTTTTGATCGATGCTTTCCTTTCGCTTTTATGAGCAAGAAACTTCCGCAACTTTGGGCTAAGAAGGGTGCCATCCAGGTCTCAGATGTTGGTTTCGGTTTCTATAATGTCAACTTTGAGACTATAGCGGATTACGACAGGGCAATGTTCGGGGGACCTTGGATGGTCAATGATCATTACGTGGTCATTCAAGAATGGAGGCCTTATTTTAGGCTGGAAGAGACCTTCCTTTCTACCCTTCGTGTGTGGGTTCGGCTTCTGGGGATTCCCTTTGAATATTTTGACAGTGCAATCCTTAAGCTCATTGGGGATCGTATTGGAAAGACGGTTCGGATTGACCATACGACTTTGGAGGGCAGTAGAGGAAATTTTGCTAGGATTTGTGTGGAGGTTCATTTGTCTAAACCCTTATTGTCCAAGTATAGGTTGAGAATGAGAGTTTGTCTGATCAAATATGAAGGGCTTCACATCATCTGTTTCAACTGTGGTTGTTATGGGCATAAGGATGAGGCGTGCAAGCATGTCCCCGATTCGGATGTTACTGAGAACCAAACGACTATGTTTGTTAACCTAGTTTTCCAAAGTGCTCCCGAGGCTGAGATCCGTCCTGAGGTTGAAGAGGATTTCGGTCCGTGGATGCAAGTTAAGAAAAACCAGAGGAAATCGAAATCGGCGACGCCGCCGGTGTCGGGTGTCCCAGCGGCTCAATCTCAGGCCGACCATGATAAAAAATGAAATCGATTTTCTATCTTTGCTAATAAGGAAAGTGTGGATCTACCGAATCAACCTACTTCTAAGGCGGTTCCGGCGCAGCAGGCTAACGATTTGAAAGAGCCGTTGATAGTTGATGCCCTGGGTGCCGATAAGGAAAATTGGGATCCTGCCTTTATTGCTCCTGCACATTCAATTCCAAGTGATACTCAATTTCCCGATCCTATTGGTATGGAGTTGGGCCATAAACATGTTGTTGAAGTTGAGTTGGAGCAGGCCCCTTCCATGGGCCCATCAGTAAAGGGTGTTGTTTCAACGGGCCCAACATCTTCTCCGCCCAAGCCCAGTGAGAAGGGTCCGATGACCTTTTCGTCGGCTGGGGAGTCTATCCCCAATTTAGTGGTCACTCCTTCTGCAGATGCTCCTACACTACAAAAAAGAGCAGTTTAGCGTCGCTCGTTGGGAAGGAGTTTAGCGTCGGTCGATTAATAACCGACGCTAAACCCTTGACTCACGTTTGACCAAGGGTTTAGCGTCGGTCATTAGCCGACCGACGCTAAATTTTGCCCAAAAAGCGACGCTAAAATCAATTTCGGGTCAACCCAAGGGCGCAAAGCGATTCTTTTTTGGCGTCGGTTCAACGAACGCGTTTAGCGTCGGTCACGACCGACGCTAAATTCCTGGGATTTTAGCGTCGGCTGCTTGTCCAATTTAGCGTCAGTCATTGACCGACGCTAAATTCCCAAGCTATATAAACCCTGACCGGACAGAAGGAATCATTTGTGCACTTGCAAACTCCTCTCAGCTCTCTCAGCTCTCTCAGCTCTCTCAACTCTCTCAACTCTCCTAAGGTATGTATTTTCTTATTTCATATTGTGTTGTATTTAGTTACTGAATTAGTTAGTTATAGGCATTGGCGGAGGTAAGTGTTGCAAAGGAGGTGCAGCTGCACCCCCTTGCCATTTAACAAAAGATGAATATTTATATGCATAGCTTACAAGCCTAGATCGAAATAATATTTGGGTAATCGAGTGAACAAAATTATAACTACTACCTCATATACTAATTTATAAATAATTCTTTCAACATATATTTATATAAATATAATTCATAGTCCAGTCTATTAAACAAACACAATCAAGCTTGAATTGAGGATATATATAAAAAGCTGAACTCGAATTTATGTTCATGAATCTTAAATGAGCCCGAGCTTAACCAATGAGCTCAAATTCGAGCTCGTTTAAGAGTTTAAAAATGAACGAGGTCAAATCAAGCTCAAATTTGATATATTTAAATGATTAGAGCAGCGAGCCCACTTTTTTAAGTTTGATTTGAGCTCATATAAGAATTTAAACGAAGGAGGTCAAATCGATCTCAAACTCGAATTTTTTAAAGAGTCGAGCAGAGCCCAATTTTTAAAGCTCGATTCGAGTGGCAAAATTTAAACAAGCCTAACTTGGTTGTATATTTGCTTCAACGTGGTTTGTATGCAGCCCTAGGAGAAAACATTTTCAAGACTATGAAATATGTCAGGAATGATCTTCAAGATCTAATTAACAATGAATGGTTGAAATGATGCTTTGGTGACGTACATAACAATGTCTATGTGCTAGTTTGGACAAGTAGTGCATTTTATAGAGCTTTTAGAATATGAAAATCGGTCGTGATTTTTATAAATTGCGTGCGTTGCCTATTTCTCAATTATTGTTATAATTTTAAGCATTGTGTTATTGAAATTTAGCTCTATTTAGGGTTGTATTTTCTATTTTTTAATTGACTTTTTAAACACTAAGAACTTCGATCGAACCCCCTTAGCCAATTTTCTGGCTCCGCCACTGGTTATAGGGTTTTAGGGTTAGTAGTTAGTTTGTTAGGTTATGAACTAATAAAGTAGGGTTTTGATATTATTAGCTAAAGTCAAATAATCTATTTAAGAATTAGTGTGCATTATTAGTTAAGGATTTAAATTTTGTGGTTATCTTGGTAGGTGTAATTCCATTTGAGCTAGGAGCAGCGGTGACGCCGTCTCATCGTTATTTTCTCTTCTTTGGTTGTAGGTATGTATATATTAATTTTGCAATTGTGTCGTCTCATTGTATTTTTTTTTGTTTGAGGATTATTATGCTTACTGATTACTAATTGTGACGTACATTTATCAGTGACCGTCTTCCATCTATCCTCATTTCTCCTTGTTTCGCGTCTCATCCCAGGTGTACGGTATGCATTCTTTTAACTATGTTATTAGCTAATTGCTATGTTAATTTGTTATTTGGAATTGCTATATATGTTAAATTGCTATGTTAATTTGTTATTTGAAATTGCTATGTTAAATTGGTATGTTAAATTGCTATTGAATTGTTATGTTATTAATCTTGCAATTAAAATGATATGTTATTAAATTGCTGTGTTATTAATCTTGCAATTAAAGTGCTATTGTATGAGTTAGTTTTCTATGTAATTTGCTATGTTATTAACTAATTGTTACTTTATTATGAGTCAACATAATTATAATTATATTGCATGTCGCATTGTAACCTAATATAATCTTTAATGTAGATATCTAATAGATATTCCAATATAGCTATATAGTTAACTGATAGATATTACGATTTAACCTTCTAATTAATTTCATCACCTACACTAAATCAGACATCTTCCAATGGATAAGTCTTGGATAACCAAACATCGGTTGTCACATGAGTATAGGGATGGTTTAGAAATCTTTTTGAATTTCGCTTTCGTGAATAATCATGAAGGAGAGCAAATAATTTGTCCATGTCCAAAATGTGGATTCAAGAAATGGCTGTATAGGGATGATGTATACGAGCACTTGCTTCGCAAGCCATTTCCCACAACCTACACTGTTTGGTATCGACATGGAGAGCGCCTCATTGCTGAATCTTCTCAGAGTGCAAATGTAGTAGTGCAGAACTATGATCATACAAGAGCATTTCGAGATCTGGTTAATGACGCTTTTGGTGTTATTCCAGATGAGGTCACTACTGCAATACAAGCCTATGAAGATATTGTTATTGGCAATGAAGTAGAAAATGTTCTAGAAGATGATGATCACATGATTGCAGAGGATGACATGAGCTACCCGAATGACACAGAGGAGTCGGATGAGACCAATGTCAACTTTAGGGATTTAATGAAAGATGGAGAAGCACCCTTATATGAAGGATGTACAAAATTCTCAAAATTATCTTTCATCTTGAGGCTTTATCATATTAAGGGAATGCACAACATCAGCGATAAAGCAATGTCGTTGATCATTGAGTTGTTGCATGATGCTTTTGAGTCTACCAACATACCGAAATCGGGATATGGTGCAAAGAAAATGATCTCAAAATTTGGAATGGGGTACACGAACATTGATGCAAGTGAGAATGACTGTATGTTGTTATGGGGGAATGATATAGAAGAGAGTGTTTGTAAGATTTGCAAGCAGTCCAGATACAAAGATGATGGGCCTGAGGATGTAATTCTAGAACATAAGAAAAAATGAAAAGCGATGAAAACATATCGCTACTTTCCCCTGATTTCGAGGTTGAGAAGGTTATTTATGTGTCCTACAACAACTAAGAGTATGGTGTGGCATTCTACAGAAAAAGTTAGTGACGGAATGGCAAGGCATCCACGAGATGGAGAAGCGTGGATAGACTTTGACAATAGATACCCTGAGTTTGCATCTGATCCTAGAAATATACGCCTTGGTCTTGCTACTGATGGCTTCAATCTGTTTGGGAATATGAGTCTTAGTCATAGTACGTGGCCTATTATTCTTATGCCATATAACACGCCTCCATGAGAATGCATGAAATCAACAGGTATGATTTTGTCAAGTATCATCCCTGGAAAGAAAGCCCCTGGCAATGATATTGATATCTACCTACAACCTTTAATCAATGAGCTCAAAATTTTGCGGGAAGGTGTAGAAGCATACGATGCAGCCAAAAAAGAGGTATTTCAATTGAGAGCTTCCTAATGTGGACTATTAGTGATTTTCCCGGACTGTCCGTATTATCTGGTTGGAACACTTACACAGGACAAGCTTGTCCTACTTGTAATTTCGACCAAGAACCGTTACGGTTGGGAGGCAGTTTGAAAAACTGTTTCATAGGAAGTCAACATTTTTTGCCTGCAAATCATCCTTTCCGACAACAAAAGTCTAAATTCAATGGTGATGTCGATTTCAGAGAGCCAACCAAACTATTATCTGGCTCTGAAATAGTCAAACAGGTGGAGAATGTCACTGTCACTTTTGGGAAGACGAGTGAGAGTGAGAAGGGTGCACCGCCAAAGAAGAGTCCAGAAGTGATGGAGGGAACAAAAGGCAGACAGAACAATGGAAGAAGAAAAGTTGTTTCTTTCAATTGCCTTATTGGGAGTTCAATAAATTGCGACACAATCTCGATGTTATGCACATAGAGAAGAATGTGTGTGACAATATTCTTGACACTTTGATAAATGACAAAGATCGAAGTAAGAATCATCTGAAAGCAAGGATGGATTTGAAAATCATGAAAATTAGAAGAGAGTTATGGCCAAGACCAGATGGAAGAACTTGTCCAGCAGCTATATACACAATGGGTAAACGAGAAATTCAAACAATGCTCGAGACCTTGAAAGATATTTCCGTACTAGACGGATACTCGAGCAACATATCCTGGTGCGTTGATGTGGAACACCGGAAGATATTGGGTTTGAAAACTCATGATTGTCATATCTTAATGCATGAGTTATTACCTTTGTCCATTCGGAATGTATTGCGATCGCAAGTCTCTTCGGTATTGGTCGAATTTTGTTCTTGCATGAAGCAATTATGCTCAAAAGTGGTCCATGTTGAGGGTTTGGATACGCTACAACAACGAATTGATGTAGCTCTGTGTCGTTTGGAAATGATATTTCCACCATCATTCTTTACAGTGATGGTTCATCTAGTGGTTCATTTAGTCGAGGAAGTGAGACTTGGGGGACCAGTCTATTATCGTTGGATGTACCCTATAGAAAGGCACAACTATCAATTTCAGTCTTCTGTATTATGCTGTCAATTCCAATAATCAATTACTACTGAACTTGTTCTCTTAATCAGATTTCTTGGGAAGTTAAAATCTTTTGTACGAAATCGGTCACAACCAGAAGGTTCAATTGCTGAACGATGGATTTCTAAAGAAATCACGAATTTCACATCCCTATACTATGATGTTGGAGTCGAGACTAGATTCAACCGTGGATCTTGACTTCATGATCAAGTATTAGAAGATGATTCACGTGATTTGTCCATTCTTCCATCTATTGGGCACAATGTTGGTAGTATAAATCACTTCCGATTGACAGATACAGAGTTGTTACAAGCGCATCGACATTGTCCTTATGGGGTCCCAACTAGTCGGTCCATTTCTCAAGTAAGTATAATTCTTATTTGGACTTGTGACATGGTTAGTAATTCAACATGTTTAACGTATGTGAGTTTCAATAAAAACCATTCATTGTCACTTAGGGAGTTCCAAACTATTACAACACGATGACTTCGAGGAAAATCAGCAGCAGAAATTGAGAAAGCTGTTCATAGAGACTTCGTACAATGGTTTCGGAGTCGGGTACGTGCTTTTCTATGTAATTCAGCTGTGATTTGGTCGTAATAAAAATATGAAATATAATAATCTTGTCAAACACTATTATTTATGTCAATTTAACAGATTCTTGACGATAACCAAGTAGTCCATTCCAATTATCTAAGAGTGTTAGCTCGCGGTCCTCAACGACAATCAAAAAGATATGTTGCTTATGATGTTAATGGTTATCGGTTTCGCATAGTTGCTCGTGACAATCCCCTCAAAAACTCAGAATAGTGGGGTATACAAGACCCTTATATATTGGTCCACTACGATCCTCAGACAGTTCCATGGTCAGCTCTCCAGAGACACCAACCTTCTCCGATCACATACGTTCGGGTGGCCGAATGTGTCTGATGGTGAGAAGGAAGCATTGGTCCGCCGCTATATGGGTATGTATAAAACACTATTACTCTCAAGCGACCTAGGTTGTATATAAATACTAATGTTTATAAAATTTGTTGTTGCAGAAAAGTATTGTCATTGAACCCGAGGAGGCAAAGGATAGAGCTCTTGACTATATCGTGAGTGATATAGGAAAGAAGTGGAGGGATTACAAAACGAAGTTGTGGGTGAATAGAGTGACCTGGCCGTACAAAAGGTTTTTAAAGGCTGAAGCTACAAAGAACAACCAAGATTTTGACCCAAAAGCGTTTGTGGTGCCGCCGAGAGCGTGGGCATTAGAGAGGAGACCTCCTAATGTTCCTGCGCCTATGTGGACGCAATATGTGGACTTGAGGTTGAGCGAGCATATGGTGGTATGTAACGAAACATATGAATGCTTTTCATTGAAGTAAATTTATTTCGTGATACAAATTGTGTTACTGAAAAAATCTTAATTTGTAGGAGCTGTCTCGGCTTAACTCTTTGAGGAGGGCGGAATACAAATCACCCCACACTGGAGGGTCAAAGAAGTTGAGAGTGAGAGGATCAGAATTGGTAAGAGTTCATCCTAAAATCACCTTATTTAGTTAAATTATTTTAAAAGAAATTAATATTGTTTAGTCTATGCATGTGTAGGAAGCCGTAACGGGAAAGAGACCCAAGAGAGGTGAGTTGTATGACATCACTCACAAGAAGAAGGATGGCACATACACCGTTCCTAATGTTGTAAGTGACATTTCATGTTTTTTTTTCCAACTTTGTCATTACACTTTTCAGAGTTTGGTTTCAAAAATGTAATTATTGTTGGCCACTGTGCAGCCTAAGATACTTGAGTTGTTGAAGGACCCAACCATCCCGACTTGGGTAAGTTCTAACGATGCATTGGGGCAAGTCTACCCCACTGAGCATAGTGGTCGAGTTCGAGGATTGGGATTTGGTGCTACACCCACTAAGGTACATATAGTATATTATGATCTGGTTTGGTTTCAATTTATATAACACTAACAATTTTAATATTTTGTTGTCTCTTTTTTGTAGGTCAACTTGAGTAAGAAGAAGGGTGCAGCTAGCCAGAGTTCCAGGCCATCAGATATTGCCATGCATGACTTCGGACATTGCCCTGTACAAGGAGAAGTAGCAGAGTTACGGGATGAGGTTTGAGTTCTAAAGGAGCAGATTGCACATTTGGCATCAGGAGCTTCAGGATCCTCCGCTCGGGATAAAGGGAAGGGGAAAGCCACCTTACAGGCGGTGGAGGAGGAGGAGAGTGAGATGAGGAGAGGAGGAGGAGGTGAGGTGAGGGTGAGGGTGAGGGTGAGGGTGATGAGGAGGATGAGTGATGAGTGGGACAGTGAATATTTATGCTTATATATTACACGTTGACATATGTAGTTATTAATATTATTAGAATTATATAGTATGTTATGCATATTAGTTATCTATGTCGTTCGTTAGTACTGTGTGGTATAATTAGTATTGAATACCATGAATGAAATTGCGGTTTGCAGGTTGGCACTAGAAGAGTATGAGATAAGGAGCTGAAATGGCCAAAACATTTTGGCCTGTAAAACTTATTTAGCGTCGGTCAGACTAATTTAGCGTCGGTCAGAACCGACGCCAAAATGACCCGTAAATAGCGTCGTTTTTTTGTAATTTAGCGTCGGTCAATAACCGACGCTAAATAGGCCGTAGTCAACGCGCGTTTGGTCAATGGTTGACCAGTTTAGCGTCGGTTATTTAAGTTGGCGTCGCTTGATGACCGACGCTAAAACTGGTTTGGTTTCCGACCGGACTGGTCCAACCAAACATTTAGCGTCGCTTGTAAAAAGGATTTAGCGTCTGTCCTTAAACAACGACGCTAAACTTAAACGTCGGTGGAATTGGCGTCGCTTTCATGAGCGACGCCAAAAGCCTTAGCGTCGGTCAACAACCGAAGCTAAAGTCCATTACTGACCGACGCTAAGGTGTCAGATTTTTGTAGTGCTACTTCCGCATTGAGGAAAAACCAGGTCCCCTCTAAAGGTGTTAAACCATCTAAGAGCAGAATCAAAGAAGCTAGTATCACGTCTAGTACAAAGGTTAAAGATCCGCTCCCTTTGGGTGGGTCAAGAAATGGCGCGACTGCTATGGATGAGCAGTAATTGATTCCGCGATCGTGTCTCGGGTTTCAGGGAGTTTCCTCTTCCTCTTTTTCCTTATGTTAGAAGACATTTTTTGTTGGAATTGTTGTGGCGCGGGCCATAAGTCTTTCTTGACTAAATTCAAATTGTATGCTAAGTTGTTTAATTTTGCTGCTGCAGTTATTGTTGAACCTAAAATTAGCAAGGATAAGGCGGCCAAAGTGATTGATAAATTGGGTTTTGATACCCATTACAGGGTTGATGCTATTGGATTTAAGGGCAGAGTTTGGATAGCGTGGAATTCGGCAATGGTCTCATTTGACATCATCCGTTCCGGCTATCAATTCATTCACGTTAAGGGCGAATTTCAAGATGGGTCAAATTACTTTCTCACCGCAATCTATGCAAGCCCCACGGCTACCGAAAGAGTGCTCCTTTGGGATTGCCTCAAGGAGATTTCATCGACTATGGTTGATCCTTGGGTGATTCTAGGCGATTTCAATTCGGTCCTCTCGGCGGTGGATAAACGGGGGGGGGGGGGGGTGCTGGTTTTAATAGGGCTCGTAACAAGTCGTTTATTGACACCATTGATGTCTGTGGCCTCGTTGATTTGCCTTTTCAGGGTCCGAGATTTACCTGGGCTAGAAATAACGTCTTGGTTCGTCTTGATAGGGCTCTCGTCAATAGCAGTGGTTGAGCCGTTTTCCTGAATCTAAAATTATTCATCTCCACAAGCTCAAGTCGGATCATCGACCAACTGTTCTGTGCAGCCAGAATCAGGTGTATTCACCCAACGCAAAACCTTCTCGTTTTCTTTCTGCTTGGCTTACTCATGCTAGTTTCAATCAAGTTTTGAATCGTAAATTGAGGACGTGTACTAATTTGCCTTTTGCCTTGGATGAGCTTACCAAGGATCTATGTCATTGGAATAAGTTTGTCTTTGGTAATATTTTTCACAGGAAAAAGTGTTTAACAGAGGAGCTGAAAAAAGCAGAAGAACGATGCTCTCTTTTTCCCTCGGCGGTGAACGTCCCTGAGGAATCTAGGATTCGTTTCAATCTGGAAACAATGCTTTGGCAAGAAGAAGCTCTCTGGCTCCAAAAGTCTAGATCCAACTGGCTGACGGATGGTGACAGAAATACGAAGCTTTTTCATTTGTCTACCCTCCGTCAGAGATCTTTCAACATGGTCAATCGGATCAAAGATTCTACTGGCGCTTAGGTGGACAGCCAAGCCGAGCTTCTTCTGTTGGCTACTAATTATTTTATGGATTTTTATTATTCCAGGTGTAATCCGGTGTCTTTGATTCGGGGTTTCTCGGCTAGTATTCCTGCAGATGCTTGTGACTGTTTGGGGAAGGAGGTTTCTGCTGATGAAATTGGCAACGCTATCAGGTCTATGGGTTCTTTAAAAGCTCCTGGCAAAGATTGTTACTGCCCTATTTTCTTTCAAAGTTGCTGGAAGATGGTGGGACCGATTTTTGCTCCTTTGTTTCTAGGTGTTTTCGCACGCCTGAGTTGATTAGGGGAATCAATGAGACTCTCATCACTCTTATCCCGAAGATTCCCAACCTTACTTTGATGTCTGAGTTCAGGCATATTAGTCTTTGCAATGTCGTTTACAAGACGCTCACCAAGTGCATCGCTAATCGTCTTAAGGGTTTTATGGGTGATCTCACTCATCATTCTCAGATGAGCTTTGTCCCCGGTCGTCACATTACAGATAATATCTTGATTGTGCAAGAGGTGGTCCATTCCCTCTCGAAGGGTAAGGGTAATTCCCCTTCTATGGTTATCAAAATTGACTTATCGAAAGCTTATGATAAGATTGAGTGGAGCTTTGTGCGGGATACCTTAGATCATGCGGGTCTGCCGCCCAGTCTCATTGAAGTTATCATGCAGTGCATTTCAACACCGTCATTTCAGATTCTTTGGAATGGGTGTTGTTCGGAAGCTTTTACTCCATCTAGAGGTTTGAGACAAGGGTGCCCCCTTACTCCTTTTCTTTTACCTTGTGTATGGAGAGACTCAACCAGATGGTCGCTTCTACTGTCTCTTATGGGTATTGGAAGCCTGTGCGTTTGGTCAGGGGCAGTGAACCCCTCTCTCATGTGTTCTTTGCTGATGATTTGGTGTTTATGGGTCAAGCCAGCTGTGAGAAAGCTAAGGTGATCCTGGATATCCTTGATCGTTTTTGTGATGCCCCTGGTCAGAGTATTAATAAGGATAAGTCTAGGGTTTTTTCTCCTCCAAGATGGATAGAAATGTCTCCAGGGAAGTCTATGAGATTTTGGGTATTGCGGCTACGCAAGATTTGGGTCGTTATCTGGGTGTGCCGCTTTTGCATGGCAGAGTCAAATGCTCTACTTATGAATATATTCTCACCAGATTGGATAACAAGCTGGCTGGCTGGAAAGCTAATAATTTATCGCTTGCGGAGAGGGTTATTCTTGCTTCTTCTGTGTTGAACGTTATCCCTTCTTATATTATGCAAACGACGCTCCTTCTAGCGTCCATTTGTGATGGGATTGATCGTAAAATTAGAAACTTTATTTGGGGATCTGTCGAGGGTGCTCGTAGAATTCATAATATCAACTGGGAAACTGTTTGTAAGCCTAAGAGCTTGGGGGCCTGGGGCTGCGAAACGCTCGTGATCTTAACAAGGCGTTCCTTATGAAGATCATTTGGGGTTTGATTGCTCATCCCTCTGATCTTTGGGCAAGGGTTCTTATTTCCAAGTATCTGAAGAAGTCGGCGGATGGTTATATGTTGGCTAGAAAAACCGGGTTCTCGGCGGTTTGGAGGGGCATCATGAAGGTTTGGCCGTGTGTGACTAATGGTCTTCACTGGAGTGTCAGGAATGGAAATTCCACCAGGTTTGGGACGGATCGTTGGGTTGATAGTGGCGTTCTTCTTGTCGACCATGCAATCAATCTTCGGGGTGTTGACAATTCTCTCCTTGTTTCTCAAAGAGGATGGGTCGTGGGATACTGATTTTTTAGCTGCTGCTCTTCCCTGAATTTGTTTTGCAGGTGGTGGGGATGTCTCCTCCCAAGGATGAACTTGGTCAAGACGCCTTGGTTTGGGGGCTCGAGGTTAATGGTATCTTTTCGATTCGCTCAGCTTATTTGATGTTATCCGATAACAATTTGGCCGATGCGAATAGTTTTTTTGAAACGCTTATGGAAGTGGAATGGTCCTAATAAAATAAAGCATTTCTTATGGCTTGCTTCACACAAGCGTCTCTTGACGAATGAGGAGAGGAATCGAAGACATCTCTCGAAACAAGTGGCATGTTCTCGTTGCTCTTTACATGTCGAGTCTATTGAACATGCTCTCTTTAATTGTGATTTCGCGATGCAGGTTTGGCGTCAGGCCCTTCCTGGAGCAGTTGCGGCTCGAAGTGAGGTTGGTGGCTTTGATCAATGGTGGAAATCCATGGTTCTGGATAAGAATGTTGGCACTAAATTCGGCATTATTGCTTGGCTTTTATGGCGGGCTCGTAACAAGTTCATTTTCGAACACCATGACCAGCCGCCGTCTGTCATTATTGAGCAAAGTCATTTTTGGACTAATCTTGTACTCTCGAGCTGGAAGACCAATCAATTGGGCCGAGAAGCGCGGGTTTAGCTCGGCAGACCCAATTGATTACGTGGCGACCTGGAGATGAGGGTTGGTTCACGCTCAATACGGATGGCTCAAGAATCTCTCAGACTGGCGCTACCGCTATTGGTGGACTTATCCGGGTTGCTACGGGTTCGTTTGTCCACGCTTTCTGCGCCAATGTGGGGAATTGCTCTATAACTCGAGCCGAGCTGAGAGCTATCATCGAAGGCCTTAAGTTGGCCTAGTCTTTAGGAGTGAGGATTGTGGCAGTTCAAACAGATTCTGTTGCTGCTCTTGCCATGTTACAGGAGGGAAACAGACCTTTGCATAAGCATGCTGCCCTGGTTGCTGAATTTCAAGTTCTCCGCACTCGTCAGTGGGATATTTCTATCTCGCATATTTATCGCGAAGCAAATCGTAGTGCTGATTATCTTGCTAATATCGGTCATTCTTTTTGTATCGGGCTTCATTTGTTTTCTATCCCCAATCCTTCTTTGGCTCATTGGTTGAGGTATGATCTCATTGGGGTCACCTTGCCGAGAGTAATTTATTTCAATAATTAGGGGCTTCGTCCCGCATTTTCACCAAAAAAAGCTTGGTAGGGTGTGTGGAAAAATAATCACATTATCTTCAATCATATTAAATTTTGTCTGAAAATAACGTGTCAATAAATTCTTGCATGGAGAAGCTTCCCTTAGTCCAATCCCGATTAATTCACCTTAACTCTTTAGTTTTGTCCTCATTCCAAGTTCGTACGGAGTGGTTCCCTCCATTCAAGAGACCATCTTACAAATTATTGTGGATATACCTTTGTGAGTAAGGGTGGGTGAAGCAACCTAGTGGATTCTGCTGGATTCAAGTCGGTCTTTAATGCAACTTATATTCATTAGATATTTCAGAACCTTTCACCATCAAATTATTAGTTGTTCGAGATGCTTGTTTGTGGTTTATCAGCTGCAATGTTTTACAAGTAGACACTGAATGAGATGTTGAGTAGATTTTCACATGACTCTCGTTAACCTACACGTTTGGAACCCTTGGAGGGACCATCATTGATGAAATTTTATGGCTACAACATCGAGATCCATCCCTCCATTTTTTCTCATCACTACAAGAAAACGGAGGTTTAACAGCGGATTTTTATGTAGCCTAACAGCGGATAGGCCGCTGTTAGCTATCCTAACGGCGGACGCGTGTCCGCTGTTAGGTTGACTAACGTAAGCTTAGCTAACAGCGGATATGCGTCCGCCGTTAAACCTAACAGCGGATAGCTTTATATCTGCCGTTAAACCTGACAACGGATTAAATATGTAACAGCGGATTAAATCCGCTGTTAGAGTTCCGATCAGAATAAAAAAAAATTGCAGAAACCTGCTCGCTGGAGCAAGTTTCTGCAATTTTTCCTCTTCTTCTTCTTCATTCTTCTTTCTTCTCATTCCTTCTTCTTCTTCTTCTTCTTCTTCTTCTTCTTTCTCTTTCTTCTTCTTCTTTCTCTATTCTCCTTTTCTTCTTTCTTCTCCTTCTTCCTCTTCAGTTGTTCCTCTTCTTCTTCTTCATTCTTCTTTCTTCTCCTTCCTTCTTCTTCTTCTTCTTTCTTCTCCTTCTTCATCTTCAGTTGTTATTCTTTCTTCTTCTTCTTCTTCTGCCCTTTCTCCTTCTTCATCTTTTGTTCTTCTTCTTCAGCTTCTATTCTTCTTCTTCAGTTTCTTCTTCTTTTTCTTCTTCATTCTTCTGTTCTTCTTTTTCTTCTGTTCTTCTTATGTTCTTCTTCTTCATCTTATATTCTTCTTCTTCTTCCTTCTCCCTCTTCAGCTTCTAGCATTCTTCTTCCTTCTCCCTTCTCCTTATTCTCCTCCTTCCTTTTTCTTCTTCTTCTTCTTCTACCAATCAAACCTTCCAAGTATGCAAATGTGCAAAATTGCAGAAAGTTAAATAAATAAATAAAATAACAAAACACATGGATTGGCTAGAGGTGGGCACACGGATTGCCACATCAGTAATCTGTAACGGCGGATTCCCTAACAGCGGATATTATCCGCTGTTAGGATCCCACCCAAAATTTTGAATTCTCGCGGAAGCTGGATATTTTGGCGCGTACTGAATTTTCATTCTAACAGCGGAAATTATCCGCTGTTAGCTTTCCCTCCAAAATTTCACATTCCCGCGGTGGCGGGATTTTTTGGCGCCTGCTGACTTTTCATTTTAACATCGAATACCTAACAGCGGATTTATGACCGTTGTTAGCTAACAGCGGATTTTTAAAAATCCGCTGTTAGGCAGTAGTATCTAACAGCGGATTCCTGACCGCTGTTAGAGTTTCGATGTTAGGACGTAATTTTCTTGTAGTGCATTTTGTAGCTTGTATAATTTTCTTCCAAAGAACTTGTTGGTAGTGGTGTTTCCTAGGTAAAATTTGAATTTGTGTCTGCTAAGTGTCCATTGACATAACTGACTACGAAAACAAAATTGGTATTATATCTTTATATATTTTATTAAGAGAGAAAATTCTCGTTCGGCAGTTGATGTGAGGGGCTATTGCGGTTTATCCGTTTTTTCTGCGGTTTATCCACAGCAGTCCGGCTATTGGGCTGATAGCCTAATATCTCAGATGCATCTGAGATGGGCTTAGCCGTAGGATGGGTTTTGGATGACATCTGGCCGTCGGAGGGAAATACAAGCAAAAGCACGTGGGTTAGGGGCATTTCCGGCAGTCCAGTACAACTTATTATAGGCGGGAAAGGTACTGTGCATGGGAAAGGGGAATTACGTCACATCAACTGTACACACCTATCCCCTTACTTTTTTCCATATATTATCTCCCTTTCTTTTTCCGTTTATCTTTCGCCGGAAGCCTTCCCTGTATCCCAACCCTACTACAGTATATCACCGGAAACGAAATCATGAAGATGAACGATGGGTCTGCTGCATCTTCCTCCCGTCGCGCTGATATCGAGGATGAGATGCTGCGAAAATGGGCTGAGGAGGATAGGGTAATGCGTGGTTGTAGCTCCGACGAGGATGAAGATGAGGACGGAGATTATTTCGAGGACGACGTAGTCCCCAAAAATGTAGAAGTTCCTGCTGCTGAAGTTCCCCACGTTTCTGAACACGTGCATGAAGTTGAGTACTGTTTGAATCTGCTACTAACAAACAAACAAACGAATGTCCAAATATTCTCTGACTTTTAATGCGTTTCAAAAGTAGTTTTTTGGCTGCACACTAGCATTGAAAGCATTTCCACTTGCATTGAATACCATTCGCTGCTGTTGGGAAACCAAAACCCTAAACACCAACATATTGTACCAGTTGTGTACGAGTGTTGTATGACTTTATTGAGTCCCATCATGTTATGTTCGATTACTCTAATATTCAGCTCGTAAGAGTTATGTATGAGTGTTGTCTGCCTTATGTAAGACCCAACTGTTTTCAGGTGAATCCTTCAACCCACAGAACGTGGAAGGTTGGAAGAAGTTGTGGTTCCACGATTTCAAACATGCGTACAACGCTTACTTCAACTACGCGACACGTGAAGGTTTTGCCATAAAAATACAATATCGAAGTCGTTCTGGCAGGAAGGGTGACACTAGTGGCAGGCTAATCTACGTTACACTATCGTGCCGTAGGGAAGGTTTCAAGAAAGGCAGCAAGTTGAAGCCCAAGGTCCAAATTGGAGAAGCTGTAATGGACCCAGAGCCGCTAGTGCAGCAACAACGAGTACACGCTGAGAAACGGATAGGTTGTTTAGCCAAAATTTGATTTCGCATGAATGAGGTACTTGACATGTACAAGATTACTCAGTGGATCGGGGATCACAACCACCCCATGAACCCCCTTCAAGATCAACATTTGATGAGAGGGAATAGGCATTTGGACAGTTCGGTAGGGCACATGACATCTATTAATATGGTAGCCGGCATTGGATTACGATCGTCTTTCGAGATTCTTTGCAAACAGCTAGGTGGCGAACGTAATGTTGGATGCACAAAAGTGGACATCAAAAATTTCTTGAATAAGTTCAGGCAGAAGAAGTTACTCTTTGGCGAGGAATCCGCCATCAACGAGTACTTCCGTGCAAAGACTGAAAGAGAGTTGGACTTCTTCTGGGCAACCGAGATGGACCTTGAAGAGCGTATTGCGAACATCTTCTAGGCCGATTCAAGGATGAGAGATGACTATGCGTGTTTTGGCGACTCAATCACCTTCGACACAACGTACAGAACCAATGACAAATGTAGACCACTCGGTAAGAGACTGTAGTATTTGTGTTGTATGACGGATGTATTGGTGTTGTCTAAGTGTTGTCTTAGTGTTATATCAGTGTTGTTGTTCAACGACTCCAATTCTTGAACTTTTCCATGCAGCTTTATTCGCCGGGTTCAATAATCACCACCAGAGTGTAATATTTGGAGCATGTCTGATGTATGACGAGACAGCGGAGTCATTCCAATGGTTGTTCCGGACGTTCCTACGATGCATGAAGGGGAAGAAGCCGGAGACCATCTTCACCAACCAAGATGCTGCAATGGCAGAGGCCTTAAGAGAGGAAATGTCTGATGTGTTCCACGGTCTGTGCACGTTCCATATACTTCAAAACGCAAAGAAGAATCTTGGGTCTCTTTTCACTCAAGAATTTGTGCGTAGACTGTTGTTGTTGTTTTACAATGTGGACACTGTACAAGATTTTGACTGTGTGTGGGCGCATATGATCAAGGAATGCTTCCCTGGTCATGGGGCATCGGGCCATCGGTGGTGTGATTACATACTTAGGTTTCGGACACAGTGGTCTTCGGCTTGGGTTAGGAATCATTACACTGCTGGAATGGTGTCGACGCAGTTAGTTGAATTGTGCAATGCGGTTGTACGGGGGTTCCTGAAAGAAAATATCAGCATGATCGACTTCTTCCCCCATTTTGAGAGGTACGAGAACCCTCGCTGTTAGGATTGTACTGCACAACTGTTACAAAACTCTGACACATATCTTACAGATGTCTTACGCGCTTTGTACACATGTCTGACGTTGGCTTCATCAGGATGGTGGACAGCAGGCGCCGTGCCGAACAGGGGGCTGAATATGCTGCTAGGAACTCCGTGCCTGCCATCAATTTCGCGTACAGTCCTGTCGTAAGTAGGGCGGCGACTGAGTACACGCCTACATTGTTCGCCATGTTCCAGGAACAGTATGGTAGAATTATGGAGTACCGATTGGAACTCGTACAAGGCAGTGCTAGCTCAACCACTGTATCCTTCATAGCGTACAAGATGCATGACGGTCAAAGGCTAGATGATCGGGTGGTCAATGCCAATGGGGGGCTGGAGAGGTTGCATGTGACTGCAAGTGGTGGGGGACAATTGGTCTTCTATGTCGCCATGCTCTGACAGTGATGCACCACTTAGCGACCTTTGGTTGTGTGAAGTTCCAAACGTTGCCTAGCATATACATCAAAGATAGGTGGAAGAGATCAGCGCGAAATGCATTTCACATCGTCATTCAGAGACCTCTTTCTCGTGTGGAAAATGAGGAAGAGTGGTTTGTACGTGCGAGTGCAAAATTTGGCGCTATTGTGCGGAAGGCAGTTAGGTTTGAGAGCCTCAGGCCACTTATTGATTTGAAAGCAAACGAGTTAGCATGCATGATACAAGAAAGTTTGCTCATCATTGATGCCCATAGTGTGGTCAACCCTAGCCAAGGTGAACAAAACAGGTCAGTCCCTCGTACTACAAACGGGAAATCAATAGCTACTAAGAATCCTTTGCAACCTAAGCCAAGTAAGAACACACCTCGCTTCAAAGCTGCTGCAGACATATCTCGGATGAAACAACGAAAGAAGTACAAGACCATCCGAGAGAAGGAAGCCGCGGATGAACAAGCTGCCAAGGAGAGAGCACATGCGGATCAACTTGCTGCCGCTTTCGCCGGTCGACAAGCGAAATGATTTGGTTATGAAGTCAATTTTGAGAGGTCATGTATCGCTACTGTTACACCACCACTAAGTCATAGGAATGGCGTATGGGTTGTTTAACAGTAGCTGTACATGTACTATCAATACTTTGACGTCTCTATTTTGTTGTTTTTGAAGTGAAGCGTTTCACGGGGCGCGCTGTCATGTACTCGGTATTAGAGTGAAGGACTTGTACTGAACCCGTATTAGTTCTGTAACACCTGTGTATCAGCTCAACTGTCATTAATGATATTTATGAGGTTAGTTGCAACTAACCTCATTAAACTCTTACCCTTGTTTTCCTATATATGCACACCATATCACCACCAAATAATCTCATCATTTTTCGGAAATTAAACTCTTACCCTTATAATGGCATACCTAAACGTGCCTCATGCACCCGAGAA
This sequence comes from Linum lewisii, assembly GCA_034768395.1. NCBI lineage: Eukaryota > Viridiplantae > Streptophyta > Magnoliopsida > Malpighiales > Linaceae > Linum > Linum lewisii. The sequence continues at coordinate 40,638,755 of CM068303.1, read as the reverse complement.
ATTATTCACAGCGGCTGAGATCGATGACATGACTCAGGGTTAGTTCATTTCACGTATTAAGATACTGCTTTTCCTTCGTACTCCCTTCTCATTTTTTATGTTTTCCTTACAGATAACCGAGGAATGGGAGTCATTCCAATGTGTGATTGCTGTCTCCCGGCTAAGGTTCAAGCAGTCGACCCCACTTTTTTCCAGAAACACACAACACACCAGCACTTTCTTGGCTGCCCAAAGGAAGAGGGGAAATGTCGCATGGCCATGTGGTGCCAACTGATGGACATGCATGCACAACCAGAACAAAGGGAAAGAGCTCAAGTGTACGACGAGTTGGTTGTACGAAATCTGGAACTGGAGAGCCATGTAGCTAAGCTGGACGAAGAGGCCGAGGGGTTGCAGTGGGAACTAGACGAGCTTACGGCCGCGTTCTTGGAACACCTCTAAAGAGCTTATATCTGTATCGGTGTTGTAGTACCTCTGTCTTGATGGTGTATTAGGGTTGTCGTGCCTGTGTCATTCATGTCCCTTCTCCGGCCCCTTCGATCGCGCCATTACTATCCATGAACTGGAAATGAGTAGAGAAATAAGAGCAGATATTAGTAACATTGCATTGTTGCTCCACCGCAAGAAGCCTATTTGTAGGAAACATGGGGTGTGACAGTTACATACGTAGGGCGACGATTTATCTACGACAGCTGCAAGCGGTTATCTGCGCCGGTTTAGGGATAAGGGGTATCGGCGGTTATCTTTAACGGTTGGAAGGGATAAGGGGTATCGGCGGTTATTAGCGACAATTGCGGGTTTATGGTGTCAGCGACGGTTGCTAAAACAAAAAGAAAACCGTCGGCGATGGAGACGGAAAAGAAAACCGTCGGCGTCGGAGATAGGGAGAAACAGAGAGATAGGGAGAAAGAGAGAGAGGGGGAGAACACGTGTGTCAGTCGTATTAGATAGATAGGGAGAGAGAGAGAGATAGGGAGAGAAAGAGACTGACGGCGTGTGTCAGTGGTATAAGACATGCAGTCGGAGAGAGAAAGGTCGTTTACCGAGCTAAAAAATTAAATAAAATTACAATTTTAATTATTGCAAACTTCCCCCAATACCCCCGCATTCACCCCAGCCTTAGGATTCTCTATCTAAGATGAGAATGATTCTGGGCCACAGGATGGCCGTCTCAGATCAATCTGAGATATTAGGCCTTCAGCCCTTTAGCAAATTTGTATCCACAGGGGGTTTTCCTTGGTGCTATTTATACCAAACCAATCTCCGGAGTTAGTCTCCTGCTTCTATGGTTTTCTTTCTTACTTACTTTTCCCAAGTATAATTCTGGTAGTGGAGTCTTTATTTTACATCAATCCAATGTCATTGTTGTGCCAATCAACTTAGATAAGATTCAACCACCTTTTTTATATGTGTTATTGTCTTTGATTTTTTTGCATTCCTATACTAGTCTTTCTTGAGAATAACATTTTCTGTTTCATTGCATGTTTGGAATGCATTTCCATGAAAGAGGTTTTATCTCTCTATTTGCTATTGCAGGCCAATAGATTTATTGCCCCAATTCTTAGAGTTAATTTTTGAGGACTCCTCAAAGTAAATGGTTTATTGGCTGTTGTTGTCAGCCTTTCCTAGCACCCTTCACCAGTACACGTGCGTACTGTATGATGTTGAGGTGCTATGTACGTTGGCTGTTGCAAAAGGTTTGGGGGACGGCTAACCACTGTTTTGGTGACGGTTGGCAGAGGAGCAACTTCGAAATTCGACAAGTTCTAGAGGCGACAGTTGACTAAAACTGAAGGTCAACCTGGTTAGTAGAAGTGGCATTGATGAGAGAAGATGAAGATGACAGGGGAGTTGTTCTTGCTCCAATGGACGAAGAAGAAAAACCAGTACACACCGCCTATTACACCCTGGGAATATGTTTCGGCCAAAGCATAGGACCGGTGATCACCCATGACTATCTTTTGGTGGGTGGTTAGGGACTCTTCCGGAGGCCTCCTCTTCGCACCATGTATTTCTTACCCTGATCTAACCAATCTTTTTTTTTTTTTGGAGTTTTTGACCATCAGGGATGCCTGTGCGCTTTGTCTTTCGATGAGTTGGGGAGCGGTGGACTTCGACGGCAATGCAACTCAAGTACACCTTTCTTTTTAAGGCCAGTTTTTTGCCGGGATGGCGGTGCCCTTGTGATGGTTTTATGGGATTTCCTAGTCAAGCTGTAGTCAAACTTCAGACTGTTCCGAGACAGTCAATCACGGCAGCCCATTGTGTGGCTCGCCTTGGTCTTAGATGCCTCCCAAGTCTAGGAGTGGTAAACCTGCGGCTTGGGCAGGTACTTATTGCTTTCTGATGCATGGTTACCTCCTTTTCTCCTGCGGGAGTTATCTCTGGAAAAAAAAAAAGAAATTGCTTTAAAATATATTATTATGAGAAAAATGGTCCATTTCCGTGAGTGGAAGCAGTGAAACTAACTGAAAAGGAAAGGGAAAAAAAAAGAAAAGAAAACTGGTCGTCTCGTCGTCTTCTCTTCTCTTCTCTCGGAGCCCTAGAAAGCGAAACTCAACTTCCACTTCTTCCTTCCGAGTTCCTTCCTTCTTCCAACTCTCTCTCTCTAGCCCGCTTTCTCCAGAGATTGATCTACTTACCAACTCCCTTCTTCCTTCCCACAATGCACACTGAATGATATGTTGAGTCCCTCTTTTTTTGACTTGCCAAGACTAACCTTCCTTCTTCCCTAGTGGGATTTTGCAATCCCACCCGCCTCTGCTCTTTCTCTCAAATAATGCCAATTTTGTACCTCTGATTGCCCCATTTCTTTGTCTTTTTTTTCACTTGAGTTGAGTTGCTTTCATAGCCATGGCTAGGCGTCATGGATGGCAACTCCCTGTCCACTCTTTTCAGGTTTCATTTTCTTCACATTCCTCTTTTGTCGTTTCCTCCATTCTCATTCTTATTCTCAACTTTGTCTCCTTTTCCCTATCTCTTCCTTTTTAATTATTGCTGAATCAATGTCATCTGGGATTCAATCGAGTTTTCATTCTCTCCTGTTTCCGCAATTTCTAGATTGATGAATCTTCTTTTCCCCTTTAGTGAATTATTACTGCACTCCAATCTCCTTTACACTATCATGAATGGGTGTGCTCTTTTCGCTTTCAAAGTTGTTATCTTTCTGTTCAATTGTGTGATAGTCTGTTGTGATGGGTCTTCCTAAAATGTGGAAGAGATTCAAAGTCAACGAAATGCCTTTTTGAGATTTGCATCCTTCTTCCTTTTGCGGCTGGAGTGTGTTCTAACCTCTGTATATTTCTTTCAGATCGTGGCTATTACAGTCTTCTTCTTGCTATCAGTTGCATACTACGCCTTCTTTGCGCCCTTTCTCGGCAAGGACATTTATGAATATATAGCTACTGGTGTCTATTCTGTTTTGGTAAGTAATCATATAGTGATTCTTCTTCTACTTAGTCCATTACTTGTGCTTCTCTAATGTGTTTGATGTTTTGTTGGTCTACCACCAGGCGCTATCTGTCTTCATTCTTTACGTGCGGTGCACTGGCATTGACCCTTCTGATCCTGGAATTCAGCTACAAGTTGCTGAGACTGTAGCAGATAAATCACAGAATGGCACTGATCTGCCTGGTTAGTTACCTTAGAAAATACATATATGACAATGTACAACTACTAAATGTAGTAGTACTCTGGATGCTGCTTTCCCCCAACGACTAGTTTGTTCTTTTCTATAATTAGGATTATTATAATATTGAAGTCGCTTGATCATTGATCAATGGTGCTGGATAATTTCCTATTCTTAGCTGTTGGATGCCCGCTTTAGTTTGATCTTAAATCATCTTTTTGCTCTAATTCAATAATGGGACAGCGTTGTTGAATAGATATATGAGGATAGGGTATTGTCTTTACTTGTCACAGTTTCTTATGAGCTCTCTATTGTGCTTCCCCTTTCCCTAGGGAATGGATCTATAGTTGAAGAACCGAACAAGACAGGATTAAGGAATGGAGGTCCGTCTGCTACCAATGGTTCCTCGTGTTGTTCGATGCTGGGAGGTTTTTTCTGTGGTTTTCTTGTCAAAGAAGACTGCCGTAGTGATGAAGACATGCATTCTGGAGAAGATGCTTTGTTCTGCACGTTGTGCAATGCTGAGGTATGTTGTTCTTTGTTTCAATCTATTTCTTGGCTGAGGTGCATTTATGGTGTGCATAGGCCCGTATACAATTTGGTTAGCATACACGTATAAACGATTAAATACCTGAAGGTGGTGGAAGAAATGGTATTGGAATTAAAATATCGTCTTGAAATAATTAATGACCAACTGTCACTGTTCATGCCTGCTGTCGTAAGTTTTGTAGTGGCTTAATAGCTAAAGCTTTATCCTGGCTAAGTATTCTTATCTTGTCTCAGGTTCGCAAGTTCAGCAAGCATTGCAGAAGTTGTGATAAATGTGTTGATGGATTTGATCACCATTGTCGGGTAAGTCCTGAACATTTGTTAATCCTTAGTCCATGTTACTTGTTATGTGCTATCATTTTATCCAGTGATGCTCTGATTATTAGTTATTGTTTTATGCTTTCTATGCTCTTTGGTTTTATTCAGTTTGAAGTAAAGTATGTGTTCATTCATTGCAGTGGTTAAACAATTGCGTAGGGAGGAAGAATTACATCAGCTTTATTACTCTTATGGCAACTAGCCTGGTTTGGGTAAATTTCGGATGAATCTCGCTGTCTAGAGCACTCTCATTCTAATATGTGCTTGAATGTCTGGGTTTGATCGTCTTACTAGAAAGTATAAAAACTAATATTTGTGCACAATCGTCATTTCCATACATGGCTGTCAGCTTGCTGTTGAGTTTGGCGTTGGAGTTGTCGTCCTTGTTAGATGCTTTGTGGACAGGAAGACTATGGATCATCAAATATCAGAAAAGCTTGGCATTGGATTCTCCCGGCCTCCATTTGCTACAGTAGTGGTAAACATTCAAACTTGTTTGCGGATTTTGATCATATTTAGAGAAGATGTATGCATATGTTGCATAGAGAAATGTCATCCTTTGTTCAGGCGAATTGTACTAGATGTCACACGTGAAACCTTGCTAAGCTGTTTCAATCATATTGCACTTGCCATGGCAAGTTGTCTTAAAGTTAACCAATCCAGACTTCATATGTGTTTTTGGTCAAAATGTCTGTCTGTACATTTGTCTTCTTATAGTAAAAATGGAATCTTCAATTCCCTTTGACTCCAGTTTTGAGATAGATTTTGCATTGGTAAATTGCAGGCCCTCTGTACTGTTGTATCTTTCCTTGCCACAGTGCCCTTGGGTGAACTATTCTTCTTCCACATGATTCTGATCAGGAAGGTATGTGCAAGATAGATGCCTTCCTAGCATTTTCATGCATGCGTTGTCGTATTTTGAATTCCGAGAAAGCATGGTTGTTGACATGTACTTTTTGTAGGGTATAACAACGTATGAGTATGTTGTTGCCATGAGAACCCAAAGTGAACCTCCTGAACCATCGGTCGATGGAGGTGAACAGCAAAGTCTTCCATCATCACCCACTAGTTCAGCTGTGACAGCCATCAGTGGAAGAAGCTCCCTTGGAATGGGCTTGCAATACAAAGGTGCTTGGTGTACACCTCCTAGAATCTTCATGGACAACCCGGTAACTTTCAATGTCTTTGATAAGCTCACACAATTCAGAGTAATAGCTTTGGAAATGCTTAAAATGTCTTCTTCCTTTCCAGGATGAGATTATCCCACACCTGGAGCCAGGGCGTCTGCCATCAACCATCGACCCAGACACATTACCAGAAGGTGGTGAGAAAGGCAAGAAATTACCACAACGTCAAGTTCGAATCAGTGCATGGAAACTTGCAAAACTGGACTCCAACGAGGCAATGAAGGCAGCTGCCAAGGCCAGAGCATCTTCATCGGTTCTGAAGCCAATGAGCTCCCGACAGCAACCTTATGACACTGATCATATGTCAGGCAGCAATTCATATGCGCCAAGCAACATGAGCCAGACAAGCAGGGAGGACATTGAATCATGCCGACACAGCATAAGCAACATGAGCAGCACAAACGTGTCACACCTTGCAGCATCTCCACTGCAGCAACAAATTTCGAGTAGTAGAGACCACTTCAACCCAATGTATCAATCTTCAGTAGGCCAATCTCCATATTCAACTAGACCAGGAGAAACAAATGGAAACACAGCAGCAAATAGCAATGTTCCTCGAAATCAACCACAGTTAGCAGGAGTGAGGAGGAACAACAATGTGGGTGGGAATGGGATGGAGAACATGAGAGCTTCTTCGGTTTACTGGGATCCAGAAGCTGGAAGATTTGTGTCGTCAACTTCAAGAGGTGTAGGTTCATCAAATGCTGGTGGCGGCAATGGTGCTTCTTCCCAAGTTCCAGGGACGGAGCAGTCCATATTTTACGGAGGGCCGATAGTGGGTCAGCAGCAGCATGGGAGTAGAGTTGGGATTGGGGAAAGAGGGTTGATGAGTGGTCATCAAGGGAGATCACAGAGGGGTGGACAACTCCCTGTGTTTGTTCCCAGTGATTATCATAATCAAAATCAGCTCCCTCATTCTTATAGGTTACCTTGAGAAGATAACGGTATTCTGTTTTGACATTTTTTTAATGTTTATGTTGGTAGATTTTTCTTTGTAAAGATTGAATATTTGTCTGATCCACTGGTAAATTTAAATGAATGCATTTGCACTAGATTACCACTATACTACAATGATTAACAATCAGATTGTTAATTGTTTGTTTTTATTATTAAATATTAAATGATTTACAGGGTGGACAAAGGGACAGTTTGGTAGTGAGTGAATAGTGAATACTTACTGGGGGTCATCGACTTAAAGAGTCCCTTATGTTTCAGAAAATAACGCATCGGTCACGCATGTATAAAAGCTTTCAAATTGGTCCCGTCTTCAAATTCCGTCCAACTTTCATCCAATTTTTCCGTCCATTGCTGACGTGGAAGATGACTCAACGAGCCCAGTCAGCATAAATAATAATAAAGTATTTATAAATAAAAATTAATACATAAAAAAATTAAATGAAATAAAAAAAATTTCTCTCTCCCCTCTCTCTCCTTCCTTCCTCCACCACTTCTTCCCTCTCCCGGCCGCCTCTCTTCTTCCCCTTCCTCTCTCTCCCTCCCCTCTCTCTTCTTCCATTCCGTCGACCAGGAAGCGAATAATCTGATTGAGCGCGAAAATCCGTGGCCAGATGTCGGATTGAGGCCCGGAATGTAAATTCAGATTCCTCTCCGATGTGCTTGTCCGGCGAACGATCAGGTTTCCGGCGGGGGTAAATTACCTCCTCACGTATCCAATCTCGTCGGACGACAGACTCCCGGAAGTTGCCGAGAGGTTCAATGTGACGGTGAAGAGCATACTGGAAGCGAATAATCTGATCGGAAATGAAACTAGGTTTCTGAATTTAGTTTCAGGTACTACAATTTTGATTCCCCTTTTAGGGCTTCCCTCGAGTACCATGACCAAAATTCACAAAGTTTCTGGAATCAGACCTCCGCCGGAAGCCGGAGGAAGAAAGAGGTCAAAGGTGAAGAAACTCGAGCTCATTGGGCTTGCGGCGGCCTGCTTCTTGTTGGTAGTGAGCATAATTTTGGGAGTGGTGTTTGTTGTTCAAGGAAAGAGGAAGATGAGGATGATCAGAAAGAAGATGAAGAACGATGTTGGTGAAATGGAAGAAGAGAGAGGGGAGGGAGAGAGAGGAAGGGGAAGAAGAGAGGCGGCCGGGAGAGGGAAGAAGTGGCGGAGGAAGGAAGGAGAGAGGAGAGAGAGAATTTTTTTATTTCATTTAATTTTTTTATGTATTAATTTTTATTTATAAATATTTTATTATTATTTATGCTGACTGGGCTGGTTGAGTCATCTTCCACGTCAGCAATGGACGGAAAAATTGGATGGAAGTTGGACGAAATTTGAAGACGGGACCAATTTGAAAGCTTTTATACATGCGTGATCGGCGCGTTATTTTCTGAGACATAAGGGATTCTTTAAGTCGATGACCCTACTTACTGGATAGATGTTTGGGATGTTTTCGTCCTTTCCTTCCCTTTTTTTTCTTTGTTGGGTGTTTCCTCTGCCTCCAACTCAGCAATGGCTTCCATTCCATTTCCAATTGGGGGAAGCTTAGATAGGTGCAGGGTTGCCGAGACAAGCAGTAGTCAGTATCATCGTAATTTACGGGTGACGGCGGCGGCGAAACTAGCAGAGACGGCAGTCGGGTCAAGCAATCAAGTATCCGTATGCACTTCCAGGAGGAAGGCGGTGCTCATTGCCACGTTGCCGACGTTACTACTGGGCGTGGTTGGGATACCATCAGCTGAGGCCAGAGAGAGACGCAATCGCAGGAAAATCCCTCCGGAAGACTATCTCACCAGCCGTTTGTTTTCTTCTTTCTCTTCACTGTCTTCTCATCCCCATAAAAAAATCTAGTACAAGCTCCATTGTTTAATTGGATGACCCAACTGCAGCTGAAGGATTGAAATACTTCGACATTGAGGAAGGAAAAGGCCCCGTCGCCGATAAAGGATCCACCGTTCTGGTTTGACTTCCTCTTCTGCTTACATGTATCTGCTGTCTGTTTTCTGGTTAGCTATTTTTTTGAATTGGGTTTGGTTGCAGGTGCATTTTGATTGCATCTACAGGGGAGTCACGGCTGTGTCAAGTCGAGAATCTAAGCTTCTTGCTGGAAATCGAATCATAGCTCAGGTACTTTATTTCTCCTTCCAAGGCTACGTTTTCTTCTATTTCTTCTTGTTCTGATTGTAATTGTATTTGTGTAAGCCATACGCGTTTCAAGTAGGAGCGCCGCCAGGTAAAGAGAGGAAGAGAGAGTTCGTAGACAACCCAAATGGACTATTCTCAGCACAAGCTTCTCCTAAACCCCCTCCTGCTATGTACACCATCACCCAGGGAATGAAAGTTGGAGGAAAGGTCATAACACTCATTCATTCATTACAATTTACTCACAGCCTACCCAGTTTCCCTTTTCTTCTCATCTCTTATTCACAATTGCAGAGGACTGTGATCGTCCCTCCTGAGGCTGGCTATGGAAACAGGGGATTGTATGAGATTCCAGTAATAACTCACCACTCACCTTTCTCACTTCCTCTACTCTCAATATCTATATGCTCACAGTTTGGTTGCAACTGATGTGTGTATATATATATATATTTTCAATGCAGCCAGGTGGTACGTTTGAGCTCAACATTGAACTCTTGCAAGTAATGTCCCAATAAGGACAAAAGGCAGCATTTTGATTTTGCTACAACGTTATGAACATATGAACTCTCTCACATTTTGTAATTTTAATTTATATGTTAGTTACCCAATTTTGCTAAAGAGATATAATAATCATTATGGCTTACTCTGTTTCTCTTCAACTGTTATCCGTAAGCAACCTACACTCAAGTTTTGCAACTAGCTGCAGTACAGAAAACGTAACACACGCTTCTACCATAATTATGGAGTCCTCGCTCTACCAAAACTCGAGTAACCCTTTTGACATTCTCTATATCTCATCAATGTACTCGAGAAGATCCTCAACATCCTGCCTCAAAGCTACAATCTTCTGTTGCACCAATGCTACTCGATTCTCAGTTTCCCGTCCTCCGTGCTTCTTCTCATAGGAATCCACTATGATCGAGTGTTTTGCCATCAGTCGCTCCTGTAATTCTTTCTCCTTTGCTAACAGCTCCTCTACCTGTTGTTTGCAAAGCCAATCAGAATCGCAACTCACACAACAGAAGGTAAAGTGTAAGCACATTTTGGGACATCTAAAGCTTTAAAGCAATGAACAACAAGTAAAATGGTAATGAACCTTGAGCAATATATGAGCAGCCACAGGAGAAGACACCAAGTGTGACATTAAGGGCTTCAACTCTTTCGACAGCTCCTTCAACGAGCCATCAGCTGACTTTCGGGCTGCTTTACAAGCTTGGACATCTCCTGTCCTAGAAAGATCACGCAGTGATGCTTCTAGCTTTTCGTGTACAGCTAAGCACTGGTTGATGATATTCTCAATCTGCTGCACTGTTGCTCGTACCTATGGTCATGAAGTGAACATACGTTAGTTGTCTTTCGAATTTCAAATTCATGGCCAGCTCATGGTCAAGAGAATGAATGTAGCAATTACCTCGTCCCACTGCAGTTTTGCTAAATATGAAGCAGAAGATTTGGAGATTGACAAGTCAACATGCACATAAATTATGCAAGTAACGAAAAGGAAGAAGATTCCAGAAATCAACATGAATGGCTCAGCGAGCATTGCAAGTTTATTGAACTTGTAGTAGACCTGCAGAATAAGCACAATGGCAATGTTAAAGTTAAGCCCAAAAGAACGCCGTATTATAAAAGTGATAAGAACAGTCTCCCAAAAGTGTATTTCAATTTAATGTCATCAGATAGCAGAAAATAAAGATGACATGCAGCAAGAAGAAAATAGAATTGATGAGACATGCTGGTTGAGCTATCCAAACCAGTTCCATAGGCAGTCTCACAAATGGGTAACAGTTAATTCGATTGTAAATCACCAAATTATAGTCCTATTATATGACAGCATTATCCTAAAGGCCAAAAATCAAACATATATTCTGCTTATGGTAAAGGAAGCCTTCACACAGTTCATGCAAATATCAGTCTGATACAGAATTCCACATATTCAAAAAGGAAAGTGACATCACCTGGAAATGCTGATTATGTTCTGGCACGACGTTAGACTTTTTCAGCACAACAACAGGTCGACCAAAAATGTCCAAGTGTGACATTTTTACCTGCATTAGGCCATCATAATCATTCAGTAAAAGAAGAACCCCCCCCTTGCATACAATTTAAAAGGAAAGAAAGATAATAGCCAATGGCACAACACAAAGTGAGTAAAACTAATTCTTAGCCTGCAATACCTCTTGCTCCAGTTGCACAGAGAACGGAGTAGAAAATGAAAGATATTTAGATCCCTCAGGCAAGACAACCTGCAATTGAGATCTTAACGTCAAAAATGTCAAAGCATATAGATAGATCTGTCGAAAAGTTCGAGCAAGACTAACAGTTAGAAGCATATATAACTCAGCCATACAGGAACACCTATAATAATTAACAACAACTTTGTTAAAGTGTTGGGGGGTAAGATCACGTCAAAATGGGACCAATGTTCTTTTCCAGAAAATTTATTTCCCATTTGGATTCGCTCTCTAAAGTTTCAACATGCCTAATCTCATAATGTTTATCTTAAAAGAAGGCAACGACCCATATGAACACACATGCAAGCGCAGCAACACTGAAAGTAAACAGCTCCAGGTAAACAAGCACAAAAGGAGAATCAAAAAGCATCCAGGGGTACAAACCTTCATAATGAGCTCATCTATAACTAAGTCATGCACAGGGGAACCAAAAGAGAAGTCTAAGAAACGTTTCCCCTCTGACTCAAACAGAAAATCTTGAAGCGGCAAACCATATCCAATGGTAAATGCAGTTCTCCAACCACCAAATATTGGATATCTAGGTTCAATTAGTATTTCTGTCTGCAAGCACAAATAAAAAAGATCAAGGTTAATATAAGAAGTACTAGCTCTAATAACTTGCATCAGCTATACTAAAAATCCACCTTCTTCGAGTCTCCCCGCACATGGGATGTTGATATGTTACCAATAGCATCTCTGTAATAAATAGAGTGAGCTCTAGGAGGCAATCTTGCAACAAGATGCTTAAAGGCTGATGCACCACGGATTTGGGGTTTGGATTGGAAATCAAGCCTGCAGATTGAAATCACACAAGTAAACATCAGACTTCAACCACCTTCAGGTCCATTATTCAGGCAAAATGGTAGATGAATCTACGGTTAAAGCCAACAGTGGGAAAAAAAGTCAAACAAGTGGTTCACCTAGAAAATTCACCCTTGCTTATGGCACCTCCATGGACAATGTTATAATGCTCAGCGACTTGCACATTTCCCCAGTGGGAGATCTCTATCTCTCTCACAAGTTCCTGAGCAACAGCAAATGGTTGGTTGGCTTCAAAATGCAGAACAACAGGAGTGTATGAGAAAGGAGGGAGGTTCTCGTAAGGGCCATATTTGATCTCTGAACCGTGATACTTTGTGTTCTCAAGTTTCGTGTATGACTCAATCCTTGCCGGAGGCAGTTTAATAGCCAATGATTGGGCCTTGACGTGATAAGGAGAAAGATAATGAGCACTATCTTGGAACAACACCAGCTGAATGTCAGCCTGAGTGATCTTCTCTGGAAACGGTCGCAAACTATGGGTAAATACAGCCAAAATGTCTAAGGTGACACTATCGGCATCAGCCAAAGGCTTCGGCAGTGATACCGAATAGAAACTCAAAGCCTGAGGCATTCCTTCTGGGCTGGCAGGTTCGATAGTGAGAGTAACAGCAGAAGATTTGGTCTTTCCTTTCCCTTCACTGAGTTTTGCTGTCAAATAAGCCAAATTCTTGGCCTGTTGATCAGGAATAGACAGAAGGACATCTGAAACCGAACTTGAACCAGCATTCACAACCTAAATGTCATATAAAGAGCGAAGCAAGAAGAATGAGGGAAATGAAACAACAACAAAAAAAACAGTAACAAATAGATCGCGAGCGGCATAGATAAAGAAGCACCTTGAGTGTAGAAGCTATTCGTGCAATCTGTGAGGTCAAATCAATCTGCAATACATGACAGAGCGGATAAGGATCACGAACAAGGAAACAAGAGTGAGCCACTCTACTCTTAAACAGCTCAATTCACTAAGCAAAAAGTTCAATTAAAATGTCGGCTCCCTAGAATGAAATCAAGTTAACCATATTAAACAAAAAAGATCACGAATTAGATATAAAAAAAAAAGCATTGATCTGAAATCAGACGATTAAGAGAGAGGAATTACCCGTCGATCGACTTTGGAGAGGATCAGATCGGAAAATACAGGCGCGGAGAGCAACGCAATTATCAACAGAAGAATTGGAAGCCTCAGTTTAGCCCCATGTCCGAGCGTCATCGTCAACCTTCTTCTTCTGCACAGAAACAGTAGATCGTTCCCTTTTTGGCTATCACTCTCGTTGCCGATCTGTAATCTGTTCTCACTCCTTGCCCATTTGCAGCAAGTAGCTCAGGAACGGGGTTGGGGTTTAAGCTGACTGGATTTCCATTTCCCACAGAATGTGGGCTTGAATCCGGTTTATATGGGCCCGGAAATGTCTCTGGCATCAGCCCAATGGGCTTGACCCAGAAAACTAGTAAACTGATTCGGCCGCTGCCATTTGACTCGCTCCAGGGTCCAAGGCTACACAGGGACTGACAGACAAAGTCTAGCAGCAGCTGCGGGCAAGTCATATGATGAATTGATGATAGAGTTAAGAAGAAGATAGAGGATTGGGAGTGAGACAAGAAGGCAAGAATCAGGGTTTTGGGTTTGGTGGACTTCTTCTTCTTCTTCTTCTTCTACTACTACTTCTAGGTTTGCACGGAAAGAATTTGGAATTATTAGTTGGAGAGAAGAATCATCCAAATGGATACGTCTCTGCGATACAGCGGAGACTCGAAATCTCTCAGGATTCATGCCAAGCAGAACCTATCCATTGTTCCTAATACCCATTTGCAGGTATCCTCTCTCTGTCTCCTAATTCTTCCCTGCACGATGCTTTTTGCTTTTGTTTCAGCAGCTACTGCAGCTTGATTTTGGCCGTGTTAGACTATAAGCTTGTCTTCAATTGAGTAAGAAACTATTTTAGAAAGACAGGTTTTTGGTTTCTGAATTCCTTCTCCAGTATGTCGAATTGGGAAATGGAGGGAAGGAAGTAGAGATTTAGTGATTTCTGTTGGGTATACTGTTGATTGTTGAATGTTTTTGTGCAATTTTCTAGTTTCATGGAGAGCTAGATACAAGGGTTGGAGTTGCAAGACAGCTAGATTCGAAGCTTGGAAACCCAAGTCATGTCAGTGGGTTTATAAGACACTTTCTCCCAGACGTACGTTCTCAATTCCTCTAATTTGACTGTTAATCAGCACCAAAATTTTCAGCAGTTGTCCTTTCTTTCCTCACTAACTAAGTTTATACGAACCTGGCACAATTCGTTTTATAGTTGGGTGCTAGCCTTGGCGTGGGAGTGCAATATGACAAATATGAAAAGCTTCGGTACAGCCTCCGAGGGAAGAAGTCCTTCCCCATCACCAGTGATGGTTTGTTCACCTTCAATATCAAGGGACGCTACTATCTTGACGAGAATTTCAAGGAGGTTTATTTCTTCTTCACCCTTCTTTCAGCTTCAGATTACTGGCATTACTTTGATAGTTTTGGTCTACTAGTTTGTCTTAACAATGACTTATGAACGATAGATGGGTATCTGTTGTGTTGGTACAGATAATCTCAAACTTATTCTTCTTGTAATTTGACAGAAGAAGCCGACAGCAGCAACTGAATTATCATGGAGCATATTCAATTTCCAGAAAGACCAAGATGTGAGGATCAAAGTCGGGTATGAGGTGCTAGACAAGGTATATATCAAACCTTGCCAACTTTTAATGTTGTTGCAATTCTGTCTCTAGTCTCAACTAGCGCTGCCTTCTTGTCCAATTGCCATTGGTCTAGTTGATGTTTCACTATTATGTGATAGAACTTTCTAGATATGGAAAACTGCATCTCAGACTCCATTTCCCTTGTTCAAATTGGCAAATGAGTTAAATATATCTGTCATATCTTACTCAATCGATGAATGGGACCAACGAATATTTGTATTGTGTGTGTGCTTGTGACTGACACTGAGAACCTTCGTCTTTATATCTTGTATATCTCTACTGGAAACTGTTCTCCGTCATGTGCATCATCCTAAAAAGTGTTGGCTTGTACATCATGTTGGACAATGCCGTAGTTTATGCTCCCTCAAGATCTCATAATTTTCTCTGCAAATTTTCAAAGGTGACCATTACATTCTCCAGCTTGTTAATCCGAGCTTTTCTGGTTCTGTGCAGTTGCCATATATGCAGATTAGAGAGAACAACTGGACCTTCAATGCTGACATAAAGGGACGGTGGAATGTGAGATATGATTTATGAGGTAAGAAGAAGCAAGTGCAAGTGTGCAACCCAGCAGTCATGTCAGCATCGTTAACTGTTACTTTCAAAGCGTGTGCTGAATCAGCCTACCAATTTTATGTAGCCAAACTTGCAGTTTTGAGATACTTGTTTTGAATCTCACGTAACTGAAGAAAAAGTGTTGTGGTTTCATTTTGATTTGCAGGCAAGGAACCTTGTTGTAGGTTTGAAGTCTACAGAAGCAAGCAATGGGGAAGATCAGCCCTGCGTTGACTGTGTTGTAATGGGTTAAGAAAATAGGTTCATGATTCTTCTTCTTCCTCCTCCTATCAGCTCAATATTGAAACAAATGTTTGAAAATACATTTATAATTTGGAATCGTCGTCTCTGATATCTATCTTGGCTGGCCCTTTTGCACGTTTCATGCTTGTCATATTTTGTAAGCAAAGAAGTCAAGATGCCCTTCATTGCTGGTATAGGAAATAGTAAAAAAGGACATGATTGAGGACCCGTCTACTCATTATTCATTGGATTTGTAGAATTTATGGAGCTGGAAATCTGGTTTTGATTACAAGTTTGCAGTATACAAAACTAATAACCTCAGCAGCTAATTTTGATTAATGAAGGGTAGTTAATCTGCATAACTGCAGTTGGTTGAATAAAAGTTAAGAGGAAGAAAAGAATGGATGATATGGATGGAGAGGGAATCTGAGGAATCTGGGAATTGTGTTTGCGAAGAACTGAAGACGGGAGATTCTCATCTTATTTGACCCCACACCTTCCACTTGTTTTACACTACACCATCAGTTTTATAATTTATTCCTTCCTTGTTTATTTCTTTATCAATTCACATGGGGTGCGGGAGCATCAATCATCAGTCTTATTATAGTTCAAGTCTAGTGTTCAAATTCCTGTTTATAATTATATATATATATATACTTTACATTTGATGCTTCTTTGAATGGTGGAATTTGACAGTAATCATACATATAACCATCAAATGCCAGATATTAAACTCGGTCAAACAACTGAAATAGATCAAACTTGTGTATAATTTTATTGATCGCATAGAGATATAATAGATCACTCCTCCATTATGCTGCGCAAGGAATCGTTTGGTAGCGTGGTAAATGGAGCAACGTAATTAAGTAACCTAAACTTACTTACATTTTTCCATATTACTTGACACACCACGCCTTTAACTCCATCAGCTTTTAGTATCGTTACTGTTTAGGTCCTCCAACTTATTACTGTTAACAAATCTAGACTCTTTTTTTGTTTCTAAAATAAAAATTAAGGAAATGGAGGAAATTAAATACCAAAGGTTGTGTGATTTAAGGCTTTTTGTGGGATGGGAGGATGAAGGAGCGCAATGAATGGAATGAGCAGTGAAATTAATAAAGCAAAAGTGTCAATTATAGTTTAACTTCCAAAGTAAAAGTATATATATAAATTGCTGTTTCCTATCTCATTTGCATTGTTTTAATCTCTTATTATTATTATTTTTTCCTTGTGGATACTGGTAATTTCTTATTACCTGTATCTCCATCTTTTTCCCTTTTTTCACATTTAAAAAAAAAAAAAACTAATTGTTCATCTGCAATTCATCCTTCCTTCAAAAACATTATTAACTTAAAACAGTCAATAGATTCCTTTTTGAAACACAAACAAACCCCACCTTAATCATTGATTAATCACCAACTGTTTGCAGCTCCTAACATTTTTAATTCAATTTCTAATTAGGAGAGAGCCAAGGCCAAGTTCAGAAGTTCTTCTTTATTTATTTATTTAAACCCCCTATATGAATTTCAGAGATGAAAGCCAACACCAAGCCTAAACCTAACTCATCATCATACACACAACACCAACAACACTGTCCTCCTCCTTCTTCTTCTTCTTCTCCCTTAACCCCAGATCCCCCCCAGTACCATTTCTTATTCACATGACTCGTCCTATCAGGTTCCTCGATTCCGTCAATTCCCCCACCGACGACCCCTCCCAGCCCTCTCCTCCACCGGTCAATTCCGACTTCGTGGTGGTACTCGCTTCCCTCCTCTGCGCTCTCATCTGCGTCCTAGGCCTCGTCGCTGTCGTCCGCTGCGCTTGGATTCGTCGTTTGTCCTCCCGAGCTGGAGCTTCCGGAACCCCGCCTCCTCCTCGCCCTTCCGCGGCCAACAAGGGCATCAAGAAGAAGATCCTCCGTTCCCTCCCCAAACAGACCTTCTCCGCCGATTACGCCGCCAAATTCTCAGATTGCGCCATCTGCCTTGCGGAATTCGCCGTCGGGGATGAAATCCGGTTGCTGCCGCAGTGCGGCCATGGCTTCCACGTCAATTGCATCGACACATGGTTGGGATCCCATTCTTCCTGCCTTCCTGCCGACAGATACTTGTCGCATCCAGGTGCCAGAAGTGCGGAGGTCTGCCACCGCCCCCGCCGAGCTCCAGCGCCGTTGTTGGAGGAGGAGAAGAGCTGAAACGGAGACTAGATTGAAGGCACGAGAGGATAACGGGAATAGGTTCTTGCCCTAGTTTTTCTTCCTCGCCTCCATTTTCGTTATTGTCTTGAACATTTGTTGAAGTTTCTTCTCTTGTTTTGGGGTATGTAGTTAATAGTGAATTAGTTTAACAAAATCAATTAGATTGGGGGAAGAAGGGGGAAAACAAAACATGTTATTAATGGGGTTTCAGATTTGAGCAAGTAGTGATTAGAAATGAATCAAGGCTTGTAATTTGTAACAAGTGAATGTGTAAAGCTAGCTTGATTTGGGTAATTGGGTGGTACTGTATATGTAGTTAGGATATGATGTTAATGTAAGATTTATGGTATATAATTAATCAAGGTACTGAATTAATTATGAGAAAGATCATTGACAAGTTCATCCTTTTGCTGCACTGGGTTTGGGGAAGGAAGGAAGAGTTATCTAGTAGTACATTAAATATAGGGAAGGGATGGGTCCAAACTCCAAAGCGATAACTACGATAATGTTGATTGATGGTGAGCAGCTTCGAGTATGTGAATAATTTAATGTTGTAATCATAACACTTAAGTGGACTTGAGACTTAATTAATGATACAGAGGATGAAGGTTTAAGGAACGGAGTCGTTTTAGTAGATGATAAGCAGATTGGACAACACTTAACAGTCGGTAATTGTGTCGGTCCTAGATTAGACTGAAAAGCTTTAAACACGATGATTAATAATCTGATTATATTAGTAGACTGTGGACTGCAATTGCCGTAAACGGCGAATCGGGTGGTGGGACAGTTGGATTTAATTCGCAGATGGAGAAGTCGTCCCCACTGCACAACTGACTTTTTTATTAATTATTACCAACCAAGTGTCTACTCTCTCTCTCTCACAGTCCACTAATCAATATTATGGTAATAACACAACCACGTTTAATTAATTGTGCAAGTTCTTTCGGTTATGGGTACCCTAATCTCAAATGGGGTCAGGCCAGATGTCATGAAATGGAGTCTCAATTTTTTTTAAAGTTTTGAACATTGAGAGAAATCCCCTAAACTTTGAATCTAGTCAACAGCGTAACAAGTACTCTATTTTGAGACACAAATGATAATCCAGTGCATCATTATTTACCAACAACAACATCGTAACAACTCTTATGGTTGCTTAATTATCTTAATAGTGGCCTTCCAGAGAAACAGAGGCATGCTAGTTACTTAGTTGGAGAGTATGTGGTAATCTTTATTCCATTGGAAATGACGTTGGATTTCAAAATGTGTTAGATTTGGGCTGAATATTGACTACTTTTAAGACCCAATCCGCAACCCATGACCATTTGAACACAATTCATTCTAAGTTTCATCAGGGTTTTGGGGTTTTAGGTACTTTGGTATGACTTGGGTAGTTCAAGTATAACATTAACGGGTTACAGGTACTCTCTTTAATAATTTTTTCTTTGTGGGAAGGCGTCAAGCGCTAATAAACTAATTAACCATTCTGGGTTCCAAAATCCCCATACAGTCATAGAGAGAGAAAGAACGCTAGGTTACAGTCTACAATATCAACAAAATGATATCCACGTGGTAGGCTATGCCCACCACAGCTTGCCTAATAGTCCACAACATGATTTGTCTCTCGGTACACATGCTTGATTACTACTTCCTAGTCTCGACTCAATCATTCTCGAAATTCCATGTTAGTGATCAATCATCGAGCTTTTATCGGTCAAGATTACCACCACAGCCTAGTACTCTAACTCTTTAATTTCTGATCCAAACTCCAAACTCAAACGAATTTCGGATACCTTAAACTCACATAGGTTCGAGTAATCCTAAACCCATACGAGTTTACTTTCCGCCCTAACTGGAAGTGGACCTTTTCCCTTATTGCCTTAACCTAACATGAAGATTAGCAGAAAAGGTAGTGTTGGTAGTCGATAGTATCCACTGAATGAGGAATGGCATCTGGTTGCCCCATAAATAATCATAATAATCTCAGAACTCCTCTTTATTCTCTTCCTTTGGGAGCCGTTCAATTTAACATTAAACAACGCACCATGTTTCCCTAAAATGGCTAAGTATCAAGTGTTCCCAAAAGCTCATTTCATAGGCTATTTTTTGTGGGGAATATTTAATAAAAAAACCCATTATTATTTTGAATTTTGATTGATAAGCTAATCAAATTATTCCTTTTTCAGTTTTGAGTCTAATTTTCTATTTGGTAGCTCCTCTTTTTGAAGACAGTTAGTGGGTTTATAGTTTTGACAATGTCAGTGGGCGAGGATCTATCTGGCCCACTGATATCAATGTGAAAGCGCCAGCCCAGCAACCAGCAATTAATAGTCTTGTATCCTACGATGCCGTTTTAGCTACTTTTCCTGTGGGCGGGAAAAAAAAACAGTGGATGGGAATTGAACCCGACGTGAATCGAACACGCAACCTTCTGATCTGGAGTCAGACGCGCTACCATTGCGCCACGGATCCACTTGTTGTTCTGTTCTGCAATATTCATATTTCTATATGTACGAGTTGCCCTCCTGCATATTCCAAAACTACATATGCAGCTTCTTCTCTTGCTAATTAACCAACCGTGGATTAAGCATTGATGATTAGTTGCAGGAGTATCATCATCCTTTTTTGGACATTGATGCATGGCTGATTTGAAATGGAAAAAATGAAAGAAATGGGATTGAAGGAGTCAAAGAAATGAAGGACATAATAAACTGGTGGACAGAGATGATTCTGTTCCTAAAATTATGACAGCCTTAGAATTGCATCTTAAATTGTAACACAGATCGGTCTTGTTGATGATAGGTGAAACAGAATTAATTAATTATAGAGCAGCAGCAGCAGCAACATCAGCATAAGAATTTGGAAGAGAGATCATGGAGAGATGCGAGGACATATTGAACAACGAGGGGAGGAGTGTGCAGCAAATGCAGATGCGTAGAGAAGAAGAGAAGAGCAACAGGAAAATGGATCAGCTGCCAATGGAAAGCAGTCCGTACATGAAGTACTCTAATTTGGAGGAGTACAAAGCACAAGCATATGGTACACAGGGCCATCAAGCTGTCAAAACCAACCAAGCCCCAGCAGCTTCTTCCACTGACGCCCCTACCCAAACCCAACCCCAACCCCAATCTTAAATCTTTAATTAACAGAAACCCATTACAGTATACTTTATTAATTCATCTTCATTTCAATTTTTGTTAAAAAGTTATATACTTAATTGTATTAATTGAATTGGCGTGTTCTTTTTTTTTTTTCTGGGATTTTCCTATTCAGTATATGATTTGGTTTCCTTCGTGCAAGTTTTTTTCCCCCACCTACTACCTACCTCTCTATGGACAATGCAGGGGCGGATCTAGGATTAGAAGATACCACAGCTGAAACTAAACTATTTTTTTTTTAAATAGTCTAATACAATTACTACTAAAATATATAATGCGTTACATCTATATGATTTATTTATAGTATGTAATGTTATTTTCCATTAGATCTTTGCACCCAATATATTTGTTTTTAATATTATTAGTATTACTTTTGACCAAATGCAAATTGGAATGTGCCACTGTTGATTTTCACCAATCATTGTATTTATATATCTACTTAGTTGACACAATTAGTACAAAATTCTCTATAGCTGTATTTGTTTAGATAACAGTAGCAGACCGATCAGCAACCGATTTACCTCATCACTATATGCATATTATGTGACAAGTGTGAATGACAGTAGCAGGTGCCTCTGCCAAGTGCAGCAATTAGCTCAAACCTGTAAGATTTTACAGAAGAAGTTGAATGTTTGAGGAAAGTAAACACACATTCAGACTCCCACTTTCAAATTACCTATCCTTCTAACTTAATTCCTAAAAAAATATATTCAACCAAAAAAACACAAAAAGATATGAATCAAAATATAATTAGTTAGTCAAAGGGTTGTTTGGTTACCTAGTTAGTTTCTCATAATCTCCTAACCATGAAACTAAACAAACTCTCAGTGACCACTCCAGCACACGCATGAGGTGGTCGAAACCAATTGAGGAAGTAACTAGGCCGCGATTACGATGATAGAAGTCATGACCATCATATTTTCATAAGAAATAGATAATTCAAAAATGGGAATTTGAAGTTGAAAAACAATGAATTCTACTCAACAGATCAGGTCTAAATGAAAACGACCAAGGTTGTCTTGCGAGAAATCATGAACTAGGTTGTCCAACCTTGCATTCTATTTTTAGTCAACAGGTTATGATTTTTTTTTCAATCTAGGGCAATGTGAAAATTCAATTCTTAAAATAGGGTGATTTAATAATGAATTCCCAAACTAGGACAATTTTTACTGACTATAAAAGAAAATCACCACCGAATCCATATCTGTTAATATTCTCCTAGCCCATGAGCTATACATCACTTCAAGTGCCATTCCGGGAACCTTTTTTACATGGCTTTCAAAATCGATATGGAAAAGACATATGATCGAGTGGAATGGACATTCCTCCTCCCTCTACTCTCGGTCCTTGGTTTCGCCCCACGATTCATCTCTTTATTACAAGCTTGTCTCTCCTCGACCACTATGAAAATTTTGGTGAATGACACTCCATATGGGTTCTTCTTTCCTAGTCGAGGTGTTCGGCAAGGGGATCCCCTATCCCCATTACTCTTCGCCCTGTGCTCGGAAGGGCTTTCTCTTCTCCTACAGGAGGCGATTCGCTCGAAATCATTAAGTGGTATTGGGCTGAATAGTCGGTGCCCCAAGATTTCTCATTTAATGTTCGCTGATGACACCATATTATTTCTAAAGGCAACTCGAACCTCGATTCATAACTTAAAATGTCTACTTCAGACCAATGAAAACATGAGTGGTCAGAAGGTAAATCTTTCTAGATCGGCTGCTCTTTTTAGCCATAATACACCAGAATTCAAAAAATCAGAATTTTTACAAATGCTTGGTGTTTCTACCTTTGATCCGAAACAGCGGTATCTTGGACTACCGTGTATCGTGCTACGATCCAAACAGGAAACCTTTCAATTTCTTGAAGACCAAGTTTCAATTCGCCTAAGCAGTTGGAAACGACAGTGTTTGTCTCCCGCAGGTGTATACACACTCCTAAAATCTGTAATTGCTGGCCTTCCTGTTTACGTCATGACTTGTTATCAGCTACCGAACCAATTATGTTATCGTCTAAATGGCCTCATGGAAAAATTTGGTGGGGGCAAGTTGGCACAAGTAAAAAACAACATTGGATTTTATGGTCCCGCCTATCTCTACCCAAACAATCAAGGGGGGCTTGACTTTAAAGATTTTGTCTTATTTAACCAAGCCTTACTGGCAAAACAGTGTTGGCGTATTCTACAAAACCCTGACCTGCTGCTCTCAAGAGTACTGAGTGCTAAATACTTTGATGGCCAAACCATCCTACAAGCACGAGCAGGTTCTCGTCCGTCCCATAGGTTTCAAAGTCTACTCCATGAGCTTCAATTACTTAAACAAGGACTTCGCTGGCAAATCGGCTCTGGTTTTCTTCTGCATCCCTTAAGGGTGAATTGGATCCCATCAGATAATCTAATGGTTCCCAACCTTCGCTATGAGGGTCCCTACACTGGTCCCATATCAATTTCAGGTTTCATTGAAAATGGGCGGTGGGATCGACCCCAACTCCTTGTTCATTTTTCAGATTCTTCCGTCTGTGATATCCTTCAGGTACCCTTACCCCTATCACCTTATCCTGACTCCCTTGTATGGCACTTCTCAAATTCAGGGTTTACTCCACTGCGTCAGGGTATGATTTGGCTTATCGACTCAAAAAATCAAAGAAAACACGAAAGGATGTGGTCAACCCGCAGGATGCTGCATTATGGCTTTCTTCGTGGGACATTCCAGTTCAGCCAAAACTAAAATTCTTCCTTTGGCGTTTGCTACACAGAATTGTTCCAACTATGGAATGTTTAGTTGCTAGAGAGATTGTTATGGTCTCAATCTGCCCAGTCTGCCTCTTAACAGAGGAAATAATTGAACACCTATTGTTTGAGTGCCCGATTTCCCTAGCCTTTTACAGGATGGCGCAGTTAGTGCCACCTGCGTACATTAACACACATTTTGCATTATATTGGAGATCCATATCCAGCATCAATCTAACCTTGCCCCAGTTTGGATTTTGGCTTGGTGGAGGGTATGGAAGGGTAGAAACCATGTGGTTTTTAATCTTGCTCAATTCTGAATTGAGGCACTTTTTGGGCAATTTGCCTCCCATCTTACCGAATTACAGCTCTTCTACCTACCGCCCCGTCCACATCAGCCTCCGCCACTACCCCCCCCCCCTCTTTTTCTTCTCGACTCCTTCGTTGGGCACCTCCACAACAACATCGCCTTAAAGTTAATGTCGACGGAGCGGTGCAAACACCTCATGGTGGGGCCACTGGATGGGTTCTTCGCTCTTCGTGTGGCATGATCCTCCATGCCGTTGGAACTCCTTACCCAGGTATTTCAGATCCTTTTTTGCTTGAGCTTTTAGCCTGTAGAGATGCAGTTGCCTGGTGTATTTTTTCTGGTCTGTTCCAGGTTGATTTTGAAGGTGATGCAGAATTGGTTTCCAAAGCTATTCGTGGGCATGACGGTTCAAGAGAAAAAGGAGGAGTCATAATCCAGGAGGTTTGCCTATTATTGGCCAGCAGCTCAGGCTTCAAGATGCTCACGGTCCGCCGTTCAGCAAACCGAGCCGCCCATTCGGTGGCACGTATGACTCTTAGATATTTCCCAGGGGTGTTGCCGGTAGTCCTCACACCCTGGGTAGATCGTAGCTAATTTACTGCTTACTATCTTGATTCTCCTCGCGGAGCTATCTAAGTAAAAAAAAAAAAATTGCTGACATCATCATCGCCGTTCACATTGGCGATATCTATACCTTTTTTTATTTCAAATTCCTATGGTTATCATTAAAGGATTATGTCTTCATTGTTATGATCAAAATGATTTAGTAATTCATTTTATTATTTAATGCCAACTAAAATTTTATGAGCTAATAATATTCTATTAAAATTTTACAATTTTTATATTATAATATAAAAAAGTGTTTCCAAAATTGTACCAAAATTTTAAACCGACGAGTTTAAATGGTATGCAATTTAATCACTAGATCGTTATAAATTGTAGTTGAACCGCTATTGAACAATCCTTATATTGATATTGTACTATACCGTTTTGACAAATGGTTCATGTGTACCTATCACACACATGGTTTTTAATTATTCAACAAGTATTTTATTCGTGTTTATGATCTGATGCTTAATTTTGGAGCAATTACGATCGAACGGTTAATAATTGTGTTTGGTCTCTGCATCCTTTTGCCTTTTGCCTGTTGTGATTTAGATTAATTAATAAAATTGGAGATCGCAAAAAAAAAAAAAAAACAAATAGGAAAATGGAAAATGGAAAATGAGAAATGATCTCTTTGTAAAAACCTACGTTTTTTAATTTCCTTTGAAAATAATAATTTTCCCCTGTTCATCTCTGGTGATCTCTTTCCGGCGATGAATCTTGTGTTCTTCGATCTTTTCTATTTCCCCTCCCTCTTTTGTGTTGGGGTTCCGGCTGTCCATCCTTGTTATCGCCATGTTGTCTTCAGTGTTCACTCACATGTCATGGTGGCCTTTAGGATCAGGCGAATGTGATTCGATGTCAGTCACGGATCTCTCGTGGACTGCAGTATAGGATCTTATCAGTCTTGATACCACCCTAGAAGTGTTTTTCATGATTTCTCTTTGCAGGATTCTGCGGATTGTAAGATTGTGGACTGCAATGATTTTCAATCGCTTCATCCTCCTTTTCCTTACGGATTGTGGGTTGTTTAATTGTTAGTCAAGAAGATTTACCTGTCAAGGCTTCATGGCTTCCAATTTCTGTTTATTATTGTCGTGGTTTGTTCAGAATGGAAGATCATCTGAGTTTTCATCGGTTTGAAAGATTGGTTTGGTGTGCCTTTTTTGTTTGCCAGAATGGCTCATTGCCGTTTCTCTTGTGGTGTCGGTCATCAACTTGGGTTGGGTGGTTTACCTTACCAATTTTTCGGGGGTGAGTGGATTTGGAGTTACTTTTTCCTCTTTGACTGAAATCGATTTTCTTAGAGATTTTTTTGGCAGTTGAGATTCACTAGTGTTAGTTTCCACTCACATCTCCATCAGCACTCGATCGTCAGTTTGACCACTTTTTCGATCGATTTGTTCAACCCAACTCCAACCACCCTTTCCAACCCGTGAGAGAGCTCGACAAATAAATAAATAAGGCCACGTTTTCCTGCTAAACTGTCAAATTCCGCCGCAATTACCCATTCCGGCAGAATCAGATTCAAGTAGGATTCCCAGCAATAATTCCTTGTTTTCCTGCCAAAAAGATCATATGGAATTGGACATTTACTCCTGATGCATTGACGAAAATATCCCTCCCCTATTAATGCATTGACGAAAATATCCCTCCCCTATTAATGCATTATGACCTATGTTCTTATCCCTTCTATTCGACCTCCTTCCACTCGAGACCTTCTTCTTTCACGCTGCATCTAGTCATCTTCCAATCGACATTCTTCTTTCGTCGTTCATCGAGGCTCTTTCCTGTCCAACGTCTAGCACCAGCCACTACAACCATTCAAACGACCAATACGGAAGCCTGCAATTTGAACACATCATCGACAATGAGCAAGTAAGCAAACAATCCCAAGAACAAGGCTACTAACAAGCTATAAAACCGGTTAAATGTCCACATTAGAAGCAATCCTGCCATGTTTGAGAGATATATGCTAAGATCCTAATGGAAAAATGATGAAACAGTCTTACCCTCTTCACAGCAGTTCCAGAATCCATCTTAGAATCATGATTCTGAAACTGGAAGTTCCATTGTTGCTGATCAAGTAAGGCTTCGTTGGTTTCTTTAGCGTGCACCTTATCGCTCGAAAACGCTGAAAAAGGAACCACAGTCAAGAACATGAGATAAGCCAAGTAAGATTCTTCAACAACAGATGCTTACTGCAATCATCTTGGTTCTTCTGAGCCTCCATTGCAGGACAATCAGTTACATCAGAGCGTGGCTTTTTGCATATAACACTGGACGTCTGACAAACACCAAGACTTTGTTTCGTCTTCATTTTCAGCGATGGCATTTGATACGATGTTCTTGTTGTATGTGTCACTATCTCGACTCAAAATCATCAGTTACGAAGCAAAGCAATCGAATCACCTGTGGAAAAGTCGAATCATCAGAAAAAGGTATAGTCTATAAGAACCAGAACTATGTAAACAAGACAATTCGTCTAATCAATCAGCTCTAGCAAAACCAATGAAGCTAATACAGTTCAATGAAACAGGTAATCATGCTCTATTGAATCTTATAGCACAATTGAAGAATACCCACTTAGCCAAACATGCCAAAAACAAGGATGAACTTCATCTGTTGTTACTGCAGAACAAACCCAGAAAGTTTTTGACTGTAGATTGAAAGGAAAAACTCAGAGCTGATTAGGAAGATAATTCGTGTAATCAATCAGCTCTAGAAAACCAACGAAACCCAATACAGTTCACTGAACAGGTAATCATGCTCTACTGAATCTTTCTCCGATTCCCCATTGAAGCTCCATGAAGATTAAAAGGAGAGACTAACCCTAATCCCTCATCGGCGCCGCCAACACCACACCTCTGCAACCCGCCGCCAACTCACATCTCCGCTGCCAACTCCGGCCGGCAAACTCGCACCGGCCTTCCCCTCCCGTCCGACGACCCCTTTCCTCTCCGACCTGCTGTTCGACCGACCCCCTTCGGTACCCCAACACCACCCAGCGTCCGATGACCTGCGATTCGAGGAAGAAGGGATGGCGCTGCTGTCGTCGAGCCGGTCACCGTCGAGGGATGGCGCCGCTGCCGTCTCACCGGTCATTGCCGCTGCCATCTCGCCGATCGTTGCTATTGGGGAAGAGAGGTTTGGTTCGAACAGAGAGAGAAGAGAGGTGGGCAGAATGGGAACAAAAATTAATTCAGCCGGAATCTGACAATTCCTTGGCATTTTGGTCGGAATTATGAGTCGGAATTATGAGTCGGAATTGAGCTCGTAAATCCGCCGGAATTGAGCTGCTATAACATGCGAGGAAAAGAAGGAATCAAGCAATTCCGCCGGAATTGGCCGAATTCCACCGTGAATTCCTTGCTGGCCTAAATAAAACTGGGGATCGCAGAGATAAGGCAAAGATTTTTGTTATTTTTTCATATTTTCTTGGGCCTCTTTCTTTATATGGATCTATGAATAAGACGGGCCTCAAAGTCCATCAGAGTTTTAGGACCCCAATCCGCCCATGGGCTTAAGACCTGAATTAGCCCATCTTGGTTATTTTTATATGCTTAGATCTAAAGGCAGATATATATCTAATATCTACATCATGATTCATGAAGAGAACCAACCTTAAAGTTTCAGTCTCCAAATGAATCAAAGCGTGCAATTAATTAATTCAATCCCCATTGTCGATCGACTGACTCCATTGACTTTACTTGAAAGCATCCTTTCACATATCCAACATAATTCAATATACAACCTACCTCCCTATAGCTATATTCATCTATTTATAAATAAAAATCCCTTCCAATTCATTCATCGTCCTACCATCTCTACCCACAACACAACAGTTTGATTTCATTTGAGAGACAAAAGAAAAGAAAATATGGGTATGATGTCCAACAAAGTCCTGCTCCTTCTTGCCCTGGCCGCAACCTCGGCCACCCTCTTAGTATCCGGACGCGACTTCTCCATCGTGGGCTACTCCTCCGATGACTTGACATCAACCGATAAGCTAGTCGACCTATTCGAGTCATGGATCGAGAAGCATGACAAGATCTACGAGACGATCGAGGAGAAGCTAACAAGGTTCGAGATCTTCAAGGACAACCTGTTCCACATCGACCAGACCAATAAGAGGGTCACCAACTACTGGCTGGGACTCAACGAGTTTGCGGACTTGAGCCACCATGAGTTCAAGAAGATGTACCTTGGCCTACTAAGCCCTCCCACGACACGAGACATTAATGTCGAGGAAGATGATACGGTCAACAATAACATTCCAAAGTCGGTTGATTGGAGGAAGAAGGGGGCAGTGACTCCGGTTAAGAACCAAGGGTCGTGCGGAAGCTGCTGGGCATTCTCAACCGTGGCTGCCGTGGAGGGGATCAACCAGATCGTGACTGGAAACCTAACTTCGCTCTCGGAGCAGGAGCTTATCGACTGTGATACCGGGTTCAACAGTGGTTGCAACGGTGGGCTGATGGACTATGCGTTTTCTTACATTGTGTCTACCGGTGGGCTCCATAAGGAGGAGGATTACCCTTATATCATGGAGGAAGGCACTTGCGAGATGACCAAAGTACGTATATAGTAAGTTATTTGATATATACCCTTATAGTTATAACGTTACTATATATTAAATGGTACGTGCATGCATGGCAGGAGGCGGAGTCGGAAGTGGTGACAATTAGTGGGTACAAGGATGTACCGGCGAACAACGAGCAGAGCCTGTTGAAGGCGTTGGCTAACCAGCCACTCAGCGTTGCTATTGATGCATCCGGGAGGGAATTCCAGTTCTACAGTGGGGTGAGTAGTACTAGTACTAGTATTGTACCTATATCCTAGCTATGATTCTTGTATTTAAAAGATCTCTGGATCTGTGTAGGGTGTGTTCGATGGACAATGCGGAACGAGTCTGGACCATGGGGTGGCGGCGGTTGGATACGGGTCTAGCGGGAAAGGGATGGATTACATAATAGTGAAGAACTCATGGGGTAGCAAATGGGGAGAGCAGGGATACATTCGGATGAAGAGGAACACTGGCAAAGCTGAGGGCATTTGTGGCATCAACAAGATGGCTTCCTACCCTACCAAATCTAAATGATCCTTATTAATTAATTCATCCCCGCTTGTTTCCTACGTTTTCTTTTTGTTTTCCCTTTTAAGCAATAAATTAATTAACATTTCCGACCTTTAATTCCAGATGTATGCACCAACCTGCATTTTAAATGTGAGATACATATATATTGACCTCTGATCTATATTTGTACGGGTCATGCATGGCTTTTGTAAACGTACGTACATGGTGTAAGTTTCATATTATTAATCAAGATCTTTCTTTCCATGTTTTCAATTCAATGTTTTGTTTCATTTTGGACACACCTTATTTATACATGCAAACCAAAGACTTCAATAATACGTTCAAGAACTATACAATAAGGTCGAAATTCAAATTACATTATTACAAATGCTGTGTTTCGCAAACCCCATATGTCACAAAATTATGCAACCTAAGCTAAAATATGTCTTGCATGCCTTGGAATTAACAACAAAAAACCCAAGCAAAACAACAACAAAATCTTTGGAAATTAAAAGACATAAAAAATGGATGTATATACCTAGCTAGTGAAACAAAGTAAACAAACAAAATCCATCCATGTCACCAAGTACGCACAATACATGCATTATACATATAGTAATTGATCGTACTCACGTACGTACATGATTAATTACTCAATTACATTACGATCAGCAGGCTGTTGATCCATACGATCATCACTCTCATTTTCCTCCAAGGAGCTCCCCATAGTTTCAGGGGTGAAAGCATAGGTAATAACCATCCCCAAAAGCAAACAACACTAAGCAACACCAATGCAATCGTCATAGGCTTATTCCTAGGGTTTCCATCGCCATCAACATAAGTCCTAGCCGCTAACTGAAACCCTAGCGCCCCAATCACCGCCCCAATCTTCCCCATAGCCCCCGATATCCCGTGACAAGTGGACCGGAACCTGGCTGGGAACAGCTCAGCAGGCACAATAAAGGTGGTGGTATTAGGTCCAAAGTTGGCAAAGAAGAAAGTCAACCCATAGAGGATGAAGAATCCAGCGTTGGTATTCTCCCTCCAGTAGGAGTAAGGTATCCCTAGCCCTAAGTAGAGTAACCCCATGAGGAAGAAACCCATGAACTGAATCTTCCTACGACCGACACGATCAATGAAGAGGACGGTGAAGTAGTAGCCGGGGATGGTTGAAGACAGGGCGAGGATGCCTTGGAAGCCAGCGATGCGGATGGCTTCCTCGTAGACGTCTTTGTTGTCGAGTTTAAGGAAGTTGTTGTAGATTTGGGATTGGAAGAGGTTGGTGCTATAGAAGGCGATGTCGAGGAGGAACCAGTTGGCTGAACATGAGAAGAGATTGAGGCCGTGTCTTTGGAGGAAGGGCTTGGAGAAGAGAGGGAAGGTGGTGGTCGAAATGGAGGTAGATTCATCATTATGATTATAGACATAAGTGGTGGTGGTGGTAGTAGTGGTGGGTTGAAGAGGGTTGTCTTCTTCAATCTGGCAGAGTGGGATGTCAAGTATCTTCTCCATGTCTCTTGCTGCTTGTACTACATTGTTTTCCACCAGTGCTGTGTACCTGCCAATTCATATTCTATATTAACTAGTATTTTTTTCGGCCCGTTGGCCGACTTTATTCGGTATAATTACTCAATGAAGAATAATTATATAAATGAATGAATTTAGGATTATGTTTAGCCAAATGAAAACTAACTAAAATTTTTGAATCAAGAGATTGAAATCAAACTAAAAACTCAAGGGCCAAACTTTTTATATCTTAGTAACATCTTCAAATCATTTTCTATTTAGTTAGCTTAGGTAGCTCTCGTATAAGATAAAGATAAATTTTAATATAGTAGAATGTGATGAAAAAAAATAACTGGCCCTACAGAGAGCATGCATGATCAAAGAGTTTACAAAAATAAAAAGGGTTTTCGACGATGGTTAGTCGAGGCAAATCACTGGCATGTTTTGTAGGTGTTTTGTTATACATTGTACTTTAGTCATAAAAAGTGTGTATTTATTTTCTATTTAAATACTATATATTACTATGGTTACCATATTTTTAAATTTTTATTTTTTATTAAGTGTCTAGTTGGTATATATGTTCTTAGATTTGAAAATTTATGATTTGCATCAATTAAATATTATAAAATGTGTAGTAAATAGTAATGAATAAATAATAATAATTATTATAAAAAAATATATATAAATAATAGAAATATAAAACAAATAATTGTCCTTAAGATTCTCTACCTGAAAACACTTTATTTCGAGTTAATAAATAAAAAATAATTTTTCTAAATTTCAGCACTTCAAAGATATTAGAATTTTATTTATAAATTTCTAAGTCTAATAAAAATGAAACAAAATAATATTATCAGTTCGTATCTTCAATTTAAGGAGATGACTTTAAATCATACCCCCTCTAATTATAAGTGTTTATATAATATGTAGATTATTATTGGCCCGTTGGTCAAGTTAATACAATACCAAAAAATATATACTATTAAATGGAATGTTAAGATAAATTTAAGAATATTTTATGTATTAATTAAATTTGATTACATACTGAAATAAAATAGGTCTACTTATGATCATTAAACAATTGTAAAGGGGAAATGACATAAACACCCACACCTGTTGTTCAAACAAAATTTTCAAATGAGTGATGTCCTCTAAACCAATGTGACTTCAAAAAAATTGTTACATAACATTTAATTAATCCTAAAGTCTTACTAACAAAAGCTAATTCAACACAAATAAAAAAATTAATAACTACTAATTTGAAGCATTTGCAAACAAAAAAAGGCGAGACTAAATAAACCATCATTTCTTTAAAAAAATATGTTCAGGTTTAGTTCAACATAATAAAAATAAAGCCTCAATTGACACATTAAAATAATATAGAAGTAAAGGTCATGTTATATATACTTAGATTTCATGAATATGCTCAAGTCAAACTGACTCAACTCGATCAATATTCTGAATTTGCAAAAGTTATTGACATGTAACCCGTTTTACTCACCATCTCATGATTCTTAGTCATATTCTTATACACTCATGACTTTAATCACTAACCAATGCTCTTACAAATAATTATTGATAGTTTTTCGGCCCGTTGGCCAATTCGACATTCTTTCTCTCAATTTACTATTGACAACCTAAATAAATTGACTGAATGAATAATTGTCTATGATCATTAGTTATTCGAACCAAAGAACAATAGTGCAATTATATATCCAGTATCATGTATTTTTAATTATATATGACAAACAAATTAAAATTGTTCTTATGATTTTGAGGCACATGAACACACTTAATTCTTAAAGTCTTTCTATAAGTTAGAGGAATGTTCAAACTATATTCCAACCCGTGTCATGAACAAAATCCACTATAGGTTATGAAGCAATACATATTATTTACTTTAAAGGCCCGATGTATATTTAAACATTTAACTTTAAAAATCTGGATAACAAACCATTCTAGCATAATTTTTTATTTGAATGAATATACATACATAATATATTATTTACTTCAAAATCATGATGTATATTTACACCTTTAACATGAGAATGCTGGAAAACAAAATATTCTAACTAAATTTTATATTTGATTTATTTTTTTACTTCGAAGTCACTATACCATCTTGATCATATTATTTTATTATGAGAAATCCAATTTAATGTTTAATGATCCTCTTAGTTGATTGATTAACATCTTGATGATATTATTTTCGTAGAATATTATGAAAAAGTTAGAATATTAATGAAATATAAGTTAATCAAAGTTCGGGTGAGAGTTGAACAGTTTTAGCATTTAGGACTACTTATTGTGTCATTTGAACCATATATTAGACCGATTTATGATGTCTTTATATATTTTATAACCATTAAGATTTTGAATGAACAACATATTAGGCTTGTTTATGTTGTAAGTAAACAATATGATTGAATATGCTTGCAAATTTTTGGTGTAATGTGTAGGTGTAAGTAGTGATTAACGCTTTGGTCATCCTCCACATAGTTTTTAATATAAAATTAATTATTTACTAAAATATATTAATATTGATGTCGTTGGATTCGAAAAAATAAAACAAACAACGTTTGTGAAGGAAATAATATGTTTTGAGTAGCACATAAAATGTTATGAAAAAAACTAATTAAAAGGGAAAAGAAAGAGGGGAGAGAGAGTTTAAAAAGTTAAAATAAATAAAAAATGTTATATCTCTACATTTAAGGAGAGGCCTTCAAAAGCTGATGTGGCAAAGAATTTTTGTCCAAAATGCTTATATATGTTTTTAGATATGGTGATCTCTTGTGTTTGGATCAGTGTTTTCAGAACCATATTGGAGGATCGAACTGGTAGTCTAAATCACATACCGTTCAAACCGTGATTGGAATGTAATTATAGTAGAGTTATACCATACCGTTTTGGTGAGTGGTTTCATTGTTCATAATATCAGTTAAACCGTTTTTGAAAACACTAGTTTGGATAGACTAATTTACATTTAGTATTTAAAATTCGTGAATTTGAAATCACTACTAAAAAAAGTGTTATAGTGTACATACAACTTCCATGCATGTTGATCAAAGTTCTAGTTATTGGCAATGTGAACTTAATAAATTTGCATTGTGGAGGCTCAATTAAAATAAGCTATAAATACCATTCACTTTTCTCTATTTTTAACATGGAGGATTTCAAGCCTTGTAGATTTTGCAAGCGTGTAAGATAATTAAGAGATTTTAAGTGTTATTACTCCCCACATTCATTTGTACCACTTTCGTTACCTTAATAAAATATCCCTATCATTCCTCAATCCTCATTCTTAGAGTAGACATCTTCTCCGTTCTTTTGTTTCGCTTTCGTTATTATCTTAATAAAATATCTCTATGATTTCTCATTCCTAAAACATGAATCTTTCTAAATTAACCACCAAATTATTGTGATTCAGATCATACCATTCTCATCAATTTCAATTCCTATTTATGTTCCTTATTTTCTAATGGCTACGAGTTTATTCCTAACGGAAGAATATAATTAAGATAATCATTTATGATGAATAACAAATTAGAAATCAGAATGTTAAATCCAAAAAAACTCCACCAAAACAATTTACATATAATATTAACTGATTGTCTAATCATTACTCTTCCCTGAATAGAGATTTGTTTTTGCTGGAGAAAATAATTAAGAGTTTAACCTGTATTAATAGTTGAAGCGATTCAATCAAATTAGAGATGTGTATGTAGTTTTTATTCCAAAACTGATAAAATAGTGAAATTATATCAAATTAATTTTGAATAGAAACTACACACACACACAATTATTAATATTCACAGTGATTCGGGTTTCCGAATAGAATTTTGTAGATAGGTCTAATCACGTTGACTATATATACCTTAGGTTTAACAAAAAAAAAAAAAAAAAAACAAAGAAAGCTTATTATTTGACCTCTTTCATTTTCCATGCTTCATCATTCATCGCTTCACAATTGGTTGGCGCAGCGACACCGTCGTTAATAAATGCCCAGAAATACTAGTCTTCGAACGCGACCCTTTTTTTTTTTTTTTTTTGTCGTTTAATAAGCTCTCTTAACTTAAGTAAACGGTCAGCTGAAAACGACAACCAACCAATCACACTCGCGGAAATTTAACCTCTCGCAGTAAAAAGTAAAAAGTAAAAACTAAAAACTAAACAGACCGCCGCCGGCCGGCCGGCAAATTGGATGTAAAATTACCTGGCAGTTTCGGGCATTAACATACGCCAATAGTAAGTAAGAGCCGACGGAACTGCTCCAAGCATAAGAATCAACCTCCACGCCACGTCAGCTCCAGCCGGCGTACCCCCACCGGACAATCCACTTGACGACACCTGAAACACCTTAGCAACCACAACGGTAACAATTGAGCTGGCGAGAATCCCAAAGCCTTGCATCGAGAACACCCCGGCGATGAACGCGCCACGGCTGTTCTTATTAGCGAACTCCGACATGATGGTGGCGGAGAGAGGGTAATCACCTCCGATGCCGAGGCCGAGGAGGAACCTGAAAAAGGCGAGGCTACCGAGGACGCATCCCTTAGTGGTGCAGAATGAAAAGCCGCAGCCGAAGGAGCTTGCCACCATGATGATGAGAGCAAGGCCGTAGACAGAGCGGCGGCCGTTGCGGTCACCGAGGTAGCCGAATATGAGCTGGCCAACGGCGGTGCCGAGGAGAGGGATGCCGATCATGGTCATGGCAATGGCGGTTGGGAGGAGGTGGGATTTAGAGTTTGGGTAGTAGATGCGGGCGAGCATGGTGGTTATGGGTGGGATGCAGAAGAGGCTGTAGGCGTCGCTGAAGAGTCCCATTCCGGCGACTATTGTTGCCTTGAAATGGTAGTACTGTGTTCTCGCCGTGTCGAGGGCGGACAACACTTTTAGAGCCATTTTGATGAAGATGACTAGAGATCAGAGGCTGTGGGTATATATTACAAGTGTCCGAATCTACTCTGTAGCTACGTACGTTAATTTAATTGGTTGGAAGTTGGAACATGTCATTTCATTCTTGATTTTTTTAGCATGAGAAAAGTCGTCATAACTGATAGGAGGAGGAAGAAATTCCTAATTATATTACTATCATTTTTTTAATGTAGGAAATGTAATAGTATTAATTTTATTGAAATCATAAGTCAAGAGTGTATGATACATAATTTGTCGCAGTACAATACAATTGGTATTGGTTCAAGTCACATAGTCTAAACTCTGAACAATTGTAATGAAGAGAGAGAGAGGTGCATGGACAGAAGCGCATGTCCGCATCCTGCAGTCAAATTTCGCTATGGCTCTAAGAGCCAAATCTCTCAGATTGATCTGAGAGACAGATCCAACGACCACATTTAAATTTCGCTAAGGTGGGCAATCTGACGGCTAGGGTTTAGGCGGGGTAGTGGGGGAAAATAGGTAAAGTGAAAAAAATGTTTAATATAAAATGAATAAACGTCCACATCAGACAGATTTCTTTTTTCGAAATCTGCTTTCCCAATCCCACCATAGCCCTCTCTCTATTGATCTGATCCATTTGCCTCTCTCTTCACTCTCTCTCTTCTCTTTCTTCTCCATCATTGAGATATTGGGCATACGAACAGTTTACAGGCGGTTTAGGGTGGCAGTTTCAGCGATTTATTGATGGTTTCGAATGCTCCAGGTGGTTTAGTGACGGTTGGAAGGGCTACCGGCGGTTTATTGACGATTTGGAAGGGTTACCGGCGGTTTATTGACGATTTCGAAGGGTTACCGACGGTTAACCCCGTTCTTATCTTCTTACAGAGGTTACCCCCTTCTTACATTCGTAGTATAAGTATCTGGATGTGGTTATCAAGTCTTCTCACTCTGTTCTGTCTATTTTCTCTACTTAGGTAAGAAATGGCGAAGTCAGAAGGAAAGAAACAATCGAGAAAGAAGATGGAAGGGAAGAAGAAAGCACCACCTTTGTCCAAAGGAGCCGAAAGCTCGGTGGTTCACAAACGTACTGCTGAGAACAAGAAGGGAAAAGGCGTGCCAACTCCGACCTGGTCATCGTCGAGAATAAAGGGTTCTTCGAACCCTAAAACGCCGGCCATGGCCACTCCGTCCAAACGCAAACAGAACCACAGGCCTGAGGATTCTGACTCCGACTTTCAGATCCCGGTGGTAAGTAAATCCTAATTGTCGATTAGGGTTATGGGTATTTACAGGATTGATATATTAATGTTATGAGTAGTGATTAAACGTATTATATGAGATGCTTGATCTGTTATGCATCTGTTATATTGTTATTATGCATCTACTATATTGTAGCTCCGGTATGCAGCTTATACGTGATCTGTTCGATATGGCACGCGTCATATGTTTGTTATGACCATTATATGGCCTTTTTTGTAGCATGTTCGATGGCAGAAAAGGACGCCCAGAGAAGAACCCCCGATATCTCCCGATGCGCCACCAACTAAAGCACCCTCGGCGGTAGAAAAGAAAGATAAGACAGTCCAATTTAGGTGCAAAACGGGACCTATAATGGACTTGAATGGGAAAATTGTCCATCACCCGAGACGCAACACGATACGCCGTGGACTCATTGATGCGAACTTCCACAGCCTGCTCGATATGCAGGTCGAGCTAATCAACAAAGAGCTCACTCAGCTCTTGATTACCTCATACGAGCCAGATGCCCGTCGATTTGTCTTCCCCAATGGAGAGGTCCTCACTGTTGAGGCCTCGGACGTGGGTCGTGTGTATGGAATAGTTTCAAGTGGGGACCGAATCACAGTCCAGAGTTGCCCAGCCGTCGAACGAAGGAAATTGGAGGCATCAACCGGGATGAGAGGGAACAAGTACAATATTATGTGCATGCTATATGTATCATATATGATATGTTCTGTGCATGCTATACGTCTCATATATGACATGTTCTCTGCATGCTATATGTCTCATATATGACTTGTTTTGTGCATGCTACATGTATGATTAATGTACTGCTATGATATCTTTACATCTGTTATATGACATGTTCTATTGTGTGGCCATGTCTCACTTAGGCACAACAATATCAAGCTGGCAGTCCTAAAAACAATGATTGAAGAGTGTATGGACGGCAATGCTTTCTGCAGGATGTACATTCTGCACAGCCTTGGAACATTGTTGGTGCCAAGGAATTCATGGAAGATCACTTTGAATTATGCGAAGTACCTGAATGAGGACCTCTCTACACTTGGAACACTGAACTGGGGTCAGTACGTCGTCGATACGTTGCTAGAGGGCTTGGATGGTTTCCAAACGAAGTCTTCTTATCCGTCTGGGGATTTCAATTTCCTCGTGGTTAGTCTCGCCTTATTTCCCCCAAATTATATGGTACATATATCAATATTGCATTCTGTTATGATAGTCATATGACTTCTATTTACTTGATTTGTAGCTCCATTTCCTTGATATGGTTCAGCTGGATGGTTTATCAGCCCCCAAATCCCCTACATGTGCTTATTGGGATGATGGAAGGGTGACTGAGGTCGTGCAAATGATGAAGAACAATGACGGTGTTTGGGATTTCAAGTTGAGGCGTAGAGAATAGCTAAAGGCTTTGCCCCTGTCAGAGGCTCCCTGGCTGGACGAGCTGTCCGAGACAATCCCCACTCAGCCAACACAAGATTTTGCATCCTCTTCAGTTCGTCCTGTCCAAACCACGTTCAGTGGTCCCAGGCTGGGCAGAGTTAGTGGATGTAGCGTCTGCTGATGTTGGACAGGTGAGCACTATTTACCATCAAACCGTTATGAATACATTACGATTGTGATATGTAGCTGAGACATTTTTGTAAATTGTAGCTTGCACTGATGAGGCAAATTGCTGAGGCCGAAGTGAAATACAAGAGAGATGAACTTCGGGGAGTGGAGGCACATTGCCGGTTGTGGGAAGCTAGGCTGACCGTAATTGAGAACAACATTAAAATGAAGACAATTGTTGTGGAGGAGAAGACCGATGATGTTGATTCTGAGAAGAATGCCGAGGAGAAGGATCATGTTGAGGTGGAGAAAAATGAGGAAAAGGGGGAAGATGACGGCAGTGATGATGATGAGGATGGCGAAGACGGTAAAAAGGATGATGGCGACGATGATAATGATGGCAGTGAGGATGATGATGACGGCAGTGAGGATGATGATGTCGGGGATGACGACAATGAGGATGATGATGACGGGGATGACGGAAATGAGGATGATGATGATGAGGATGATGGCAGTGAGGATGATGATGATAAGGATGACGCAGGTGACAATGCCGCTAAAGACAAGGCAGTCAGTGACAGAAAGGAAGATTCGTCGTCATCATCTTCAGACGATGATGATGACGAGGAAGAGGATGAGGAGGTGTACAAGGACAAGG
This sequence comes from Linum lewisii, assembly GCA_034768395.1. Lineage (NCBI taxonomy): Eukaryota > Viridiplantae > Streptophyta > Magnoliopsida > Malpighiales > Linaceae > Linum > Linum lewisii. The sequence goes on along the minus strand of CM068303.1, from coordinate 40,599,454 downwards.
CTCCCACATCAGGGCAGGGTCAGAGCAGCAGACATACTAGACCTTTAGGGGAGACAGTGGTGGTGCCCATGCCGTCTCCTCGCACATCCGAGGAAATGACATCGGGCAGTACTACGTCGGATAGTGAAGAGGAGGTCCCCAATGTAGGGGATATAGGCAAGGAAGTGGTTGCACAAGCAGAGAAGGACATTCCCAAGAATGTGGCTGGTGAGGAGACACTATCTGCACTTGTTGTAAGAGAGAAGAGACTTGTGAAGGTCAAATCAGTGCAGACGCCAGTATTCTACGATAGACCGAAGACTGGTTCTAAGATCATTGGGAGCCCGTACGTGGTGGAAGAATGAGTAAAGAAGGAACTAACCATGGATGAGCATATCATTGTGAAGTACGTGTTACGGGACGACGACAGAGTGTACGTATTACTTTTATCTTCTAGTATGATTTCGTTATGTGGGTTATATGGAGACTGACCATGTCACTAGAACAGAGGTGAGCATATCTGTGTATTCCCTGAGAAAGGGAACACACTAGTGAGGATGGAAGCCTGCACTTTGGCTTACAATCAATGGATATCTACCAGTGTCATGGATTCTATAGGCTACTACCTGAACAAGGATGTCATACGAGGAAGTGGAACGCTGACACGCATGTGTATCCCGGTCTATGTCGGGGTAAGCGACATAAATATTTTACTGTATTTATGAGGTGTTACATTCTTTGTTCACCTGCAATTCTAGGTTATATTCATACGTTCTGGTGCTATTTGCCGATGTCTGTAAGGTTGCTGCTTGATGACGTTAGATTTACCGCGTTTATCTCGCCACATTTGAACGACATTCCTCTTGTTTGACTCTGAATTGTGATGAACTTGAATGATTTTATTGTCAAATATGTTTTATTCCCCGTTGGCCCTCTTTTGGGTTGTTTGACGTGTTTTCGAGTTATTTTGATGAGATTTCAGGATTTCACATCGTAGAGGACTTTTCTACGAGCTTGGCGATTCAAACGGGGACCAATTCAGAGCACAATTGAGGTTGAAATTGACGAAAGAAGTTTGGAGCAAGAAGCAGCATCAAAAGTGCGCATTTTGAGGACGAAAGTGCGCCGACGCACTTTTCGAAGTGCCAGGCGCACTTTACAATGTACGTCTTTTAGGGGTCAATGTGCGCCGGCGCACTTTTTGACCCCGCCAGGCGCACTTTTGGCTATTTTTCTGATTTTTGACGGAAATTGGGTTTTTAACCCAATTTCGAGGAGGGAGGAGTGAGACTTCATTTTCTACAATTCTCCACTTTTTCTCTGACAAACCAGACACTCTCGGAGGTGAAGACGGAGCTTTGGAGACGCGATTGAGCGAGGATTAGCGAGGATTGACTCAGGAGTTTCAAGGATTCAACAAGATTAGGTTTTCTCGGAGTAAGATGACTTCTTCTCCTATTTTCTTCTTCTTTGTTTCTGCGATTCCTTCTGTAACGATGTCGAGCTAAAGTTCTAGGGTTCGTTAGATTAGATGAAGCGCTAGATAGGATTTTCTATGGATGATTTCGGGTTTCTAACCCGTTTATGTTAATCGATGATATTTCAAGCTTAGATGCGATTTCTCCTAAACCCTAATTTAAGCTTTTTGATTCTGGCAACTTGATCAATTGTTAGTTTCTGAGTTTATCTTTGAATTACGGGTCTGACCATGAACACACTTCATTCTAGAGTTTAGGAGGTTGTTAGGTTCTCCAATAGCTTGACCATAGGATTGTCAGAACCTAATCTCTTTGCATGATTTTGTGGCATTTCACTGTTCTTGATCGTTCTTGAATTCTTGCAAGTTAGCTTGACCATAGGAGCTTGTAGGTTTGATAGAATTGAATCTTTACGGCCTGACCATGGAGTAGAGATTACAAAAGGATTTGCCGAGTCGTCTAGTCTGTTGAATTTCATCGATTCATAGTGATGACACTCGATTTGACGTGATTATCAGCCTCATTTAAGCGACATTTCCTTGCTTAAGACATGGTTTTTAGGGTAGAATGGCGAATATTCAATCAATTTCCCTGTCTCGTGCCATTTGTGTTACATTGGCCCGTTTCGGGTCTATTTGATGGTTTTCTAGTGTTTTTATATTAGCACAGGCTTTTGCCGTAAAATAAAGTAGCCAAGGACGTGTCTAAGGCGTTGGAACCTCGAGGAATCGCACCGGAATCGATCCAAGGAGCCAATCAAGTCGAACAAATTCCTGCCTCGTTTTACACTAAAGTTTTAGTGTTTTCGCCGAGAACCGTTGGATCGAAAACCACAGAAGAAACAGCTGGCGGTCATCCCTTTTTGCACTAAGATTTTCGGCGAAAATACCTTCATATTTTTGGCGAAAATCCTAGTTAAAATCGGCGGTATTAGGGTTAATTATAAATACTTAATCGGCGGCCCAAAATCATGATACATCATAATTACCAACTAATACCAAATACTTCGAGGATTCTCGAGAGTTCTGAAGCAGAGTTTAGAGTTCGAAGAGCCGGGAAGAGATCGTGACGCCATCCCTTCCATCTCGAAGACTCGGAGCTAGGATTGCAGTTTACCGGAGATCAAAGTTCTGCCGGAGTCAGCTGAATTAGGGTTTTCAGATCCTTTTCTGTTCTTCCTCTGTTCAAGATGAACTCTTTCTTTGTCTTTGATTCTTTTGTAAAAAACATGAGTAGCTAAACTCGTAGAGCTTAGACTAGATGAAGCCTAAGTGACCCAGGGCTTTAAAGCGGTCATGGATCGGAGGTGATTAGATTCAAAGTTCAATCAGTTTCTCTTTCATGTTTGATTTGTTCTTCATTGTTCACGTTTCTTGTCTGGATTGATCACCTAGATTAGATTCTTGTTAAGCTAAGGATAGAAGCGAACGCTCGCCTTACTTTAAAACATCAAATTAAACAATTAACCTTATAATTGGAGTGTGCATTTCGTAGGAACCGATTAGGGTTAATCCACTGCAAGAGTAACTCATAAATCGTTAGTAATTCCACCAGTTAAGTTAAGTCGTTGCGAGAGGCGACCGTACCCGGGCGGCTAATTAATCTTGGTAGCTAGAACGGATAGAGGGAACGTTCGCCGGTCTTAAACCTAAGGGTCAGAAGTTATGGTGGTGTCTTAGAATTGATTGAATGAGAATCGAAATCCGCTGATCTGTTGATTGCCAATGCTCTGGGGAACGAAGGGGGATTCAAAGTCTAAGTTCGTCTGTCATCTTTGTTTTAATCAACCAATTTCCAATCTGCTTTTAGTTTCAATTTTTAATTTCCTTGCTTTTTCTTAGAATTAGAAGTCGTGGAACTCACACCACGCACGAAGTGTTTACCTGAGTAATTTGCCAGCTTATTTGAGTAATCGATCATTAGAAGGCACGTGGAATACGATCTACCCTAACTTTCCAGCTTTGGTAGTTATTTGATCACTGTTCTGCAGCTCATCAAATTGGCGCCGTTGCCGGGGACTTCTTTTGATTGTTCGAAAGAAGAACTGGCATTTTTATTCTTCTATTTTCCATCTTTCATCTTTCCATCCACTTCGATTTTACACTGGTTTTTCTTGTTTTTGTTATTTGTAGGTTGCTCACAGGTGTATGCATCGCCGCCCTTGGACTCGCTCTCAAACCAACAAGGCTAAGAGTATAGAGAGACCAGGCAGTTCTGCTCCACCTCGACAATCACAGATTCCGAAGAGAGGCAGAACCAATCCACCTCCATCCGTCACTCCGATTAAGATCGAGGAACTGAAGGAGAGTTCCTCTCTTCATCTTCACCATCATCTTCATCCGCTTCATACACCGAGTCACTTTCACCTCCTCCATCTCCCAGGATGACTGATCATCTACCACCACCAGGCGGTGATCTACCACCACCACCACCACCAGTTGTACAGAAGAGTCTAGCAGACTACAACAAGTCGAGCGCGACTGGCGTTCAATCTTCCATTGCCGTTCCACGCATTGAAGGAGATCCTGACTATGAGATCAAGATTCCATTCTTGACTATGATCTCTAGGGATTTACAATTTGAAGGCAGACCGCTAGACAATCTGTGCACACATCTGGCGGATTTCCTTGATCTCTGCAGCACTTTCAAGAACGGAAACCTCAACAAGAATACTCTTTTCTTGAGAGCTTTCCCGTTCTCTCTGAAAGGCGCCGCTAAGAGGTGGCTTACTGGCAAACTACCTGGCTACTACACTGATTGGGATACTCTTGCTCAGGACTTCGTCGAAGAGTACTTCCCTCCTGCAAGAACAACAGCCATCAAAGACAGCATCGCCAGATTCTCCCAGAAGGAAGGAGAAAGCTTGTACGATACTTGGAATCGGTTCCAAGAACTTCTCTACAACTGCCCTCATCACGGATTCGAGCAGAAGCAGTTAGCTGAAATCTTTGCTCGAGGTCTTCGAGAAGAATCTGCTAAGTGGGTCAATTCTCTAGCTGAAGGGGATTGCACTACGCTTACACCTGAAGCTGCTCTTTTTCACTTCGCAAACTGTGCTTCCAAGTCGAGGAACTGGGAACGACAATCTGAAGGATCAAGAGGCAAGATCGATCTCGAAGCTGCTATCAAGACAGAAGTAGAGAAGCATCTGAAGAAGTCTTCTACACCAATCAAACCGCCGGCAACCTCTGTCTATGTTGCCGATTGCGAGTGGTGAGGAGCTTGTGCGCATAATGGAGGCCGATGCCAAAATTTTTGTAAGACAGAAGTCTGGTCCGCCGAAGAAGTCAACTTTGTTCAACAAGGCTTCAACAACAATCAGAATGGTTATGTTGGCTACCGGAACTTCAGGCAGCAAGGGAACTATCAAGAAAGACCTCCCTACAATGCCGGCGCCAACCACAACCAGAACCAGAATAATCACCCAGCTGGTCCAGCTCAGGATCAAAAGCCTAACCATCCGCCAGCAGGTGTCTACCAGCCGCCGCACCTTAATTCGGGTAACTATGGAACTGCTCCTGGCAATCGCCAGAATCAATATTTGAATAATACCTACACAGGGCAGCAACATCAGAGAGAAAACAACGTCAGTGACCTGGACAAGAAGCTTAGCCAGATCATCACCAGACTCGATGATCATGACAGTCAATTCAAAGCTCAAGCTCTTCTTAACCAAGAATAGATCGCATCCGGTCAAAGAATTGAGCAGGTTGTGAACCACATCTCGAGCATGCTAGCATCTGGTCGACCATTTGGCCAACTCCCGAGCCAGACAGAGCCTAATCCGAGAAAGGAGCAAGCCAAGATGGTAACTGTTAAAAATTTACAAGTTTATCTGCTGATGCTTCTTCTATTTTACGCAGGATCTCTGAAACTCCGGAGAAGAAGGAAGCATAGAAAGTGGCGCCTAAGGAGGATGATCCTCCTCTTGCTCCATACTATGTGAAGCCTCCTTTTCCAAGAGCAATGCTACCAAACGCAAGGATCGAGACTGGCATGAAGGGGAATAAAGAAGGATATCCTGATGCTCGTAGCAAGAAACCTTCCTCTCCATATCCAGCTAAGTGTTATGATCCTGGTTCTTTCACTCTACCTCTTGTTATTAATGATGTTGAGATAGAACGTTGTTTGGTTGATCTTGGCGCGTCTGCCTATGAGTCTGTATGAGAAATTGAATCTAGGAGAACTTGAACTGACTAGCATACAACTTGTCTTTGCTGATAGATCATTGAAAACTCGTAGAGGTGAGATAAAAGACGTTGTTACTAAATGTGGTCCTTTCACATTCTTAGCTGACTTTGTTATCATTGATACTAGTAAGGATGATTCTACCATTCTCATAGGACGACCTTTCATGGCTACAACTGGAATGCAAATTAACGTGCCAAATGGTTCTTTAACTTTGAGGGTTGGTAAAGACACGATAACGTTCCGCCTTAAAGATGTAACGAAATATACCCCTTTGAATGAAGAATCTCATTACTTAGCTATTGAAACTGTGGAGTTAACTCCGGTCAACTCCGTTACCGATGTCTCTTCTAGTGTGCCTAGATCAATTGTTGTTGCAGGTGCTGGACAGATTACCAAGCAGAAACCGAAATCTGTTCCTCAGAAGCCGTCAAAGAAGAAGGAACTGAAAGCCTCTTCTAAGCCACCGAGCAAAGAACCTGGTAGATCCCGGGGGAAGAACAAGAAAACGAAGACTCAAATGGTCTGGAAACCAGTTGTGCCGCCACCCTCTACCGAGCCAGCTGCACCACCAATTCGTTCCGAGCTACCGGCGCCGAAACAAGTATTGAAGGAGAAGCCAAAAGCATCTCCTAAGGAAATACCTACGATCACCGATCCTGGTGATACAAAGCCGGAGGCTAAGGAGAAGATAAAGCCGGCAGTCCTCATTCCTTCCATCGTAACACTCATGAAGGATGAACTCTCAAGAGAACTGTTCGGACCATTCAAGGTTACTGATCACCTTCCCGATGGACGTACCAAGCTCCTACATGCTAACGGGAAGAAGTTCACACTTGACGGAGGTACCCCGAAGCTCTACTTCATGAACTCCGATGCCAGCGTTAAGGAGATCCTGAGTTGGGATGTCTCCTAATACCGTCCAGGTATCGTCCAGCTCAAGGACGTTAATAAAAGAGCGCTTCGTGGGAGGCAACCCACGGCTGGAGTCAGTTTTTCATTTGTGTCAACCTTAGTGTTTTAGAGTCAGTTCGGGGGAGCCAAAAGTGTCAGTTTGTTTGATCTCTTATTTTTCGTGTGTAGTCTGTGTGTCATAGTGTCAATCGCAAGTTGTTTGAGGTTGTTCTGATTTTTGTGGATTTAATTGTGATTTTCTGAAGTTTGCCGGGTTTGCGAAAATATTTTCAATCGTACAGGTCAAAATTTTCGGAGAAAATGTGCCATGTTTTCGGCGAAAACATCCTTTGAAATCCCACTGTGTTTTCAGACGTTTTTAACTAGAGTTTTCGGTGAAAAATCCTTGTAGTTTTTGGCAAAAATGTTTTTGAAAATCGGCAGTACTTTTTAACTGATATTTTCGGTGAAAACTTGCACTTATTTTCGCTGAAAATTCAGTACAAAATCAAACAATTCTCCCTTTTAAAATCCGGTCACTCACTCTCTCTCTCCTCACTTCCGTTTTTGAAATCTTAAAAACCTCCCCCTTTTGTTTTAAAAACTCACCGCCGCCGCCCTTCTTTCGCCGCTGCCGCCCGCCCGCCGCCGCCCTACTCCCTTTCCTTTTCCGATCGTTTTGAGACGTAGATCGTCCGAATCGGAGCTCTAGAGCTCCCGTTCAGCCAAACCCTAGATTTTCGAGTTTTTCACCGATTTCTCTTTTCTCCGTTCATTTTCAGCACCATGGCTTCAAGGTAAGTTGTAGAACTTTTAATTCCGAATCTTTTGACATGTTGAATGCTGAATTTTGACTTTTGGTTGACTTTTTGGTTTACCTCGATTTGTGTGCCGACTGATTTCGTGTGAACTAGGTTAGCTGAACTCTTTGGACTGATCTAGCATGCTTAGGGAGTATTGTGCTTAATTTCCATATCGTTTGATCATATGTTGCTATGCATAAGACCTATTCTTTGTGATGTTGACTTTTGCGAAATGTCGGTTTGACCATGAACTGTTTATGATCGTTTGGCTGCCTTATATGCTCAATTCCGTTCATATTATTGTGTTAGCCATCTGAGATCATACTATACCGTCATTTTCTGCTTTGTGCTAGTATTGCCATGATTAGGGTTCAATGTACTATTATGTTGACTTTTTGAATGTCGGTTTGACTTTTGAACTCTGATTGTGATGATTCCATTCTGGCTGTCCCTAAGCATGTGTTTTAATTATTTGTGATTACCGGTTAATCTACTTTGCTTACCCCCACTCGGTTTTCCTCATTTCTTTGTGAAATTGAGTTTTTCTACTAAGTGTGGGGTAGGGTTTTAGTTTGGCTAATCTGGTTTGGTTTTATTGCTTAGGAACGTAACTCATGAGCGCAGGACCAAGCAGAGACTTGACACCGCCTCCAGCTCCCGAGTTCCCGCTCCCGTCACACCCGCCGTCCAGGGCCCTCCACCAGCCTTCCCTGGCCGTGTTGGGTACCACCGCACTGTTGCTCGCCTCCCCCAGTACTACTTTGAGTGCTACTAGCAGCTCGAGCACATTCCTGGAGCTGGTGTCCGCCCACTTTCCATGAAGTCACTCTCCGAGCACGATGAGGACTGGCATCGGAACGTGCTCGATGCACTGACGCATGCTGGTCTACTGGAGCTGACCACACTTGCCGCCGACTTCCCAGACGTCGCCCTTCAGGAGTTTTGGGCGACATTCGAGCTGGATGAGCACAAGAGGAGGCAGCACAAGAAGGTCATCTCCTTCTATCTGGGCGGAGTGTACAGGTCACTCACCTATGACGAGTTTTTTGCTCGCCTAGGTATATCCCATGAGCACTACGAGGGACATCACCTCGGATGGGCGAACGACGATGACGACGGAGAGGAGTACAATGCACTTTGGAGCCACATGACTGGAGTGCCCGGTGATCGAATCACGAAGCATAATTCAGTTAAGTCTCTCTCTCACCCTCTCTATAAGTTCATTCACATGGTTTGGCGTCATTCTCTTTTGTTTGCTCCAGAGAAGGACCACCACCATATCAGCCGAGAGGAGCTTCTTCTTCTTCGCGCCATCCGGGAGAGCTATCCTCTTCATCCCGGATGGGTGCTTGCACGCCTACTCCGCCAAAAGACTTAGAGGTCAAGGCCACCTCGCTCGCTCCTGGGAGGCAACTTTGTAGGCTGACTCATCATCTCCTTCGGCCTCAGCCAAGAATATGGCCCGAACATCCCACGCCGCAGAGTACACACCGTTGGAGGTGATTTGGCGGCCGAGTACGACCTTGAGTTGGACCTCAGTCCCCAGGTAGCAGCAGATCCTCCCCTCCAAGACGAGGATGAATCGGAGGAAGAAGATGATTCTGAGGAGCCTCAGCCTCAGTATGAGCCAGAATTTCATGATCCTACACCCTCGCCACATCATCAGGCAGGGTATGCGCACCACTCGCCGCCGGCCATTCCAGATCCATACCAGGCGCCTCACCCGCAGCACCACCCGCACCCCGCGAATGTTGGAGAGCTGTATGAGCGACTGCAGGAGTGGCGCATCAAACGACAACGCCACTCAAGAGGCGAGATGGATTATTATGCAGCATATGCACCCCTCCGACGAGCGGTATGAGGCACAGCTGGCGTGGCAACGCCAGCTCGGTGATTCTCCTCACTTCCCACCCCCCGACGCCCCTGACCAGCCATGATCAGGTGGTGTCCTTTTCCTTGTCCTTTCTTTTTATTTCTTCTTTTCGGATTTCGATCCAACTTTTTTCTGTGTGGATCCGGGACACTTGTCCGGTTTCCTATTTATCTTTCATTTGTTTTTGTTTTGCAGGCAATCGGTAGATTCCCTTTGCTTCGCTTAGGTAGATTGCCTCTGCCCCGAGGATCTGTGCTCATCCCCTACGCCAACCATCTCGGTCCAGTTCTTCTACTTCACTCTGAACTCAAGGTTTAGTCCTGTGAGGACACAGTCCGATTTAAGTGTGGGGTAGGATGCTAGAGAACCTTGCATGAACTTGATTGCCCTTGATTGTGTCTCTGTGTGCCTCGTGATTCCTTGTCAGTCTCTCTAGCATTAGAATGGCTCAGTTCTTGATTTTTTATGTTAAGTTGTTGTTCAATCTTTCATAATGATGCTTAGACTGCTTAACCTAGAACTTGAGAACCAACATGTATATTTTGATGCTAAATTTCCTGGTCAGAACAGAATTTTTAAAATCACACTTGTAGTTTGTAGCCTTGATTGCATGAAAATGACCGAATCCGACTAGCAAACCAACTGTGAGCTTTTGATCCATTGCACGTAACTTGCAATTTCAATCCTTTTTGAGTGATTTTCTGTTTGCTTGAATGAGTTAGAATTTGCATGAGACCTACTCGAGACCACACGATGACACGAGTTCTAGAATGATAGGGGCACCTAGATTCAGCTACTAAGCCAGATAGCCTACCAAACGATAAATCCATTAGGTTTAAACCCTTGAGCTTGGCCTGTTCTTTCGGTTCGATAATACATTACAACCATTTCCCATTCTTTCATTCCCCGTTGATCCCCTGTGGTTGTAGTTCTAGATTGACCTACCAGAAGTCAGTTTGTGGTAACTTGCCTATAACCATTAAACAGGTGGTCTTAGCTATTATGTCCAAACGTGTAAACCCCTCTAGCAACTAAAAGAAAGAATAAGCACAAAAGAAAAGAAGAAAAAGAGAAGAAAATTTCAAAAAAATAAGGAAAAGAAAAATCAGAAAAGCCAAAAATTTTCAAGTTTTAAGTTCAATAAGCGTTCTTCTCCCAACATATGGAAGAACGAAGCAAAAGAAAAAGTCAGAAAAGAAAAGAAAAGTAAAGAAAATAAGTGCTAGGTTGCTTGAGGGTATCATAGGACGAGCTTTCACTATTCCACCCGTGTCTGGTTAGATGGTAGGAAGCCATAGGCTAGATTCGAGGGAAGTTAGTCGAAAGCTACACCGCACCAAAGCCATCATCATACACTCCCATCATCCATCTCATCATAAACCCTTGTAGTGTAGAATTCATTATGGTCCTATCAGGGAAGTCCTTCTTGACTATTCAGGATTTCAGGATTTTACATCGTAGAGGACTTTTCTACGAGCTTGGCGATTCAAACGGGGACCAATTTGGAGCACAAATGAGGTTGAAATTGACGAAAGAAGTTTGGAGCAAAAAGCAACATCAAAAGTGCGCATTTTGAGGACGAAAGTGCGCCGATGCACTTTTCGAAGTGCCAGGCGCACTTTACAATGTACGTCTTTTAGGGGTCAATGTGCGTCGGCGCACTTTTTGACCCCGCCAGGCGCACTTTTGGCTATTTTTTTGATTTTCGACGGAAATTGGGTTTTTAACCCAATTTCGAGGAGGGAGGAGTGAGACTTCATTTTCTGTAATTCTCCACTTTTTCTCTGACAAACCAGACACTCTCGGAGGTGAAGACGGAGCTTTGGAGACGCGATTGAGCGAGGATTAGCGAGGATTGACTCAGGAGTTTCATGGATTCAACAAGATTAGGTTTTCTCGGAGTAAGATGACTTCATCTCCGGTTTTCTTCTTCTTTGTTTCTGCGATTCCTTCTGTAACGATGTCGAGCTAAACTTCTAGGGTTCTTTAGATTAGATGAAGCGCTAGATAGGATTTTCTATGGATGATTTCGGGTTTCTAACCCGTTTATGTTAATCGATGATATTTCAGGCTTAGATGCGATTTCTCCTAAACCCTAATTTAAGCTTTTTGATTCTGGCAACTTGATCAATTATTAGTTTCTGAGTTTATCTTTGAATTGCGGGTCTGACCATGAACGCACTTCATTCTAGAGTTTAGGAGGTTGTTAGGTTCTCCAATAGCTTGACCATATATCGGATTGTTAGAACCTAATCTCTTTGCATGATTTTGTGGCATTTCACTGTTCTTGATCGTTCTTGAATTCTTGCAAGTTAGCTTGACCATAGGAGCTTATAGGTTTGATAGAATTGAATCTCTACGGCATGACCATGGAGTAGAGATTACAAAAGGATTTGCCGAGTCGTCTAGTCTGTTGAATTTCATCGATTGCATAGTGATGACACTCGATTTGACGTGATTATCAGCCTCATTTAAGTGACGTTTCCTTGCTTAAGACATGGTTTTTAGGGTAGAATGGCGAATATTCAATCAATTTCCCTATCTCGTGCCATTTGTGTTACATTGGCCCGTTTCGGGTCTATTTGATGGTTTTCTAGTGTTTTTATATTAGCACAGGTTTTTGCCATAAAATAAAGTAGCCAAGGACGTGTCTAAGGCGTTGGAACCTCGAGGAATCGCACCGAAATCGATCCAAGGAGCCAATCAAGTCGAACAAATTCCTGCCTTGTTTTACACTAAAGTTTTCACCGAAAATCCCTTTAGTGTTTTCGCTGAGAACCGTTGGACCGAAAACCACAGAAGAAACAGCCGGCGGTCATCCCTTTTTGCACTAAGATTTTCAGCGAAAATACCTTCATATTTTCGACGAAAATCCTAGTTAAAATCCGGCGGTATTAGGGTTAAGTATAAATACTTAACCGGCGGCCCAAAATCAAGATACATCATAATTACCAACTAATACCAAATACTTCGAGGATTCTCAAGAGTCTTCGAGGATTCTCAAGAGTTCTGAAGCAGAGTTTAGAGTTCGAAGAGCCGGGAAGAGATCGTGACGCCATCCCTTCCATCTCGAAGACTCAGAGCTAGGATTGCAGTTTACCGGAGATCGAAGTTCTGCCGGAGTCGTCTGAATTAGGTTTTTCAGATCCTTTTCTGTTCTTCCTCTGTTCAAGATGAACTCTTTCTTTGTCTTTGATTCTTTTGTAAAAAACATGAGTAGCTAAACTCGTAGAGCTTAGACTAGATGAACCCTAAGTGACCCAGGGCTTTAAAGCGGTCACGGATCGGCGGTGATTAGATTCGAAGTTCAATCAGTTTCTCTTCAGGAGTTATGGTGGTGTCTTAGAATTGATTGAATGAGAATCGAAATCCGCTGATCTGTTGATTGCCAATGCTCTGGGGAACGAAGGGGGATTCAAAGTCTAAGTTCGTCTGTCATCTTTGTTTTAATCAACCAATTTCCAATCTGCTTTTAGTTTCAAATTTTTAATTTCCTTGATTTTTCTTAGAATTAGAAGTCGTGGAACTCACACCACGCACGAAGTGTTTACCTGAGTAATTTGCCAGCTTATTTGAGTAATCGATCATTAGAAGGCCCGTGGAATACGATCTACCCTAGCTTTCCAGCTTTGGTAGTTATTTGATCACTGTTCTGCAGCTCATCACATAGTTTCATCCATCTAAACTGAACTAGCGTGGATTCGAGTCTGAACAACCGCCTTAGTCTATCTCTGAAACCCCAATCTGCTTTACTTGCTTTGTTTGATTTAACTACTTTCTTAGATTAATTCATTTCGTAAACCAATTCAAAACCTACGACAAAAACCCTGAATAGCTTATTTCAAAATTGTTGAGTAATAGAAACAGAAAGACCCTAGGGAAAAACGATCTCTTCGGAGCAATCCTTCGAGTGAAACTAGTGTGCATTAATTTGCGCATCAAGTTTTTGGCGCCGTTGCCGAGGATCTTTTCTTTTTTTAGGAAAGGCATTGTGCGTTCTAAGCTTTTCATTCACTCTCTTTTAATTTCTTATCTCCCACATTTTTGTATTACTTGGTATTTTTTGTTTTTGGCGTTTCAAGCAAGATTGCAGGTACGGAGGAAAAGCGGGCTAGTAAGCGAATAGCTGAAAATGGTAGAGTCTTCTACACTCATTTCGGCACTACTCCGGTACCTCCTCCTCCCGCCAAGACACCTAAAGCAAGGAAGAACCTCTTCACATCTTCATCTACATCTTCATCCACATCTTCACCTTCACCATCCCCATTGCTCCCGCAGATCCTCCTGTCCCTCCTGAGATAGAAATTATGGAGGAGAAGACGTTAAAGGATAACGACCGACTGACCATAGATGGGACAACTTCGAGCATTCAGATTCCCAACACGGGAACTCGGAATTTGCACATCCCATCTCACTTGATCAACCTGATTCAAGCAAATGGGAACACTTTCTCTGGCGGTGTTAATGAGGACCCGAGTGCTCATGTGAGGAACTTCTTGAGGTTGGCTCATACAGTCTCCAACAATGAAGCGGATCATAATGCAGTCAAGCTACAACTTTTTCCTTTCACTCTGAAGGGTCAAGCAGAACTGTGGTTGTATGATCATCCGGCGAATCACTTCACTACATGGGATGGTCTGGCTAAAGCATTCCTGGAAGAATTCTTCTCCCCTTCTAGGACAGATGCACTCAGAGCATAGATCGCAGGTTTCGAGAGTGGATCGGAGGATAACTTCTATGAGGCTTGGCAGAGATTTCTAAGGCTTCTCCGGGCTTGTCCTCACCATGGATGGGATGACTATAACAAGTTCTCTAAATTCTTCCTTGGCCTAGACTATGAGAAGAAAAAGGATTTCTCTCTACAGCTGACTATGGACTTAAACGACATGACCGCAACCGCGGGCTTAGAAGCTTGCAAGAATTTTGCCATGAAAATCAAATCTCTCATGCAAGTTAACCCATTGAAGATGAACAACAGACAGTCAGAGATTAAGAGATTCTCTATTGATTCATCATACCCTGTTCCCACAGTTCCTGCACCAGTGGATATTGTTAGAAGTCAGTTGGAGTTGGATAACTCGACTCTGGAGATGGAAGTACAGAGGCTGAAGCATGAGTTGGGAAGAGCTCAGATAGCTCCCTCACCGGGTGTTCCTACAGCTCCACCGCCTGGGTTCAAGATGCTTTCTAGAACCACTCCTTCCTCTGCTTCTACGGCGGAGACTGTAGCAGCAGTCACCGCCCCGTGTTCAAACTGTGGTGGTCCAGATCATACAGTAGAGAGTTGTAATTGGAAGTTTGAGGGGAACCCAAACCAACAACAAGAGAAGGTTGATTATGTTGGTGGACAGAACCAGGGGAATTACCAAAACCAGAACAACAATTTCAGAAATTCCAATGGTTACTAGAATAAAAAATCCCAATGGCAGAGCAGAGGGAACTGGAACAACAACCAGAATCAGAATCAGTTTCAGGGAGGAAATCAAGGGGGTTACCAAAGGAATAGTGGGAATCAAAATCAGAATTCCCAATGGCAGAACAGAGGAGGCTAGAATAATAATCAGAACCAGAACCAGAACCAGCACTAGAACCAGAATCAGAACAACAACGGTGGTTCAAGCTCTTCTGCGCCTAAGTCCTATTCTGATATCATGTTGGACAAGATTCTTGCTGAAACGCAATCAAACAAGAAGGACATCTCACACACTGACGCTTCTCTCCAGAAGCTTGCGAATCAGGTGGCATGAATCACAAATCTCCTAAAGGAGAAGGGTATTGGATCTCTACCGACCACCACTCTCCCTTATCCGAACCAGAATGAACATGTGGGAGCTGTGGAAACAAGGAGCGGGAAGAAGCTGGCAGATATTCCCATGAAGCAGGTGCCAACTCTAATTCCTCCCCCTCATCTCATCGAAGAAGAGGATGTGGAGGAAGAGGAACAAATTCAGCAGCCAGATAAGAAAAAGATACCGGTTATTCCTTCATCTCCTATACCGGTTGCGAACCCTCACAAGCCTAAGGCACCTTATCCTGCCAGGCTTAATAAGGATCTTTACGATACTCAATACCAGCTATTCCTGAAGTTGCTGAACAGGGTTCACGTGGACATGTCGATGAAGGAGATGATTGTAACGATGCCAAAATTTGCCAAGTACATGAAGATGCTAGCCACCAACAAGTTGAAGTTGCAAGAACTTTTAGCTCTCACGGAGGAAGAACAAGCGAACTTCTCGGAGCTATTTGAAGACTTGGAGCTTAATGAGGAGGTATCTACCATTGTGCTAAACAAGCTTCCTATTAAGCGCCGCGATCCAGGTTCTTTCACTCTACCTTGTCGCATTGGTACTTTTCGTGTTGGGCGTGGTTTAGCAGATCTAGGAGCTAGCATCAATGTCATGACATATAGCTTAGCTTCTGATATAGGAATGCTTGATTTTAAACCAACTCACATGAATGTAAGATTAGCTGATAAATCTTCTGCTGTACCTAGGGGTATTTTAGAAGATGTTATTCTTGAAGTTGGTCCATTCAAGTTTCCTACTGATTTTGTCGTGATTGATGCTCATGCTGATATGCCGTTGATTCTTGGTCGTCCATTCTTGTATTCAACCGGTTCTCTCATAGATGTGCTAGGAGGTACTATAACTCTTAGGGTAGGAAAAGAGCATGCTACATTTCGTCTAGATAATATAGCATTCAATTTCCTCACCACTATGATGATTTGTGTGATGTTGAAGAAACTGTGACTGTGCTTTCTACCTCTGTTTTTACTAACCTAGTGAGTGAAGACTTGCTAGAGAAGTGTATTGTTTCTGGTCAGTTTGTTGATGCAGGAGCAATCCGAGATGAACATGTAGCATCTATGAGCATTTATGAAGAAGAGGAATATGTGGATCAGGTTCCACAAACTGCTTTCACACCGCCACCAGAACGTCGAGTCTTGACTTCATATGAAGAAGCTCCGGAACTTGAGTTGAAGGATCTGCCTCCAAACTTAGAGTATGCATATCTGGGAGAGGACTCTAAGCTTCCGGTCATAATTAATTCGACCCTCACTCAACCGCAGAAGGATGAGCTCATACGGTTGCTTAGGAGGCATGTGCCATCTATTGCTTGGAGGGTGACAGATATAAAGGGAATTCATCCTTCCCACTGTATGCATCACATCTTCCTCGAGGAGAACCAGAGACCTGTTAGACAACCTCAACGACGTCTTAATCTAAACATGATGGAGGTTGTAAAGAAGGAGGTGATCAAGCTTCTGGATGCTGGGATTATTTATCCTATCTCTGATAGTAACTGGGTGAGTCCGGTTCATTGTGTGCCTAAGAAGGGACGCATCACCGTTGTTCCTAATGCAGCGGGGGAGCTCATCCCTACGAGGACAGTTAACGGATGGAGAGTCTGTATTGATTACAGACGATTAAATGATGCTACAAGGAAAGACCATTTTCCCTTCCTTTCATTGATAAGATGTTGGAGCACTGGCGGGTCATGAGTATTACTGTTTCCTGGATGGGATGTCCGGGTATTTTCAGATTCCCATCGCACCGAATGATCAAGAAAAGACTACCTTCACATGCCCGTTTGGTACTTTTGCCTACCGCAAAATTCCTTTCGGACTCTGTAACGCGCCAGCTATGTTTCAGAGATGCATGATGGGTATCTTCGATGAGCTCATTGGAGATGCTGTGGAGTTATTTATGGACGATTTCTCGGTTTATGGACATTCTTTTGAACATGGCTTGAAGAACCTGGAGAGAGTCCTTAAGAGATGTGAAGCCACAAATTTAGCTCTTAGCTGGGAGAAGAGTTATTTCATGGTGACGGAGGGCATTGTGCTCGGACACAAAGTTTCAAAGAAGGGTATTGAGGTTGATCCGGCGAAGATCAACACCATTGCCAAGCTGTAGCCTCCCTCTTCCGTCAGGGCAGTAAGAAGCTTCTGGGTCATGCAGGGTTTTATAGGCAGTTTATCAAGGACTTTTCTAAAATCACCTTGCCTATGACTCGATTACTAGAGAAAGAGGTTCCTTTCCTCATCGACGAGAAGTGCATGACAGCTTTCGAGACTCTGAGGAATAAGCTTGTTTCAGCGCCTGTAGTTGTAGCTCTGAATTGGGGTCTGCCATTCGAGCTTATGTGTGATGCGAGCAATTATGTCGTTGGAGCGGCCTTGGGGCAGCAGATTGAGAAGAGGTTCAAGCCTATCTACTATGCTAGCAAGACAATGAATGAAGCTCAACGGAATTATACAACTATCGAGAAGGAGATGCTAGCTGTAGTCTTTGCCTTTGATAAGTTCCGCTCTTATCTTGTTTTTGCTAAGATTACTGTTTTCACAGATCATGCAGCTATCCGACATCTTATGAGCAAGGCGGATGCTAGGCCAAGGTTAATCCGCTGGATTCTTCTCTTGCAAGAATTTGATTTTGAGATCCAAGACAAGAAAGGGTGGGAGAATGTGGCTGCGGATCATCTGTCACGATTGGAGGAGCATGAGCAGAGTTCTAGTGATAATCTAGCGATCCAGGAA
Organism: Linum lewisii; assembly: GCA_034768395.1. Taxonomy (NCBI): domain Eukaryota; kingdom Viridiplantae; phylum Streptophyta; class Magnoliopsida; order Malpighiales; family Linaceae; genus Linum; species Linum lewisii. The sequence goes on along the minus strand of CM068303.1, from coordinate 40,581,700 downwards.
ACTTTCCCGGAAGAACACCTATTTGCTATAATGATAAAAGAGGCAGAGGGTCCTTGGTTTGCAGACCTCGCTAATTATCTAGCCTCTGGTAACGTAAGGTCAGACTTCTCCCGTCAGGAAAAAAAGGAAGTTCTTCAATGAGGTTAAGAAGTACTTATGGGATGACCCTTATTTGTTTTGGGTTGGCTCTGACAACATCATCCGGAGGTGCGTAACTCTAGCGGAGATTGGATATATAATGGAGCATTGCCATTCTAGACCTGTCGGTGGCCATCATGGGGCGTAACCGAACTGCTCGGAAGATCTTGGCTTCTGGATTCTTCTGGCCTAGTATCTTCAAGGATTGCCAGGATTTCATCAAGGCATGCGATGCATGCCAACGAGCAGGTAAGATTTCTAAACGAGATGAAATGCCTCAACAAATTTCTGTGGTTGTTGAAATCTTTGATGTGTGGGGGATCGATTTTATGGGTCCTTTCACTCCGTCTTTTGGTAACAAGTACATACTCGTGGCTGTGGATTATGTATCGAAGTGGGTAGAAGCTCAAGCTCTCCCCACTAACGATGCCCGAGTTGTTGGAAAGTTCCTTAAGAAACTTTTCTCTCGTTTTGGTGCACCTCGAACCATCATTAGTGACCGTGGAACTCATTTTCAAGGTCAATTTGATAAGGTGTGCCAGAAGTTTGGTGTTACCCTCGTTTTTCCATGGCTTACCACCCTCAAACGAGTGGTCAAGTCGAGGTGTCAAACCGGGAATTGAAACGGATTCTTGAGAAAACCGTCGATCAATCTTTTAAGGATTGGTCCACCAAGCTTGATGATGCGCTTTGGGCATATAGGACGGCGTTTAAAACGCCTATAGGAACCTCCCCATATTTTCTGGTATATGGGAAAGCGTGTCATCTGCCAGTAGAGCTCGAGCATAGAGCCTACTGGGCCCTTAAGCTACTAAACCTGGATACTAGTCTTGCAGGTGAAGAAAGGAAATTGCAGGTTCTAGAGCTGGAAGAATGGAGGAATCGAGCTTACGAGAGCTCGAAGATATACAAGGAGCAAACTAAGAAGCTCCATGATTCACGCTTGCGAGGGAACAAGGAGTTCAAAGAAGGGGATCAAGTGCCCTTTACAATTCACGGCTACATCTTTTTCCGGGCAAGCTCAAATCCCGTTGGATGGGTCCATTCACGGTTTCTAAAGCCCTTTCTCATGGCGCCGTACAGATTTTCAAGGTCGGAGAAGAACCCTTTAAGGTGAATGACCATCGTCTGAAGCCATATGTAGCTGGAGCATTCGTTGGTGTGGTAGAGGAGTTTAGTCTCGAGGCACTGTAAACCAGGTATCGTCTAGCTCAAAGACGTAAAATGAGAGCGCTTCTCGGGAGGCAACCCGAGTCTGGAGTCTTTAAATTTATTGAGTTGAGTCTGTGGTAGAGTCGTGGTGTCAGTTTTGTGTGTGTGTTAGTCCCTGAGAGTCAAATTTCGTGATTTGGTCATTTTTAAAACCTTGGATTTTAGGCTAATTTTTCATGATTTAATTGATTTTTTCCGAGTAGCAGGTCAAAATGTGCGGTTTTTAGGGGTAAATGTGCGCCGGCGCACTTTGCAATTAAATTTCAGAACTCTCGGCGGAAAATTCAAAAAGTGCGCCTTTTTCGGGGTATTGTGCGCCAGCGCACTTTTTAAAGTGCCACACACACTTTTCCCCCTTGAAACGCGTTTTCTTCCCCTTCCCTAAGAATTTTCGGATCAAACCCAAGTTTTTCTCCCTTCTCTCTCTTCGAACCTAACACTCTCCTCTCTTGTTCTTCGAGTTTTTGAACCAAAATTCACCCAAACTCACCGATTTTCACGAACCCATAGCAAAATCTTCGTCTCTTCTCATTCTCTACTTGAATCCGCCCCTACCCATCCGAGTTTCACTGATTTTGGTCAAGTTTTGAGCTTGGTTCGAACCAAAACCTAGTTTTGGTGCTTTTCGAGTTGTTCTTCAATTTTCGTGAGGATTTTGCTACCACCACTTTGAGGTATGTTACTCTACACTTCACCAGGAATCTATTGCACCAATTTATGTTCAGTTTCGGTGAAATTTTTGGATTGATGGTTTTTGAGCTAAGAACCCTAACTTTCTGAATTTGGGGGTTTTCTAAATTGAGTAATCCTTGATGAAATTGGTTGTGTTGTAATGTTGTGGTTGCAATTTGGAGTGAATTGGATGTCGTATGACGTAGATTCGTAGCTTAATTCGGTTAGTAATGGACACTTTATGTTCTTAGTGTGTTTATGCTCTAAGTGTAGGGTGATTCAATTACTTTTCCTGCTATATGATCTTCTTGAGGTATCCATAATTCATTCAGTTCCCGTGCCTAGTGACAATGCTACCTTGCCATGAAATTGTGACAATTGAGAGTGTGGGTTGGTGAATACTTGTGATTGTAACTGTGTTGTTTCTTAACTTGATGGCAACTTGTTAGTCTGTGGTGGATCATGTGATTGTTCTGATGTTAATGATTGATGAATTTGCTCTGACCTGAACATTGATTACTTGCCGTCATAATGCTCGGATTTTTGTTAAGTCTATCACATGTCTTATTGTGTGTTGTTTGAGTTGCAGACTATGGCTAGCTCCTCCGGACACGGGCAATCTGCCGTGCGGAATGCGGGCAACATCTCAGCTGACGAGGAGGAACCTCTCCGACCATTTAGTCCGGTACCTCTTCCAGGTCCTAATGATCCACCGCCAGCCAGAGGGAGCATACCTGGTCTATCGCGGTTCATTGATGGCCTTCCAGATATCACCCACTGGACAGCTTACTGGCAGATTCACCACCTCAAACCCACGCCGGGGGTGAGGGTTGATTTTGAGGGCATTAGGGAGCAATGTCCGGAGTTCCATGAGCTGCTTGTTCATCGGCTGAGACGCGCTGACTTGCTGAGACTAGTTCAGGTGGCAGACCCCGCGCCACTTCTACCTCTCCAGGAGTTTTAGAGTACATTCAATTTAAACCCGAGGGTGAAGGATACGTATACGAGGCACATTGAGTTTCTCATGGGAGGAACTCTTTTCCATGAGTCCTACGACTCATTTGGAAGGTTGTTGGGGATTGACCAGTCCAAGGATATCAGAATTTTCAAGATTAAGGAATCGGGAGTCGACAAAACTGCAAACAACACCAGAGCGTGGCAAGATCTCACGGGCAAGGGAGAGTCATTTGTCACCAACAAGTCTAAGTATCGCGACATCAGATGCCCGGTATGGCGGTTTCTTCACGTGATCTTCATCTGATCCATCTGCCATCGAAACACCGGTGGTCATCATTTTTATGGGGATGAGATGCATCTGGTCCGCTGCATGCTTGGCAGACAAAGGCTCCATGTGGGATACCAGGTCGCACAGTTCTTCTACAAGCGTGTCACTGGTGCCATTCTACCTCGCACTCTTCTTGGAGGATGGTATGTCGCTCGCATCATTGCGACCGCTGGCATTAGAGATAGGTGGCCGCTTGAGGTGTTTGTAGGGTTGACACCCACGAGGGAGCTAGGACCTCAGTACCTGTTTGCTTAAAGATGGGTTCCCCGACCAGTCCCGCCTCCGCATCATGAGATTCCAGTCCCAGAGCGCGCCGCTCCAGAGCCACCCTCGGTTTATGCAGCAGGGCCTGATCAGGCAGAGTTTCAGACACCACTTGAGCTAGTTCAGGAGTGGCAGGCAGTTTTTGGAGAGGGTGGACACCCCTGGCAGCAGCAGTAGGAGGCCAGATGGACTGAGATGACTGCATGGTGCACCAGCTTTAGCCAGGGTACTCTTCCATGGCAGGAGGGAGTTCGTGACTTTCAGCAGCAGCAGCAGACTTGGCATGAGCAAGAGATCCAGAGGATGGACACTCAGCATGCACAGCAGGTGGCGCTGCTTCAGCAGATCCTTGATCGGCAGCCGCCAGCTCCAGCTCCTCGTCGACAGAGGGCTCACTGGGGTCGCGAGCAGATCAGCGACCGTGATTTGACCTCAGGATTTTTATTTCTATTTTCTGGACTTTTACTTTATTTTTATTCTCGGAGTGGGTTTTGAGCCAGTTTGTTCTTTTGAGTCTTTGTGAACTTCGAGTCATTTGTACTATTATCTTCTGAATGCTCTGATCGTGTGATGTTTTTCCCTCTTTCCACTTCATTCAGGATAAATTGCCGCATCTCCCGTGCATTCGATTCTGATCAGGACATACGTTTCGACGAATCACTCATGCCGTCTCTGGCAACCTCATTGTCTATTTCCGGGTACCCCTATACACTTTTCTTCACTATTTCGTGTGGAACATTGAGGACAATGTCCAAATTTAAGTGTGGGATGGGGTGTTTATTTGCATGTTTTGCCAAGTAATGGGTTGTGATTGTGTTTTGTTTTATCACTCTTTCACAACTTCCCATTCTCGGTAGCAAGTAATTTTCCACATTGCTTAATATCTTCTTGGATTGTTTACTTTCTTCCATATGGTGAGATTGATGTGGTGCTTTTGCTTGACCAAATGTGTGTATGAGAACCCATTTTATGACCATCTCCCATTCTTCTTGCTTGTAGTATTTTAGGAACTTGTCCTTACCGTGTTAGTGAACAGTTGACTTGGTAATGTGGACGACTTGGTCTGTCTGATGCTCGAATTCACTAGTTCAACGCCATGATCGAGTCTAGATAAGGGGTCTTTTTAATTTCATGTTTTTAATTGTTGTTAATATTCCCAATCAGAGAAAATCTGATAAATGAGTAGTTCGGTATTGAAGTTGTGGGTCGATTCACGAGCTGGCATACGTGCCTGCCCATTGCTGTAGTCCCAAAGGGAAGTCTCAATGTGGCATTCTTCTTCTAACCTACTCCCGATCGTGGCTGGGGTCTAGGATAACGCGGAATTCCAAAGGTTTCCGGCTGCTCCATACCTGGTAGTATCCACATTGTACCGACTATTTGAAAGTAAATATAAAAAAAACAGCAATAGAAAAAAAAGGAAAAAAATGTTCTTTCATTTTGTTCAAGTCGAGTCCCCTTATCTAGCAGGTGTCGGGTTGCGTCCTAGAGTAAGTGTAGCAGAAGTAAGTGTTGTCTTGCCTTTACCAAGTCAGGTTGTTCGTTAGCTCGATTAAGTTATGTTTCTCTTTTACTCCGACAAAAGTTTTGGTTTTAAATGTGTGGTCAGACGGGTAATCCTCTTGTTTGGTAGAAGCACCGTATGCATCTTTCTAGAAACCAAGAGGTTTTCGGTTTGTTCATTCAAGTTGGTGCATTATTGTGGTAAAATTCTTATTTGAGGACAAACAAAACTTTAAGTGTGGGGTGATTTGAAGATGTTAGATTTACCGCGTTTATCTCGCCACATTTGAACGACATTCCTCTTGTTTGACTCTGAATTGTGATGAAATTGAATGATTTTATTGTCAAATATGTTTTATTCCCCGTTGGCCCTCTTTTGGTTGAAATTTGTTTTATTCCCCGTTGGCCCTCTTTGAGGTTGAAATTGACGAAAGAAGTTTGGAGCAAGAAGCAGCATCAAAAGTGCGCATTTTGAGGACGAAAGTGTCGGCGCACTTTTCGAAGTGCCATGCGCACTTTACAATTAAATTTCCAAACTTTCGGCGGAGAGGGGAAAAAGTGCGCCTTTTAGGGGTCAATGTGCGCCGACGCACTTTTTGACCCCGCCAGGCGCACTTTTGGCTATTTTTTGGATTTTCGACGGAAATTGTGTTTTTAACCCAATTTCGAGGAGGGAGGAGTGAGACTTCATTTTCTGCAATTCTCCACTTTTTCTCTGACGAACCAGACACTCTCGGAGGTGAAGACAGAGCTTTGGAGACGCGATTGAGCGAGGATTAGCGAGGATTGACTCAGGAGTTTCAAGGATTCAACAAGATTAGGTTTTCTCGGAGTAAGATGACTTCTTCTTCCGATTTTCTTCTTCTTTGTTTCTGCGATTCCTTCTGTAACGACGTCGAGCTAAACTTCTATGGTTGTTTAGATTAGATGAAGCGCTAGATAGGATTTTCTATGGATGATTTCGGGTTTCTAACCCGTTTATGTTAATCGATGGTATTTCAGACTTAGATGCGATTTCTCCTAAACCCTAATTTAAGCTTTTTGATTCTGGCAACTTGATCAATTGTTAGTTTCTGAGTTTATCTTTGAATTGCGGGTCTGACCATGAATGCACTTCATTCTAGAGTTTAGGAGGTCGTTAGGTTCTCCAATAGCTTGACCATAGGATTGTCAGAACCTAATCTCTTTGCATGATTTTGTGGCATTTCACTGTTCTTGATCGTTCTTGAATTCTTGCAAGTTAGCTTGACCATAGGAGCTTGTAGGTTTGATAGAATTGAATCTCTACGGCCTGACCATGGAGTAGAGATTACAAAAGGATTTGCCGAGTTGTCTAGTCTGTTGAATTTCGTCGATTGCATAGTTTCATCCATCTAAACCGAACTAGCGTGGATTCGAGTCTGAACAACCGCCTTAGTCTATCTCTGAAACCCCAATCTGCTTTACTTGCTTTGTTTGATTTAACTGCATTCTTAGATTAATTCATTTCGTAAACCAATTCAAAACCTACGACAAAAACCCCAAATAGCTTATTTCACAATTGTTGAGTAATAGAAACAGAAAGACCCTAGGGAAAAATGATCTCTTAGGAGCAATCCTTCGAGTAAAACTAGTGTGCATTAATAAGCGCATCACTGCTCGAGTGGAGGTTGAAGGCAATGTGGAATTTTCGTTGGCCACCTCAAATGTGGTCAAGCGAATGACGTACTACACGAATGAAGAATTCGCACCGTACATGAAGGACATTGCTTGGGACAAGATGGAATACGTATGCACACTGACCATATGTATATATGTTTTATTTCGTATGAGTTAGTAATACAGAACCGTTACATGTGTTATATGTGTGGCAGGTTTTTTTCCCCACCCACGGTGGAAAGGAATATGAACACTACTACGTGTTTGGCGTTGACTTCAGAAAGAGGGAGAAGTTCATTCTCAATAGTTTGCCATGTGGAAAAGCTTTTCAAACAGACGTGGTCTTCAAGCCAACAGGCACACGTTTAATGATGTATGCACGACCGTTCTTGCAGGAAAGGGTTGGTGTTGATATCAGCGCCTTTCCTTGGAGGGTCCCATCATCCCTAGTGCAGCCGGACATGAGCATCTGTGGCTTGTATGCAGCCCGCTTCATGGAGCACTACGTCGAAAGATTCAGGAATGAAGCAAACTGGCACACAATCGACGTCATGAAGGTGGATCGGCTTAGGTACTTGTGCCGGCTTGTGAAGGACAGGTGGAACCAAGTCCAGCATGAGGTAGTGGTTGCAGCCAACAAGTATAATGATGCTTTACGTGAGGATGCAAGACTCACGAAGTCACTAGCACGGTCCCGAGCACGGTCACAATCAAGGAAGAAGGCTCGAGCTGCCAAGAAGAGTGCCAAATGATGGATTTCATTGTGTTTCTTATGTCGGTGTTATAACTATGTTATTTAGGGTATATTTTCTATAATATGACTGTGTTTATTTCAAAACAGAACTCTATGTTCAGATAACATTATGTAATATGACTGTGTTTATTTTATGTAATATGACTGCTTAAGTTTATTTCTGGATTTAGAAACATAACTCTATGTTCAAATAACCGTCATACGCTAATCATAATAAAGGATCATAGTAGCGTCATATACTAATCATCATAGTTCATACTAAGATCAACAGTAATAACAGTAATATAAAAGATGCATAACATAGTCATAAAGGAAAAGACTTCACTACAACCTCCATGCTCTCACTACGCATACAAGTATGCCTTAGTTTCTGCAATCTGGAACTTCAGAGTCTCAATTTGTTTGTCCATATCTTCGATGCATTCTTCGAGTTCCATGTTTTTGAGAACCAGGTGGTCGTATACCTCAACCCCGTCATCCTCTTCAGGCGCGTTTCGGTTCCTCAGTTTACACCACATCACCAGACGTCACTTGTTTGATGTCTTCCTGCACCCTAAGAAGTATGGGTAAGGAGTGCGCGTGGCGGAAAACAATGGGTAAACACGATGCACCTTCGCGGGAAGGCCACAGTGACACATCGGGAGGACTCTCATCCCACGAATATCTGCCAAAGAAAGAAAATATGAGGAGAGCAGAAGACACATACTTAACCACAAATGTTATGGTTCATCGTACCTAGCATGGGGGCCTCAAGTTCTTCAAGCGTTGGGTACGTCGGCTGCATGGCGGTTCCGTCGACTTGGTCGGCCATCCGAAAGGAATCAACAATAATTATGGTGTTCAAAATGGTGATGGTGTTTGGGATGGGAAGAATGAATGGGGATGGGTTCTTTCTTAAATACACAGATGTGTGTAATTAATGGGAAGGTGGCCATCAAAGCTATTAGGTGAGACTCCACCTACCTGCATTTATGACTGCCAAACCTTACACCTGTCATACGGAAGTGATACAAGCAAATACGGAAGTTATGGAGGCTTATATGTTGAAAGGTTTATGAAGCTACCAAGTTCATAACACGTGGCATAATAAGATCATAACAGTTATAGCAGACTTTAGTTCATAACAGACGCATAACTGATACAAAAAACAAAACAAAACAGCCACAGCTCGATGCCCACACTACGCATAAATGTTTGCCTTAGCTTCTTCAAGCTGGAACCTAAGAATCTCGATTTCTTTTTCCTTATCTTCGATACATTCTTCGAGTTCCATGTGTTTGAGAACCAGGTGGTCGTACACCTCGACCTCGTTGTCCTTTTCAGGCGCGTTTCGGTCCCTCAGTTTACACCACATCACCATACGTACGACATCTGCTTTCTGTCTTCCTGCACCCTAAGAAGTATGGGTAAGGGGTGGGCGTCCCGGCAAACTTCAGGTACACATGATACACCTTCGCGGGAAGGCTACAGTCACACATAGGAATCACTCCCATCCCCCGGTTATCTGCCAAATAAAGAAAATATGAGGATAGCAGAAAAACCATACTTAACCACAAATGTTATGGTTCATCGTACTTGGCATGGTGGCCTCAAGCTCTTGCAGCGTTGGGTACGTGGGTTGGACAGCGGATGCTTCAACAAGGTAGGCCATCAGAAGAGGGGAGAGGATTCGAAATGCACAAAGGGGTTTCAGATGGGATGAATGGTAAGGGGATGGGTGTAAAAGAAACACTTATTTAAAGGTGTGAGCTTTCTTTTAATGGGTGGCCATAAAAGCAATTAGGTGAATGGAATCCACCAACCTACATTTATGACAGTCATTCAACCCTTACAACTAACATACTTAATGATACGGATTCCTGTCAACATCATACGTACAAGTTTCATAAAGACTACGTAAACCCAGCATAACACTAGTCTGGAACCCTTAACAGTGCACTCAGCACTGTTATGGCTTGCAGACTAGCATCCCCCCAACAAAATATTGAATTCCCCCTTTACAACACAGAGTCTGGCCTAGTACACGTTTCATACAGACTACGTAAACCCAACATAACACTAGTATGGAACCCTTAACAATGCACTCAGCACTATTATGGCTTGGAGACTAGCATCCCCCCAACAAAATATGGAATCCCCTTTTTACAACACAGAGTCTGGCCTAGTACACGTTTCATACAGACTACGTAAACCCAGTATAACACTAGTCTGGAACCCTTAACAGTGCACTCAGCACTGTTATGGCTTGCAGACTAGCATCCCCCCAACAAAATATGGAATTCCCCCTTTACAACACAGAGTCTGGCCTAGTACAAGTTTCATACAGACTACGTAAACCCAGCATAACACTAGTCTGGAACCCTTAACATTGCACTCAGCAGTGTTATGGCTTGCAGACTAGCATCCCCCCAACAAAATATGGAATCCCCTGGAAGGCATAATGCCTAAAAGCGTCGGTTGACACTCTCCTGCGATTGCAGGAGCTCGGTGAAGCTCGGAAAGGACGTAACTGTTTCGTTGTTGTCGAATATAGCTGCCAAACTGTCTTGAAGACGTGAAGCCTCGGCAGCACGTTCAATGGCGGCTTCCTTTGCACACTCACATCTTCAACAGGGTATGTTGTTATGCGACGGATATGAAAACATTATATGTATGCATGGGTCAAGAACTTTTTGTGTATGAACACGATCACCATGCCGCCGCATTAAAAGAGAAAGCCACGAAATACAAGATTCATAAATACAACATCAAGCATTAAAAGCTAAACCCTAAACACATTTAAAGCTTCTATGTTCGATTTCCAGATTTAAACTACCAATCATGGGGAGTAAATACTTAAACCTAGTACATACAAAAAATGAAATGTTCCTACAAAACCCTAGAACCTTTGAAGTCATATTACCATTAGCATTATGCATTTCATTCTCTTCGTCGAGCACAATGGATTCCTTTTCATTCTCTTCGTCGAGCACAATGGGTTCCCTTTCATTCTCATTATCTTCGTCGAGCACAATAGGTTCCACTGCATGGCCACCATGGTCTTCGTAGCTCGTATTTCCACATTCGATACCTTCATCGTAAGAACAGTCGATCACAATAACCATTTCGGATGAAATATATTTGTTAAGATGGAGTTACAACGAATATTTTGGGAGCTGCAAAGGAGCTATGGAGCTCCTTCCATGGCTGAATGAAAGAGAAAAAGAAGAGAGAGAAGTTGACAGGAGAATGAGTGAAAAGTCATTTCTTGGCTTCCTTAGCAAGTTGGCGCTGACAAGGCTGACGACATGGTCCCACTGCAAATTGAAACTGTCAGCCTTTACGTGACCATTATGCCCCTCCATGTGTTCAGCTACCATCCAACCGTAGGATTGCTTTCCACACGATCCAACGACCACGCGTGTCTCAGATCCATCTGAGAGGAAGGCCTCTCAGATTGATAGTCGGACTGCCCGCAGTCAGCTTGCAGACTCGCAGTGCACTCGTCCTGATCAAGGCCGGTTTCTATCGCTCTACTTAAATAGAATTTTATTATCTGATCTTCTTTTCATAGTAAATTACCATCTGCTGACCTCTCAATGTAGCAGATAAGTGATTGGTTGGTTGTCAAAGGAAAACATGGAATGCATTAATTATACACATTTAATTAGCCAGAGGTATCGGACATATATATATGAGTTATAGGCTTGCCATCAAACAAATTTGGCTTCCTTGATGGTGTTAAGTAACAATCTCAACCATTGATTCATTTTTCCAGATCTAATGGTTTAAATTAAAAGGGTAAAAAGGTCATTTCACCATTTAATTTAATTTAATTTCTTTTTTTAGTTTTTTTGAATTTAAGTTGAAACAGTCGACTACCGGAGCTCCGGCGACCAGAACTCCGGCGACCGGATCTCCGGTCACCGGAGCTCCGACGACTTCTCCGATGAATTTTCCAGACGATCGGGGCTCCAATTTCGAAAAAAAAATTCGGCCACCGGACCACCGTCGTCGGGCCTATTTTCTTGAAATTTTTTTCGGTGACGCTTCGTACTCGTTTTTAATATGTGTACATATTTTTGTATATGTGTACGTGCACGTTTTTGTACACAAACTGTGTACTCATTTGCAAAGATTTTTCGTACACGTGTTATACATGTGTAAATGTTTTGTACACGTTTTATACGTGCACACGTTTATGTACTTACATTTTTGCACACGTGCACACACTCTTTGTACACGTGCACACAATATCTTACATTTTGTTTATGTACACGTGTACACACATTTTAAACACGTGTACACCTATTCGTACACATGCACACTTATTTTTTACACTAGTGTACACATATTTTGTATAAATCATGTGTACACGTTTTATACATGTGTACATGTTTTATACACGTACAAATTTATGTACTTACATTTTTTATACGCGTGCACTTATCTTGTACACATGTATAAATGTGTACACCTATTCGTACACGCGTGAACACTTATTTTTTACACTAGTGTACACATACTTCATACTCGTGTGTACATATTTTGTATAAATCATGTGCACACTACTTAATATTCTAATGTGTGTACATGTGAACGCCTATTCGTACACGTGCACACCTATTTTTATTTACTAGTGTACACATATTTCGTACTTGTGTACACATTTTTTTACAAACCATGTGCATCTATTTAATAAGATAATTTTATTATTATATAATATCAATAAGTGCTTGGTAGCATAGTGGTAGGGGTTTAGTATTTAGCAAAAGAGGTCATGATTTCGAATCACATCAACAATATTTTTTTTTAATATATATAATTTTATTGAGGATGGCGGCGGATGACCGGTGACAATTGAGGGCTGAACGGCTTTTTGAAAATTCCCAAAATGCCCTTCCTTGATGAGATCAAGGAAGTCACTTTCCTTATCCCAAGCCGGACCCATATATATATATATATATATTGGAAAACACCCGGTGCACCCAACTAGGTGGGTGCACTGAATGCACCCGCTTGCGTGTCGCGATCTTATCCGTTCGTTCAATCAACGGATCTCAAGCCTTTGAATTAAATATGATTAAATTAATTAGTTTTATTATTATTCTATATCACACAGGACATATTACATGTAATTGTCCTGTGTGGAATAGAATAATAATAAAATTAATTAATTTAATCCTATTTAATTCAAAGGCTTGAGATCCGTTGATTGAACGGACGGATAAGATCGCGACACGCAAGCGGGTGCACTCAGTGCACCCACCTAGCTGGGTGCACCGGAGTGTTCACCATATATATATATATAGGTAAATTTCGAAGAAGCTAGCTAGAATTGAGAGATCCTCGTTAATTAATATGGTTTGATTAGTACGAGGGAGGAGGATGACTAATACAAAACTTGGGATTTCGTCTTCTTGCTTTTGTAGCTTTCATTAACGTCTCTTCCTTGTTTTTTTTTCTAAGCTTCCTTCCAACTCTCATGCATTATTTTTATTTATTTATTTTGGGGAAAGGCGACACTGCGTGTCTTAGCTGATTTTATTAATCATTCTTTCGGTGGCTATGCCAAAGGAGTCATGTCGAGCAAAATAGTTCAGTTTACAATCTGAAATTGGGATGTCGTGGCAGCCCAACGAATAATTAAATCTTATGCTAGCGAGGTAATCTGCAGCTTGGTTGCCTTCTCTGTAAGTGTGACGGATTTCAACATTCCAATCCTTGGCCAACAAATCTTGGAACTGGAGAACTTCGATGGAGTAATGGTGAGTTATATGTTTAGGGTCTTGAAGGAGAGCAATGGCTGCCTTTGAATCCATCTGAACGAGAACTTTCTTGTAGCCAGCATCCCATGCAATCATCAAGCCTGTAAGAGCCCCCTCTGAGTTCTGCACGGGTGATGGAGCACACCCCAATGTTTGAAGTGAAAGCTTTCAGCATCCGCCCTTCTTCATTTCGAATCAAGCCACCAACCGCGGCCTTACCAGAGGTGCATTATTTTTAATTTAATTGAACTACAATACATCAATAATCACGAGAGAGACAACTTTCTTTTTCTTTTCTTCCCAATACTTAATTATAGACCTAATACACTAAAGTGTTTCAAACTTTGCCTGGATTGAGGGATCTAGCCTAAACTTTTACTAATTTCAATTTTAGCCGAAATTTTTACACTGACTTTGACAAATTTATTCAGTTGATCAAAATGTTGATCGTTATAGTTAACAAGTCAACTGACAGAGTTAGAGATGGTGTTAAAATTGATGACGAGGATATTTTTTTGGCGTTGGTTGGATGTGACTCTATGTCAAACTCTAACTCTAACGATACACTTCGAAAGTAGGTTTAGGACTCAGACTCTACTCGATATCAAACTGTGACAACATTATCATGATTTCTTTCCCATAGACAACAAGGTTTTGGCTTAATCTAGGATTTCTCCACCAATGTTGCAGAGCTTCGCGGAGGATGTGATAAGGTGAAAGAAACTAAGGAGGGAGGCGGATGAAATCCTTTTAACTATTTGGGTTGAAAATTTACTGTAAACATTATGACATCCGTGTTGGTTCATTCAAAAAATTCGCTACCATGTCACTAGACACATTCTCAACAATGTCATTCCGAATCTCCTCACTTAACTGACCGTTACGTAACCTAACTATCGTGAAAGAAAATCTCACGACGACTAAAGAAATGACTAAAATTGGTACTGTCGTCGGTTTAGATAGATCTGTTGATCCGGCTAAAGGTTGAGGTCACAACACTTCAGGGTATTAGGCCTTAATTACATAAACAAGTTTCCTCGAACCCATTTATCTTCTCTATCATCTCCTTCATCTGCAGAAAGGATTCATTAAACTCTAAAATCTCAGCTTGCCAGTATGGGAAATTGGGAAGGAATGAAAACAACTGTTGTACTACTCACCTGCACCTCTGCACCTCGACGGAATTCTTCGTCCACCTTCAGCTTTTCTTTCTGCATTGGGTTTACATATGAATGACCCTCTTGCGAGGAGGATTTCAGGACACTGTTACCATTGTGTGTGATGCTACTATCTGTGTACAGGAAACAAAATTATTACTTTCCTCTGCATCCAAAAGAGAAGCACCTCCTCTTCTTCTCAATTATTTCAATAAATAGAGTGATCTAGAAAAGTACATCATCACACGATTAGTGCAACCTCAATTCTTCCCCGGGATATTATTCGAAATGAGCCAACTACTACAAGTAACGAAGAAGGCTATATAGTTCTGAATCATTGCGTATATTCAACATATCCATTCTCTTACCTTGGGTTCCTTTATGAATAATTCTAATGTTAGCGTTAGATTCTCCTTGTCCCGTCTGAGACACTGCAGTTACAGCTGTTTGAGCAGCAGCTTCAGGGACCTTTGTACCAGCCAAAGCAGATAGGAAAGCAGCCTGCCAAATTGTGAAAAAGAAAACATGAAGCATCAGTAAATATGATGATATACTGCACAATGAATGCATAAATCAGAAAGACCTGCAGAAGGTAATGAAAAATAGAGCAAAACTGACATTTGGTTTGGTCTCGAGTTAGTGCTTTTTAGTTAAGCTAACACGGGTTTCACTAGCCATGGTCGTATACAACCACTTCTCAAAACGTCACAAATAGATTTACCTGAGCCATTATCTGGTTGCTGGCATCTGCAAGTGGAGTAAAGCACAATCTTTTACTAGGGCTACTATGTTCAATACTGGATCCAGCATTGTTATCATCTTTCATTTGGTTCTGCTTGTTTCTAATCCCTCCCACATCTGCAGAGCAAGCTTCTTCCAATCATCACCATATATAGTGCATGACCGCTTCTAGTAGCTACAGGGTCTCCTTATCAGTCCAATCAGCATTAGCCTCCTCGCTTATCTCAACTCTCCTGAAATCCGATGAACTAACCCCAACCCTATAATTGCCACGGACATAGCACCGGGCACAAAGAGTGAAGTCGTACTGGTTCAATGATTCAATTAGGAACACAAATTACTTCATTCGGTCCTATTAAAGGAAAATTGCATTGCATGTGGGATTTAGGTCAAATTAGTACATACCTTGTCGCAAGTAAAACAAGCAATGCTGCAGGGGAACTTGCAGGCACTACACAGCCGTTTGGTTGTTTCCTAACGATAGGAGAAGCGTCATAGGTGGAAGCCATTGCACCGTGTTGGGAGGACTTGGAATCCTTGTCTTCCCACTTCAGAGGCTTGGTTAAAGTAGGAGAAGGGGAGTAGTTGATGAGACCCATACGTCCAAGAAATCAAGACTCTAAGAATTGAGTTGACATCTGAGACGAGAGTCTTTTGGATCCAACCTTTAAAGGTTGGACAGTTCCAACCAAAACCGGGTCATTGACTTAAAGAGTCTCTTATGTTTCAGAAAATAACGCGCCGGTCACGCATGTATAAAAGCTTTCAAATTGGTCTCGTCTTCAAATTCCGTCCATCTTCCATCCAATTTTTCCGTCCAATGCTGACGTGGAAGATGACTCAACCAACCCAGTCAGCATAAATAATAATAAAATATTCATAAATAAAAATTAATACACAAATAAAATTAAATGAAATTAAAAAAAAATTCTCTCTCCCCTCTCTCTCCTTCCTTCCCTCTCGCCGGGCGCCTCTCTTCTTCCCTTTCCTCTCTCTCTCTTCCTCCCTCTCTCTTCTTCCATTCCATCGACCAGCGTTCCAGAGTCTGCCGTCGTACATTGCTCTTTGCTTTCTAATCGACGACGACTCTAAGCTGTCCTTCGATTTGAATCTCTTCTTCTACCCTACGACGCCGACTTCCTTTGTCGTTTCTGATGCTCAGGAGCACGATTTCCCCATCATTTATGTCAACAAGGTCTTCGAGATCTCCACCGGATACCGAGCTTATGAAGTCCTCGGCCGCAACTGGTACGGTCGCCAACTTACATCCAATTGCCTCTGTTTAGTTGTGAGTGAAGCAATTGGACTCCAGATGAATTAGATTTAGGAGTTTCCAGTTCCAGATTTCAGTGATTTGGTCTTAGCTGGCTGTAATTTGCTTGAATTCGTTTGATTAGGTTTTGGTTTTCTCCGGAGTCGACAGTTCGACTGAATCAGTTGATTGTTACGTTAGCTCACATCGATCTCAATCGGCTTTCGTATCCAGTTTTCAAGGAGAGTTATGCCAATGCTCACTACTGTGATAATGAGTCAGCACCTAGGAATTGTGCTCTTTCCCTTGGCTGAAAATCAGCCTCAGGTTAAAGATCAGGAGTTGTGCAGGATTCTCGAGTTGTCTAACGAAGTTTTGGCTCAGAACATTTTATCACGGCTGACGCCAAGGGATGTAGCCTCCATTGGGTCTGTGTGTAGGAGAATTCGTCAGTTGACGAAGAATGGACATGTGAGGAAGATGGTAAGCCAGAATTCCTATTTCCTGGGGAAGAGAAGTTACGGGAGCTCTGGAGTCTATTTTTTCCAGTAGCAATTCATCCATTTAACTGATGCAAAGTTGCCATCTTGAACGGTAAAATAATTTTCAATTTTCAATTCTTTGAGTCATTCATATCTCGAACACATCCTCACCAAAATCATGCAAGTCGATCTCCTCCGTGGATCGGGTAGATCTGGATCTTGTATCGTCGTAGCCGCACTGGCATCGCCGGCGAGGGATTAGAACACCTTCCCCTGTTTCCTCGGGAAAGGCACGGAGAGAGGAGGAAGAGGGTTAGGGAGAAGAAGGAGAAGAGAACAGACAAAAGGAGAGACGACATTAGAAAGCAAAGAGCAATGTACGACGACGGACTCTGGAACGCTGGTCGATGGAATGGAAGAAGAGAGAGGGGAGGGAGAGAGAGGAAGGGGAAGAAGAGAGGCGGCCGACGAGAGGGAAGGAAGGAGAGAGAGGGGAAATATAAATTTTTTTTATTTCATTTAATTTTATTTGTGTATTAATTTTTATTTATGAATATTTTATTATTATTTATGCTGACTGGGCTGGTTGAGTCATCTTCCACGTCAGCATTGAACGAAAAAATTGGATGGAAGTTGGACGGAATTTGAAGACGGGGCCAATTTGAAAGCTTTTATACATGCGTGACTGGTGCGTTATTTTCTGAAACATAAGGGACTCTTTAAGTCAATGACCCAACCAAAACCACATAAGCTAATAATCTCCTACTTCTCACCCCTTTCTCTCTTCGTCAGTTAACTAGTTAACGCCGTTAACTGACGGAGTTAACTAACGAAATTAACTTTGTTAACCAGTGTAACACCCCAATTTTATGAAACGAAAAACGACAACGTGTCCCGGGACAGACGATGACTCAAAGGTTGAAAATACAGCTTTGACCAACTACTTTCAAACCAATCATAAAATTAGGGTATTAACCGTCAAATCATTTACAGTGGAATTGGGCCCAACGACTTGAGAGCAATTCTTCATGTCGCCATTACACCGTCTCATGATCCACTGCTCCGGCACGCCTTATGAAACTCCGGTGGCCCGTTGCTGGTCCAGGAAATTCCTGCAAAACTGGTGGGTGGCTCGGGGTCAGTCCATTATCATGATTATTCCGTATAAACATGAATAAACACATTTAATGGGATTAACAACGCAAACTAGTAATTCCATAATCATCCTCCCGTAACGGAGATTACCGTTACCGTTTATCAAATGACCTGTCACAAGGAATATTAATCCAATATTCCAATCATGACCTATATGTGAAACGTTAACACACATAATCACAAGTCAATAAGACATCCCATGAACTATTCTAATAGTACCACACAATATCAAGATCAAACTCGAACAACTTTCATCAAACAATAGGGCGTCCCCTCTTCCCGCCTAGCTAACCTCTATGCCACCATCGATAAGGCTTACTTCTGAGCCTGTAATAGGGACTTCGAAGAGTCGCTATTCTTCCCGACTACCATGAATCGATTGGGGCTATCAATACCCAACTTCCATCATCCGGTCGAGGCTAAATCCACCCAACTCTTATCATCCGGTTGGGGCTATCCGTACTCATCTACCGTGAATCGATTGGGGCTAACGATACCCAACTCCCATCACCCGTAAGAACCTGTATCCATCGATGTTCCCGGCGGAGGACTAGCTAGCGAGGCTTTACTTTCCACTTGTATACACTAGGTGCCAAACATCATTAGATAACATCACGATTTAACCATAGTCGAATCAACACAATTAGGTATAAAACCAATGGTTCCAGAAAGATAGAACTTTCCGTAGAAACGACACCTTGTTGTCAAAACCAAGACTTTCCGTCTTAATTTCCAGGTAAGTAGGGGAGTCACTCTGACTACTTAAGTCCTTCTAACCTTAGGCATCATAACTTTATAAACCGGAATTAATGAGGATCCGCGTCGCTCATTACTTTGAACAACCAACAAACAATAGTTAGTCATCCAAATCATCAAGGTATTATAGTACCTACAAGTAATAGATTTATAGTTTATATGGATTTAACAATCCATCACGTCATCCATTGGTTTAATTAGCCACCAAAGCAATCAAAGCCACATCATTTCACATGCGATCTTATTCCGAGTTAAATCTAACCCTCGAAGATAGCTGATTTGAATAGGAGTTATGGGTGATATCAAAGTCCTCGTAATAATATCATAACAATTATTACGTCATACTAAGGAATTAATATTCCATAGGGAGTATAACCCTTATTCGTTAATCCAACAATTCAATTCATCCGATAAATCCAACTTTCCGTGATAAGGTAATTACCGGAACTCGTTTCCAAAATACTTAATTGAATGATTTTAGTTAATGGAATATTAACTAATAAAAATATTAGGAATTTACCCCCTTGAACCAACCCACCTATAAATCGAGTTGGTGGACTTGGAAATCGGTTCCGTAGCTTGAATCGGATGGAAATAAGGAGTTAACGAACCGTCGTAACTCCCGGGCCAAATTGTACTAACTGAAAAGTTAGTTGGGTCAAATTGTCACCATTTAGAGTTTAGGATTAAACTAAGAGAATAGAATATCTGAGGGGCCAAACTGTCAAAGACTAATAGGCTTGGACCACGATAGTAATTAAATTAAATTGGAGGACTGAACTGTGACGTAGAGACTTGGGTGACCAAACTGCAACTATACCATCTTCTTCTTCAATTTGCAGGAGACAATTCCCTCCTTTTTGGTGAAGCTCCGGTGAAGCTCGGATTCTCCTAATTCTTGCACGAAAATACCTTTTGAAGGTTGGAAAAGATTTCCATGCTTAAGACGATGTCGGGTTTGTATTTTTCAAGGGTTGGGCATGCTTGGAACGCTTCGCTGCAACTCTCGTCGGAGCTACGATGGTGAGGTTCCGTGACTCAAAGTCGAAGGCTTGTTGGCTTTTATAGCCGACTCAGAAGCCTCTCGATGCCCTCTGGAGTACCCAAAAGTCAAGGTCACGAGAAAGAAAGGAGTGAAAGGTCGCAGCGTGACGAATCCGGTAGCTTCGTTTTGGCGTTATCCAGGCCAATAATGGAACTGGAGGGGTCGGAATTCACGTGGTGATGATTTACAATCATCAAAACCCGACAAACATCCATTATATGAAGAATTGGGCATGCTTGGAACAGAGAGGCGGCGACGGCTTCTGCAAATTGGAGAAGGAGATGCTGATGTGGGGGTGACGTCACTATGATGTCATCATCTATCAAAAAGACTGAAAACTAATAAAAATAAAGGATTTGCTGGAGCAGGGACTTGCACCTGTGACCCTTAGGTTGTTGGTTCAGTTCCTTAACCAACTCGACCAAGCAGAATTATTGACTTCCATGCAACTGTGTTCCATTAACCCTTACCCGCCTTCATTTGGAATCCGAGCTTAACCAAATTATAAAACCATTTGATTAACGAGGTCTACTGTATCGAACACTTCACGCTATACCGCAAGAGTCGAGTCGGTCGCTTAACCTCTCGCTCTGCCTTCCATGAGTGAACTTAACTTGTCTCGAAATCATTTAATCATCAATTTACGGTCATTTCTCAAACGTATGGAATAAAATTCAAAAAAAATTATGGTTCAGAGATTCGGGGTGTAACATTTCTCCCCTCCTTAAAAAGATTTCATCCTCGAAATCAGACGACAATTAACTTTAACGGTGCCAAACCAGAGCAACTCACAATCGTGAGAAAACTTAATTTTCATTCGAGAAAACTAAAAGGAAGGCAAGCCAGAAACAAGATCACTAAACAGATGATGATCGCCGTTTTCTCGAATGCTTCCACAGGTCCATCCACTACAACAAAAACAAGCTTTTGTGACCTTTTAATGTGTCGCTAAAAAGGTAAATAATGTCGCTTAAAGTTTTCACCGACGTTTTGTCCAAGTGTCGTAATAATGTCGCTTAAACCAGTGTCGCTTTATGTTTTTGTGACGCTTACAATAAATGTTGGTGAGTATTTTTTGCGACATTTATATGTGTCACAAAATGTTGTAACGCTATATATGTTACTTAAATTATATATTTCGTTGAACACCGCCTCCAACAGCCTCCCTCCAACCCACAGTAGTCCTCCACCACCGAACCTTTAGTCATTGTCTTCGCTAACACTAGCCACCAGGTAGTCCTCGACCGCCGAACCGTTAGCCATTGTCTTCGCTAACCACTCTTATCATGTGCCACAAACCTTGATAACATCTCCAACGGCCTTCCCTCCAACCACCAGTAGTCCTCCACCGCCGAACCTTTAGCCATTGTCTCTCGCTAACCACTAGCCCCAGGTAGTCCTCCACCGCGCCCCACCAACTACTTTCTCTTGTTGAGCACATGGAAAAGAATGTTTACTATTTGTTGATGTTGGGATTTGAACCCTTGACATCAATGTTATAAAATTGAGCCCTTACCATTATGCCACATATCATAATTGGTTTTTATATAGCATATTTATTTAATTTTATTTAAGGGTGTTTGCACATGAGTGTATATAATTTGTATCTATATTTCTACAAAAAATGTGTATCTATATGATTACAACAAGTGTGTATGCATGCACCGTCTACAAAAGGTGAATATGTGTAAAATCACGTTCAAAAGGACCTTCATAACTTGCATTATACTCGTGTATACGAAATGTGTACATGAATACGAAAAGTATTACATGAGTACAAAGAGATTTACACGTTAAATTTTATTTCATTTAAATTCGACCTTTACAGATAAAAATAACAAAAACTTAGATGAGTGAGTATAAAATACTTTTTCTAAACTATACTATGAATATTGAAATGACATTTATGTTAGATAGAATGCACCAAACTTAAATATATGTTTTTAACTTAAAATATATATCTAATAATATAGTAACATAAAAAAATGTCATTGATTTATGTCGCTAAAAATTATAATTTTGTGACATTTACTCAAAATGTCTTAAGAGTTACAAAATATAGCATTTTTAGTGACGTTTAATGAAATTTCGTTATAGATTACTCAACAAATGTCGCAAAAGCTTGTTTTTGTTGTAGTGATCGAAGACGCCTCTACGATAACCTAGACATACAAAGTAAAAGAAAGAGACAATGAGAAGGAGGCATCCTGTTCTGAGGATGATAGCCTTCTTCATGGCGTAGTCCTCGTCGTAGACCCTTTCCATTCTTGAAGCGACTGCGATGGAGGACTTCAAGATTTCCACCGGTGATTCGGTTGTCGAGATAAAGAAGAGAGAGAGGGGGGGTTCTTAAAGAGAAGGGGAAGAGGAGGTGTCATCATTGAGCCTCGCCCACTTGCGAGTGTCGGCAAGTATGGTTAAACAGACGCGGATTACGAGATCGTCTTTTTAAATTCACTAGTTAAAGAATCGATACAAACATGGATTCAGACGGGGTTCTGAGGTTAATTCAACAGTATATTTATAAGTTGATCTCGTAAACATAATTAAGAACAAGTTGCTGGCTTGGTGGTAATACTTTTAACTTTATTTCAAGTGGTCATGAGTTCAAACCCCAAATTTTTTTTTTATATTAAAACCTAAACTTCTAATCTATATTTCATTTTTTAATATTTAAAACCTAAACTTCTAAATTATAAGGTATAATCCTAAGTAATAAACTTAGAACTATAGTACTCTAATCCGTATTTACTTTCTAATAATAATGAATCAATCCAATGTTATAATGTCAATTATGTCACCAATATCCAAAACTTCAATACGAGAAACTCTATAATGTGATCACTATACCCTAATAACTCCCTATACTCTATAACATGTTATACAAGTCAAACGTGTGATCGTTAAACTAAATTATAAACTTGAACGACGTGCCCTAAATCGTAACGTACGTAAAATTCCGACAACAAGCATCTTCACTGCATAACTATTATCCATGAACTCTAATTCATGATGCAAATAATTTTATATTTATGACCAATGGCAAAATGTATGAATAAATGTGCGAACCGTATATGATGATGATGATAACACGAAGACACTACAAGAAAAAGCCCAATTAGTCACGGTTTTCTTGTCACGGTTTTGAGAACCGTGACTAATTAGTCACGGTTTTGAAAACCGTGACTAATTAGTCACGGTTTTTAAGGAACGTGACTAATTTGTCACGGTTTTTAAGGAACCGTGACTAATTTAGTCACGGTTTCTAAAGAACCGTGACTAATTATTGACCCAATCCGTGTGTGCCACGCTGGCGATCCACAATTTATTTTTTGAACCAATAATTGCGTGCCAAGCTGGCAATCCTAACCCACTCCCTCCCTCTTTCTTTCTTCTCTGCACTCCGACCCCCTCTCTCTTTCTTCTCTAAACTTTCTTCCCCCAAACATCATCTCCACACCACTTGCCCTGTAAACAATGAACCTTCACTGCCCTCCACCACCATCTTCTTTATACCATTTCTCCGTTCTCCATTACTTCTTCTTTCACTGCCCTCCACCACCATCTTCATCTTTCAAATCTTCCATTGCAGATCTGTGGCGGCTGGGCATTGGAGCAACGTATCGAGGTGGGTTAGCGGTGTGGTGAGAGAGATCGCAAGAGGTCAGCGGCGAGAGGAAAGGAGGTCGGATCTGGCGGCGGCTGCTCACGGCGAGAGGAAAGGAGGATTGAGCAGGCGCCGACGGTGATGGAATCGAGAGGAGAGGAAAGGAATCGAAGGCGGCGGATTGAGCCGGCGATGGAATCAAGAGGAGAGGAAAAGGAACCGACGTCGGCGGATTGAGCCGGCGATGGAATCGAGAGGACACGAAAGGGAATCGAAGCGGTGGCGGCTTGAGCTGGCGATGGAATAGAGAGGAGCGGAAAGGGAATCGAAGCGGCGGTGGCTTGAGGCGGCGATGGAATCGAAGGCGGCGGCGGCGGCGATGAAATCGAAGGCGGCGGCGACGATTGTAAATTTTCTTTTTTTTTATTAGTTAAAATTGTAATTAGGTTATTTTTGACACAATAAATAAATTCAGTGACTGGTTTGCAATTAATTGGGATATCTTGTTAACATTTTAAAATCATGGATCATATTGCACAATGTAAAAAGTTGAGGGTCTGAACCTGAATTTCATGAAATTAACTAATGGGTCACTGAACATTTCCATAGAACAGTTTGGTCATCTAATTTGTCACGGTTTTTTAAGAAACCGTGACTAAAATGCTCATTTTTTGTCACGGTTTCTATGGAAACCGTGACTAAATTCAGTCACGGTTTCTATTGAAACCGTGACTAAATTTTGTGACGGTTTCTATTGAAACCGTGACTAAATTCAGTCACGGTTTCAGTAGAAACCGTGACAGAATATATAGAAACCGTGACAAAAAATGGTCATTTTAGTCATGGTTTACTGAACCGTGACTAAAATTTTTAGTCACGGTAAAAACCGTGACTAAAAGTGCTAAAAACCGTGACTAATTTCATTTTTTCCTGTAGTGAGATTACCTAATTTTGAGTCAAAGTTGATGGTGAGAGAGGGTGATGAACGTGTTGAAGACGAAGCTGATTTAGTAGCGATGAGAACTCTTACAATAGAATTTTTCATTCACCTCTTTATGAAGTGGGGCCTTTGACGTATTTGACGGTTATGATTGGAAAGATGAGGATCATCAAGAAAGAATGAAGGATTATATAATTATACAATGGGATGTGTCCAACAACATGGATTTATTCGTTGAGGAAGATGTGGAACTCCATTTATTTTTTGAAAACTTGTTTTGTGGAGGGGAAGAGTAGTTGAACACGAGCTCAACTAGGTTCGAGAAAAGAAAGCAACCCCACCATTGGTGAGATCAACTTACCACATCTAATACTGAAATCATACACTCGCCAAGATACACATGACTCGATTCACAACCCATAAGGCCACTAACTTAAGGAAGTCACTCTTTTATTTATGACATAAGATATTGTGATACAAACCATTATCGCCTCACGTATGAAACACCTAATATGGACTTCATGAGATACCCCTCTATTTTGCTAGATGTCACTCCTTCATGCCTAATATATATTATCTTACGGCCCTTGTTCTTCAACAATGACCTACAACTGTTACGTAATCGTGGTTACGTAAGGCTAATGTAACCAAAGTGTTTCATACGTAACGAATAAAATTAAGCATGTTACGTAAGATAAACTGTCGTTACGTAAGCCTTACGTAACAATCACTTAACTCTGTTACGTAAGACAAACTGTGGTTACGTAAGGCTTACGTAACGACACTTATTTCTTACGTAACGAATGAAATTAAGTTTGTTACGTAAGACAAACTGTCATTACGTAAGCCTTACGTAACAATCACTTAACTCTGTTACGTAAGGCTTACGTAACGACACTTATTTCTTACGTAACAATGAAATTAAGCTTGTTACGTAAGACAAACTGCCGTTACGTAAGCCTTACATAACAATCACTTACAACTGTTACGTAAGACAAACTGTGGTTACGTAAGGCTTACGTAACGATAGTTATTCCTTACGTAACGAATAAAATTAAACATGTTACGTAAGACAAACTGTCGTTACGTAAGCCTTACGTAACAATCTTTTTTTTTTTTGGTCAAAAAATTCTTAATATTGTATTCATCATCAAGACCAAAGGCCAACTACAATAAAGATAACAAAGAGAAGCATGTAGTCCAATCCTCTGGCAAAATGGCTCGTCTTGCAGAAACAGCTATCCAATCTGCGGCCCTATTTAGCCTACGGGGAACAAAAGAAATATATATGCGGGGGTTCTCCTCCAGCATTCGCCTCATACTACACAACCAAGCGGCACATTCCCACGGCCAGGCAATTCTAAAATCTCTTAGTGCTAAAACCAGGTTTAAACAATCAGATTTGATGATAGAATGGCCTTCATAGGCTACTACTGACCGGATAGCAACTAGAATAGCCTTAGCTTCGGCAACTATTGATGATGAACACACGAGGGTCCCTGCCTCTCCCTCGATCACTTGTCCATGGGAGTTAATAACGACAACCCCATATCCCGCCACAACAGAGTCACTGATGAAAGAGCCATCACAATAAATCTGTTGTTGGAATGTAGTCCCTGGCGGTGGACCTAGCGTCGAATTGGGTACCTGAGAACGGTTAGAGTTAGGGCTACCCTGACAACCAGCTGCCATCTTCAAATCTTCTTTAAGCTTTGCAGCCCAAATCATGGTGGTGTTTGGAGATGGCCGAACCTGCCAAAAAATCTTTTCATTACGAGCTCTCCAAATGCACCACGTCCCTGAAACAATGGAGTGAATATGCTCCAATTCATATTTGTTTCTTTCCTCATAGATCCACGACACAATCTGGCTATAATTCTCCGGCATCCTTCTTGCGGGAAGAAGTCTATTCCACACCATGCTTGCGTGGGAGCACTTGAACAAGCAGTGACAAATGTTCTCTACTTCCGTGTAACAAATCTGACAAATTGGAGAGTCACCACAATTCCTTTTCCAAAGATTTTGCGAAGTGGCTAGTGCATTGTTAGAAGCCCTCCAAATGAAAAATTTAAACTTTGGAGGCATCTGTAAGCTCCATAACCATTTCCATTTCTTATCTCCAGGTTCTAAGTTGTTATGCAAGGTTTGTCCTTCTCCCCTGTCATGGAGGGAATGGTAAGCTGACTTCACAGAGAATTTCCCTTGCTTATCAAAGTGCCACACCCAATTATCATTCTCATTTCTGGGTCCGACAGGGATCTTCAAGATTGCGGTCGTCTCCACGGGCTACAATGATTTCTCACCTCATCAATCTTCCATCCCGACCCATCTTCGTTGATCCAATCACTCACCCTAGTATTGTTGATATCTTGGCCCCTCAATCGAAAGCCTGGAATGGATGGGATCCATGGGTCTGAGAAAGCCCGAATGTTCTTACCGCTTATACAATTTTTCCTAGCTCCAAGCATAAGACCTTCTCTAGAGTCACAGAGACTAGCCCAGATCCAAGAAGGCCTTCTAGATTTATTAGCCCCGAGAAAATCCGTATGGGGAAAATAAAGAGCCTTAAGCAATCTCGCCCAAAGTTGGTCTCCATTTGTAATTAATCTCCATCCTTTCTTAGCGAGCAATGCCAGGTTGAAGGTTCGAAAATCCTTGAAGCCCAAGCCTCCACTCCCTTTCGATCTCGTCAGTTTTTCCTTTGATGACCAATGAATTGTACGCTTAGTCATTGACCCTCCCCAAAAAAAGGCTCTCAACAGGGAGTCCATCTTATTTGTCAGCGTCTTTGGCAAGAGGAAGCAGGACATCACATAAGTTGGAATACTCTGGTAAACCGCCTTGAGAAGCACTTCCTTCCCCCCGTGATAGCATTAAACTCTTCCAGGATTGTCCTAGATTTCTCATCCTCTCTAACAAGAAAGCAAAAACATCCTTTTTTGACCGTCCCCACTCAGATGGAACCCCAAGGTACTTACCAAAAGGGATGGCGGTTTGGAAGCCCATAATGTTTTTGATATGGATTTGAAGGGCTTCAGGTGTCTTTCTAGAGAACATGATGGATGATTTTTGTTGATTAATCATTTGGCCGGTCATATCTTCGTATCTCTTCATTATGTTCAGCCAGGCCTTAGCTTCCGTTACTGACGCCTCGCCCATTAGAATCGTGTCATCCGCAAAAAGCACATGGGTGAGAGTCGGGCATCTAGCATTAAGTTTGACTCCTTTGATCGCGCCTGATTCAATACTTTTATTGATAAGTACCGAGAGAGCGTTGGAGAGGATAATGAATAGGAAAGGTGACAACGGATCCCCTTGTCTTATCCCCCTAGAAGGTGTGAACTGGTCCGTGGGAGAGCCATTAACCAGGATTGAAAACTTGACCGTTTGAATACATTCTTTGACCCAGTTACACCACACTGGCGCGAACCCCATCGTACGTAGGATACTGTCAAGGCAGCCCCATTCTACCATGTCATAGGCCTTCTTCATGTCCATCTTGATCATCATATCCCATTGATACTTGCTCGCCCGATTTTTAAAATGATGGATAACCTCATGAACAATCATTATATTATCTTGAATTGCTCGTCCTTTGGTGAAAGCTGCTTGAAGTTCTGATACAATACTCGGTAGCCATTCTTTTAGTCTCGTTGCCAAAATTTTGGAAATAACCTTATACCTGAAGTTGCAGCAACTGATCGGTCTAAACTGGGAGGCTGATTCTAAGTTCTGAATTTTAGGGATAATGACAACATTTGTGTCGTTCCATCCAGCCGGCATGGAGGAGTTAGTAAAGAAATACCTTACTTCTTCACATAATTGGTCCTTAACAACCCCCCAATATTTCTGATAAAACAATCCCGGAAATCCATCTGGTCCGGGCGATTTGTGTGGACCCATCTCATAAACCGCTAATTTGATTTCCTCATCCGTTATTGGTCGACAAAGTTGTTGATTGATTTCTTCCGTAATGATGTTTGGGATCCAATTTGTAATGTCATCATTTTGAATGGGCTCCCTAGCAGAGAAAAGATCTTTATAGAACCCTCTAATATGATTTGCTATCTCATCTTCTCCTTCTATCCATTGGTCGTCCTCCTTCTTGAGTTTCCTAATCCTATTTTTCTGACGTCTCTATATCGTACTTGCATGGAAGAATTTCGTATTCTTATCTCATTCTCTCAACCACTTAACTCCGGCTCTTTGTTTCCAATAAATTTCCTCTTGTCTCCAATGGTTGGCTAATTCCAATTCTAAAGATTTTTCCACCTCAAAAGCATACTCATCCCTATCGCTCGCTTGTATCTCCTCCAGACTCCTTTGAATCTCTCTAATTCTAATCGCATTATTTTGGCAGTGACTCTTGCTCCACTTTGTCAGCTCTTTTTGGATATGGATTAGTTTAGAGTGGACAGTATCTCCCCTAACCCACCCATTTTTAATAACATCCACGCAATTTTCATCCTCAATCCATCTCTGGTCAAAATGAAAAAGGGCTCGGCTCCTATTGCTGGGTTTGGTTCTGTGTAGGGATAACCTCAATGGAGCATGGTCGGATCCAATGATAGGCTCATGGAAAATATCTACTGTGTGGAAAGTATTTCGCCACTGGGACGTGCACAAGGCCCTGTCTAGTCTCTCTCTAATTCTTTCCCTACCTATCTTCTTGTTGTCCCAAGTGTATCTTTGACCCGAAAACCCCAAATCAATCAAACCATTCATAAAAATGAAGTCGTGGAAGGGTTCGGTAGACTCTCTTCGAGGTGGTAGTCCTCCTTCCTTCTCGGTACTATCTAGGATAGCATTAAAATCGCCCATAATAATCCAAGGCTCATCATTTGTGGCTCGTAGGTTACCAAGGTCACACCAAAGATAACTTCTCGCATATGGATCGTTAGGGGCATGCACAAAAGTCACAAAGTAATCTTCCAATCCACTCCCACAACTAACATTAAGGTCTACAAAGTAGTCGTTACACGCAAGAACATTAATTTGAACATCTCCTACCCACCAAAGCGAGAATCCTCTACTAAGACCTCTCGGGTCTCTATACCAAAAGTTAGGATATTTCGCTAGTTTTCTTTTGTTTTCTAGGATTTGCCTACAATTTTTTGTTTCCATAAGAAAAACAATAGACGGATTAAATCTACGGATAAGGTCCAACTGATAATTGCTCGTAGAGGTTGGACCGATTCCTCTACAATTCCAGCACAAGGTCGTCATGGCTCGTTGGGTGGCTTACGGAGAGCCACCGAACCTTCAGTTGTGTCCATTTGCTCGATCCCCACTTGCCCCATATCAACACCATAATAGTTTTTCCAATCGGCACTGTTGATGGTCTCCATTGGGTTATAGTTGGCCCAATTTCCAGCTGCCATCTCCTCCTCACTGCCTGTGTTGGGTCCATCACCACTACTCTCTTGGCCCTTCCTCTGCTGTGCTGCTCCATCCCATTCTGTAATAACAATTCCCTGCACTTTCCTCTTCTTCTTTGCCTTATGAACCAATGGGCTTTTTCCTTTTCTTCCTTCCCATGGGCTCATTGAAGATAATACTAAGGCCCCATGTTGAAAGGAGGATCCATGATCATTGGAAAATGGTTGGATTATGGGTTGTCCAAACCCAGGAGGCCCACCTTCTCTATGCCCTTGAACTCGCAACCCAGGTGAGCTTTGTCGAAGGTGTTGCTCGATCGTTTCAGCCCACACTAATTGCTCGCTTCTCATCCCTGCTGCAATATTGAACGTGTCGAAGAGGTTACGGTTAACCGGTGTCTGGATCCTCTCCTCTCTACCACTAGCGGAACTCCACACGTCTTCATTTTGACCCTCCCTCAACCTATCCTCCATACACCCCTCGTTTCCCCCAAAATTTCGCCCTCTTGTTATCGAGCCTTGAAGCATAGCCCATCTGGGATCAATCAGGACCGACTCCTCCGAAACCTCCTCCCTTCTTTCCGTAGAATCTTGTTGTCGCCTCTCCTTTCTTCTCGGCGTAGGTGCAGCTGGTGAATGGAGGCCGGCACGAGTGTGCTCTCCATACCTCCCTATCACTTGTTCATTCTGAAATTCGCAGCTATTCTGGCTATGCCCAATCCTCCCACACGAGAAACAGAAATTAGCGGGTAGCTTCTCGTATTTAAATTTTACCCATTCAGCATCTTCTTCATCCCCACTCCAGAACCCATACGGAACTGGTCGGTTGAGATCGATGGAGACAAAAGCCCTCAAGAACTTGACCCAAATAGTTGAATCTATCCCATTCCCATCTATCTCATTCACCCCACAGAAGCTAGCCTTGAGTATTTGCTGAAGGTCCTCCTCTGATCGACAGCACATTGGCAAATCATGTATCTGAACCCAGATGTCCACTTTCAAGAAGTCAATATTGGAGGGTTTACCTTTCAGATCCCACTTTTTCAGCACCAACAAAGTTTCTGAAACCTTCCAAGGTCTTCCCCTCCAAGCCTTCTCTTTGTCGTTCAGAGTGTTGAAGTTGAAGACAAAGGTATTCGGACTCGCATCGCTTATCTTCAACCCATGTGCTTCTGGCCAGGCGTTCGCTAGGATAGACTTCATTGCGTGGGATGTGATTTTCCTCGTCGTAATCATTTTCCCGGCTAATATTTGCATCTCTCCGGATCCAATAGTTCTTGGTCTCAGTTTGACCACAGGCTCTTCACAACTCCAAGCTTGAGTCTTTTTCACCAGTTCGCTGAGATCCATAGTGCTTCTTCTGCTCTCGTACTGCTTCTTTAGTTTTGTTCTTCTTTGTAGTGCTAGATTTGCTATGGAAGCGTGAGTTGTGATTTTCTGATCTAATTTCATTATAAACCCTCTCTTGTAATTACTGCTTCTCACCCACTTTTGCCCTTCCAGCTGTTGGTTTACATCTTTACGCCATGGAGCCCCTCCTCTGCTAAGCTCTGTCTTCCGATGATGCAGACCCTTCACTGGGAAGCTCTTAATCAGTCGGATTTTCTTCCATTCTTTCCTTAATCTTTTCCAGCATTTATTGTTTCTATGGATTCTAGGGAACACACCACCATAAATGCTTCCCCTTTTCCTTAATTTTTCCTTCCCCGCTCTTCCTTTCATCTTCCATTTAATAACCATGTATCCTGCATTTACTCCTCCTTTCTTTCTTTGTAGATGTGCATTATTACCCCTATGAACCTTCTTTTTTCCTTTATGATTTCCACCGACCCATCTCCTTTTATGAAACTGATGCCCTTTAGTTGATACTTTGCATCTTGAGTGTTTGATTTTGAGTAATCCATTACGGATCAGAGCGGATTCACCAGGAATCGTTGAGAAGAAGAACCCTTTTCCAAGGAGGAGTTGAGAGGTTTCCAAAA
This sequence comes from Linum lewisii, assembly GCA_034768395.1. NCBI lineage: Eukaryota > Viridiplantae > Streptophyta > Magnoliopsida > Malpighiales > Linaceae > Linum > Linum lewisii. The sequence continues at coordinate 40,549,992 of CM068303.1, read as the reverse complement.
TAGATCCGTTGGCCATTTCCTAACAATCACTTACAACTGTTATGTAAGACAAACGGTGGTTACGTAAGGCTTACGTAACGGCACTTATTTCTTACGTAACGAATGAAATTAAGCTTGTTACGTAAGATAAACTACCGTTACGTAAGCCTTACGTAACAATCACTTACAACTGTTACGTAAGACAAACTGTGGTTACGTAAGGCTTACGTAACGACAGTTATTCCTTACGTAACGAATGAAATTAAGCTTGTTACGTAAGGCAAACTGTCGTTACGTAAGCCTTACGTAACAATCACTTACAACTGTTACGTAAGATAAACTGTGGTTACGTAAGGCTTACGTAACGACACTTATTTCTTACGTAACGAATGAAATTAAGCTTGTTACGTAAGACAAACTGCCGTTACGTAAGCCTTACGTAACAATCACTTACAACTGTTACGTAAGACAAAATGTGGTTACGTAAGGCTTACGTAACGATAGTTATTTCTTACGTAATGAATGATTTTAAGCTTGTTACATAAGATAAACTGTGGTTACGTAAGGCTTATGTAACGACAGTTATTTCTTACGTAACGATTGAAATTAAGCTTGTTACGTAAGACCAACTGTCGTTACGTAAGCCTTACGTAACAGTCACTTACAACTGTTATGTAAGACAAATTGTGGTTACGTAAGGCTTACGTAACAATCATTTACAACTGTTACGTAAGATACTCATCTGTTACGTAAGCCTTACATAACCACAATTATTTCTTACGTAACATGACTTGCTAAACCTGCTATAGCAGGTTACTAACTTCAAGTCATTATAATTTCAATGACTTCAAGGCATGGTAGGAGGTGCCAACAACTTTTGAGGATGTAATAGATTATAAATTTCATCAATATGAAAAATTTTCATCCATTGAATAATACATGAGCTCTTTCTAGTATTAGTTTTGGCTTCTTTCTTTGCCATATTATAAAAAGAGTATTTCTCCTTTATTGATGATATATTTTGATACATCATCGATATTACTTGATGTTGATAATGCTTAAAGAAGAATCTATATCACAATTTCCTTTTTTTAAATTATCGATATCACAAATAGGCGGCGATCATTTTCTTCACAATCAATAAATTAAGATGATATTTTGTGAATAAATAGTAATTTGATCCACCATTTGTAATTGTACAACTGATATGTATGAGCAATTCTTATTTCATTAGGAACATTGCACACTCCTTATTAGATGTTAAATTTCATCACTTTGATGCATTAATTCCTTTGGAATATAGATAATTGTCTCTTAATATATTCACATCATGGAATGTAATAGTATCTTATACATTCACTTCATGGAATGTGATACTGTATTTTGAAGCATTGATACACAATTATATATGTCATCCATTACCCAATATAGGGAATCGTAATAGTGTCATTCGGACTATGGTCATCTAAACAAATTTGATGGTTGTATCACCATTTATGTGATCATATTCATTTTCTCTTTCAAATTTTGTGAAAGACACTTGAAATTTCTTTCTTATGACCATCAAAATCATAGATGAATATATTCTTTTGTTCACTTGTAGGAACATAGATATTGTCACTTTATGGACATCATTATAATCATTCATATCAAGAAATTGATATTATATCTCATGGATCATCAACATTTGAGACATATAAGATAATTTTTTTCCTTTGGATAACATGTGTATCTTGGTACACTTATATTCTCATGAAATGCAATTGTATATTCCAAAGTATTGGTTCAAATACCAATCATTCTCACATGAATCATAATCATGTTTTGCTACTTTTGATTTGAAGAAATGTTGTAGCATATGTGTTGGATACATTCTCTTTGAGAAATGACATATAGTCTTATAGACTATTGATATTAAATAATTCCAACATCCAACCATCATTGTTTCCAAATCATCATAACGAATAGCTTTCACGAATAGAAATAATAAAATAATAACGTATATGAATAATAACGAATTGAAACTTCATAATACAGAGTTCATACCTTATGATGACGATCTTGTTCTCCAAGGAGTAAAACTTCGTGAATCTTCAAGTGGGCAGAGCTTCGTGCTGATAACGTGTTATGAAAGTGATGGAGAACTATAAACTATGAAGTAGTGAGAAAACACAAGAGAGAAAGAGGGGAGAATTGCTTCTTATTATTCATCCAAATAGATACAATGATGTGCTCTATTTATAGGTACATAATGCATAACTCCTATAGGCTAATGTAATTACATATGAATAGAGAGAATAATGAGTCATGAATGGGCTCATATAATTACACATGAATGGGGAGAAGAATGGGTCATGGAAGACATTGATTCTTATGATCAATGTTAAGGAAGCATCCTATGTGAAGGTATCATCCTATGTGAATGTAGTATCCTATGGAATTATGGACATTCACTACAATATTATTCATAACACTCCCCCTTGAATGTCCATTGGTTAATAATATACCCTATTAAAACTTTCAAAGAAAAATTGAATAGAAGAACAATACATGTATAGGGAAAATGGTATTATTCTTATAATACGCTGTCACATACTGCCTCATTAAAAACCTTACCAGGAAAACCCAGTGGGAAAAACCATGGTTAAGGGGAAAAGAGTGCAGTGCGTATTAACTCCCCTCGTGATAGGATGACTCAAAATAGTCTAATCTTTGAACTTCAATGTTATAAATGATCTTGTTGTATGAAGTATCTTTCGTGAACAAATATGCTAGATTGTCACTTCATCATAATTTCAATAATTATTCCACTAGTATCTAGAAATTCGTGTTGGAAAAATAACTTGGTCAAATGCATATTCTTGTAGCTTTTCTAATGCGATCCACTTACAACGTCGGGGATACATATGCGCATTATGCATGATCTATATGATCATGTTTATGAATTATGATGTGGCTTTATAGTTTGTTTCACAAACCACCAAATAGTTGTATTGCCAAGTTGGCCCAATTTATAATTGACCAACACAAAGATCGTATCGATATTCAAAGACCATGTAACTCATTGACATGTCTTTCAATATGCTCAAATAAAAACGAATTGAAACTTCATAATACAGAGTTCATACCTTATGATGACGATCTTGTTCTCCAAGGAGTAAAACTTCGTGAATCTTCAAGTGGGCAGAGCTTCGTGCTGATAACGTGTTATGAAAGTGATGGAGAACTATAAACTATGAAGTAGAGAGAAAACACAAGAGAGAAAGAGGGGAGAATTGCTTTTATTATTCATCCAAATAGATACAATGATGTGCTCTGTTTATAGGTACATAATGCATAACTCCTATAGGCTAATGTAATTACATATGAATAGAGAGAATAATGAGTCATGAATGGGCTCATATAATTACACATGAATGGGGAGAAGAATGGGTCATGGAAGACATTGATTCTTATGATCAATGTTAAGGAAGCATCCTATGTGAAGGTAGCATCCTATGTGAATGTAGTATCCTATGGAATTATGGACATTCACTACAATATTATTCATAACACATGATGAATTCTAATTATAACTTATAAAACAAAATACTAATTAAGTAATTAAAAACTGAATAATTATTATTTATCTTAATTAATTAATAAATAAAATACATAAACACAAGACAAGAATAAAATGAGAAAAATAAATTGGGGTAATGGGGTTTATGACATGATAATTGGGAAGGTTCGGTGAGGATAGAATTGTCCAAAAACTGTGATATCAATATCACTCTGAAGATATTCACCTCGCCACATGAATATCTGTTGAGTGATATTGATATCACTTTTGGCCCCAGATATCATGATATTCAGGACAGAAAAAATGATAATATTCTGAATATCATGATATTTGCAGTTATCAATATCAATATCACTGCAACCAAACGACCCCCAGGTTGTCAAAATAATATGTTAACTAGTTATCAAAATAAATAACTCTTGTTAATTAGTTATCTGATCATGAAGTTAACTAGTTAACTCGATCGAGTTAAGTTAACTAGTTATGAACTAAAAATCTTGTAACTAGTTAACTAAATTATGATGTTAACTAGTTATCAGCTAATTCACTCGTTAACTAGTTATCATCGCAAAAAAATGTTAACTAGTTATCATCTTAAAAAAATGTTAACTAGTTATCTTAGCCATGATGTTAACTAGTTAACTCGATAAGTTATCTAGTTAACTAATTTTGATAACTAGTTATCTATATCATGATGTTAACTAGTTAAAATGACTTGTTAACAAAAAATCTTGTTAACTAGTTATCAGGTTAAAATCTATGAACAAGTTATCAAACAAAAAACGTTGTTAACTAGTTCTCAGTTTAAAAACCATGAAAATAGTTGGGGTCTGATCCTTAATAAAACTAATACTATAATGACACTCGATTAAATATTTAAACTATAATAACATACCATGTATTCGCATTTTTTTCAGTGACCAAATGCATATTTGGTGTACTAAACCAAATTAATTTCAGCCATTGATTTAATATTAAAATAATAAGATTGTCCTAATCTTATATGATCAATTAATTACCTAATTAATTAGTAGATAATGATTAGGAAGGTCTTTTAATATTTCCATAACTAATATATTTTTATCTTTTTTCCCTATTCCCTACAACTCTTTTCTTTCTTCCCTCTCCTGTTGCCGTAATTTCTTTTTTTTTTCTCCGGTCAAGGTTCGGTTTAGATGTTTAGACTAAGTGTACGATAATTTTTTCTCCAGTAGGCTTTATATATTCTCAGTGCACTAAAAGTCTCATATTAGAAAATCTAATTGTACATGATTTTTGGTTTGCTAATGCTGCAATGTTGATACTTGGAATCGATTCCAAGAACTTCTCTATAACTGTCCTCATCATGGATTCGAGCAGAGGCAGTTAGCTGAAATCTTTGCTCGAGGTCTTCGAGAAGAATCTGCCAAGTGGGTCAATTCTCTAGCTGAAGGGGATTGCACTACACTCACACCTGAAGCTGCTCTTCTTCACTTCGCAAACTGTGCTTCCAAGTCAAGGAACTGGGAACGCCAATCTGAAGGATCAAGGAGCAAGCTCGATCTCGAAGCAGCTATCAAGGCCGAAGTAGAGAAGCATCTGAAAAGTCTACCACACCAGTCAAACTGCCGACAGCTTCTGTCTATGTTGCCGATTGGAATGGTGTGGAGCTTGCACGCATAACGGAGGACGTTGCCAGAATTTTGGTAAGACAGAAGTCTGGTCCGCAGAAGAGGTAAATTTCGTTCAACAAGGCTTCGTTAATAATCAGAATGGTTATGCTGGCTACCGCAACTTCAGGCAGCAAGGGAACTATCAGGACAGACCTCCCTACAATGCTGGCGCCAACCATAACCAGAACCAGAATAACCGCCCGGCTGGTCCAGCTCAGGATCAGAAGCCTAACCACCCGCCGACAGGTGTCTACCAGCCACCCACCATAATCAGGGTAACTATGGAACTGCTCCTGGCAATCGCCAGAATCAATATTTGAATAACACCTATCCAGGGCAGCAGTACCAGAAGGAAAACAATGTTAGTGACCTGGACAAGAAGCTTAGTCAGATCATCACCAGACTCGATGATCATGACAGTTAGTTTAAAGCTCAAGCTCTTCTCAATCAAGAACAGATAGCAGCCGGTCAAAGAATTGAGCAAGCTGTGAACAACATCTCGAGCATGCTACATCTGGTCGACCATTTGGCCAACTTCGAGCCAGACAGAGCCGAATCCGAGAAAGGAACAAGCTAAGATGGTATCTGTTAGAAAATTTACAAGCTTATCTGCTGATGCTTGTGCTGTTTTACGCAGGATCGCTGAATCTCCATAGAAGAAGGAAGCACTACAAGTGGCGCCTAAGGTGGATGATCCTCCTCTTGCACCGTACATCGTGAAGCCTCCTTTTCCAAGAGCATTGCTGCCGAATGCAAGGATCAGACTGGCATGAAGGGGAATAAAGAAGGATATCCTGATGCTCGTAGCAAGAAACCGTCCTCTCCATATCCAGCTAAGTGCTCTGATCCTGGTTCTTTTACTCTACCTCTTGTTATTAATGATGTTGAGATAGAACGTTGTTTGGTTGATCTTGGCGCGTCTGTTAAGTTATGCCTATGAGTCTATATGAAAAATTGAACCTAGGAGAACTTGAACTGCCTAGTATGCAACTTATCTTTGCTGATAGATCACTTAAAACTCCTAGGGGAGAAATCAAATACGTTGTTACTAAATGTGGTCCTTTCACGTTCTTAGCTGACTTTGTTATCATTGACACTAGTAAGGATGATTCTACCATTCTCATAGGACGACCTTTCATGGCTACTACTGGAATGCAAATTAATGTTCCAAATGGTTCTTTAACTTTGAGAGTTGGTAAAGAAACGGTCACGTTCGCCTTAAAGACGGAATGAAATATAATCCTAAGAATGAAGAATTTCATTGTTTAGCTGTTGAAACTGTGGAGTTGACTCCAGTCAACTCCATTACTGACATCTCTTCTAGTGTGCCTAGATCAATTGTTGTTGTAGGTGCTGAACAGGTTACCACGCAAAAACCGAAATCTGTTCTTCAGACGCCAATGAAGAAGGAACTGAAAGCCTCTTCTAAGCCACCGAGCACAAAACCTAGCAGACCTCGGGGAAAGAACAAGAAGACGAAGAGTCACATGGTCTGGAGACCAGTTGTGCCGCCACCTTCTACCGAGCCAGCTGCACCACCAATTCGTTCCAAGCTACCGGCGCCGGAACAAGTATGGAAGGAGAAGCCAAAAGCATCTCCTAAGGAAATACTGACGATCACCGATCCTGGTGATATCAAGCCGGAGGTTAAAGAAAAAAAGGAGCTGATCATTCTCATTCTGTCCACTGTCTTCCTTGTGGAAGGTGATCCCTTGACAGAACTGTTCAGACCCTTCACAATCACTGACCACCTTCCCGACGGACGTACCAAGCTCTTACACGCGAACGGGAAGAAATTCATGCTCACCGGAGAAGCCCCGAAGCTCTACTTTATGAACTCCGATGCTAGCATTAAGGAGAATCTAAGTTGGGATGTCTCCTAATACCGTCCAGGTATCATCCAGCTCAAGGACGTTAATAAAAGAGCGCTTCGTGGGAGGCAACCCACGGCTGGAGTTCGTTTTTCATTTGTGCCTACCTTAGTGTTTTAGAGTCGGTTCGGGGGAGCCAAAGGTGTCAGTTTGTTTGATTTCGTATTTTTCGTGTGTAGTCTGTGTGTCATAGTGTCAGTTGAAGTCGTTTGAGGTCTTTCCGATTTTTGTGGATTTAACTTGATTTTCTGAAGTTTGCTGGGATTGCGAAAATATTTTCAATCGTAGAGTTCAATATTTTCGGTGAAAATAACCCATTTTTTTCGGCGAAAATTATCTTTGAAATCCCACTGAGTTTTCCAGACGTCTCTGTTTCACATTTTCGGCGAAAATGTATTAATGTTTTTGGCGAAAAATTCTTTTGAAAATTGGCAGTACTTTTTAACTAACATTTTCGGCGAAAACTTGCACTTATTTTCGCCGAAAATGTCTTTGAAAATCAACCAGCTATTCACTTTAAAATCCGGTTTCAGCCCTCTCTCTCTCTTTCCTCACTTCATTTTCGAAACAAAACCGAAAACCCTCCCCTGTTTAACTCAACTCCGACCGACCGCCATCATTTCTCGCCGCCGCCGACGTTGCCGCCGTCACCGACCACCGCCACTCCCTTCCCCTCCCATTTCCAATCAATCCGAGCCCTAGAATAGCTGAATCCCTTCACCCAAACCCTAAAACTTGCGATTTTTCTCCGATTTCTCCCAATCCGTTCACTTTTAGCATCCATGGCGTATAGCTTCTGGCTCTTCTTCGAAATGCTCTTGAGCATCTTCTCCCATTAATTGCACTAGTCGCTTGAGCACGGCGTTCAATGCATCAACAACATCGCCATTGACTGGAGGTTGTCGATCGCGGCTTGGGTGCTTGCCATCCATTGTTGATGCTCATAAGTGTGTAAATCCATCTCTTGGGAGTCTTCGAGATATGGTGCTTCACTGATGTACCACTCTCGGTACCGGTCATCCCACCAGTAATCCTGCATAATCAAAACTAAGAAGCACTACCCAGGTAAATCATGGAAATATGGAGGAAAATTAAATGGTAAGGCGGAAAGGTAGAAGAATAATTTGCCAACTCTCCTTTCAAACAATTAGAAGAGTCCCCGGCAACGGCGCCAATTTGATGCTGCAGTTTTAGCGGTATCAAATAACTAACCTACCGAAGTAGACTAGATCGTATTCCACAGGGTTTTACTAATCGACTACTCAAAGAAGCTGGCAAATTACTCAGGTTTAAACACTTAGTGCGTGGTGTGAGTTCCACGACTTCTAATTAATAAAGCAGGAAAATAAAAGACAGAAAAGTAAAAGGTTGACTAACGAGAAGATAGATGAACTTAGATTTCGAAACCCCCTTAGATCACCAGAGCATTGGCAATCAACAGATCAGCGGTTTTCAATTCTAATTCAATCGGTTTCTATACACCACCATAACTCCTTACCCTTAGGTTTAAGACTGGCGAACGTTCGCTCTATCCGATCTAACTACCAAGATTAACTAGCCGCCCGGGTACGGTCGCCTCTCGCAACGACTTAATTAACTCGTGCAATTACTAACGATTTATGAGTTACTCTTGCAGTGGATTAACCCTAACTGGTTCCTATGAAAGGCACACTCCAATGATTAGGTTAACTGGTTGAATTGATGTTTTAAAGAGAGGTGAGCGTTCGCTTCTATCCTCAGCTTAACAAGAATCTAAACTAGGCGATCAAGGAAGACAAGTTTATGCGCCAAAGCAGGGAAGCTGTCTGGCGACTAACCCTAGCTTGCATAAACCTAATCTAGGCGATCAACCAGAGAAGAAACATAAACAGTCAAGAACAAAACAACCATGCAATGAGAAACTGATTGAACTTCGAATCTAATTACCGCCGATCCGTGACCGCTTTAAAACCCTGGAAGGATGGCGTCACGGACCTTCGGATCTTCAACTTTAAGCTCTCCGAGCTCTCCGAGGTGGAAGGATGGCGTCACGATCTCTCCACGGATCTTTGAACTCTCTAAACTCTATCTATCGACCCTAAGGTCGTGGCTAATCAGCCAAAATTCGTGTATATCCAATCTGGCTTCGAAAAGTCTATATATAACCCTAGAAACCCTTTACAAGTTGGAAAAGGCTGAATTTTCCCGTCTGGGGAGCTTACACGGCGTGTAAGCTCACAGTGTATTTAGCTTACACGGCATGTAAGCTCCAAAACGCAGCGTTTTGAGCTGGGCAGCACTCCAACTTGTTTCGATCATTCCTGCTCCGTTTGAACTCCGATTTGGTCTCCGTTTGAAGCGCTGGACTCGTGAGAGAGTCCTCTATAATGTGGTAACCTGTGGGCTCAACATAAAAGATCACAAAAAGGGTAAAAATAGCCAAGAAATAGACAATGTACACACTAGGAGCCGATAATCACAAAGTTACGACAAATGCACCAAATACTCATCAAAATGGCATCAAAGGGTATGAAATGTTGCTTAAATGGGGCTGAAAATCACGTCAAATCGAGTGTCATCAGCCCTCCACCAACATTCCCTGGCCGTGCTGGGCACCATCGTACTGTTGCTCGTCTACCCGACTACTACTTTCAGTGCTACCAGAAGCTCGAGCACATTCCTGGAGCTAATGTTCGACCACTCTCCATGGAGTCCCTCCACGATCACAATGAGGACTACCACCGGAACGTGCACGACGCCCTGGCACCGGCCGGCCTCCTAGAGCTGACCACCATAGCTTCCGACTTCCCAGACGTCGCTCTCCAGAAGTTCTGGGCCACTTTTGATCTGGACGAGCACAAGAGGAGGCAGAGCAAGAAAGTTGTTTCCTTCTACCTGGGCGGGGTGTACAGGAACCTCACCTATGATGAGTTTGCAGCTCATCTAGGCATTCCCTACGAGCATTACCACGGTCATCACCTCGGCTGGGCGAACGATGAGGACGACGGAGAGGCCTACCATGCACTCTGGAGCCACATGACTGGAGTGCCCGGCGATCGTCTCTCGGACCATAACTCAGTTAAGTCTCTCTCTCACCCTCTCTATAGATACATTCATATGGTTTGGCGTATATCGCTATTATATGCTCCAGAGAAGGACCGCCACCATATCAGCAAGGAGGAACTTCTACTTCTTCGCGCCATCCGGGAGAGCTACCCTCTTCACCCCAGATGGGTGCTTGCTCGCATCTTCCGCCAGAAGACCAAGAGAAGGACGCCACCTCGCTCACTCCTGGGAGGCAACTTCATCGGCCAGCTGATCATCTCCTTCGACCTCAGCCATGAATATGGCCCGAACATCCCACGCCGCAGAGTACGCACCGTTGGAGGAGATTTGGCGGTCGAGTACGACCTTGAACTGGACCTCAGTCCCCAGGTAACAACAGATCCTCCCTTCCAGTACGAGGATGAGTCGGAGGAAGAAGATGATTCTGAGGAATCCCAGCCTCAGTACGAGCCAGATTCTCATGACCATACTCCCTCGCCACACCATCGGGCAGGGTATGTACACCAGTCGCCGCCGGCCATCCCAGATCCATACCAGGCGCCTCACCCACAGCACCACCCGCATCCCGCGGATGTTGGAGAGCTGTATGAGCGACTACAGGAGTGGCGCATCACCGAGAACGCCACTCAAGAGGCGAGGTGGACTATTATGCAGCAGCATATGCACCGCGCTGATAGGCGGTATGAGGCACAGCTGGAGTGGCAACGTTAGTTCGGCGATTTCCTCCACTTTCCACCTCCCGGCGCGCCTGACCAGTAGTGACCGGGTTGTATTCCTTTTCTGGTCCTTTCTTTTTATTTATTCTTTTCGGATTTTGATCCAACTTTTTTCAGTGTGGATCCGGGGCACTTGTCCCGGTTTTCTTTTTATGTTTCATTTGTTTTTGTTTTGTAGGTAGTAGGGAGATTCCCTTTGCTTCGCTTTGGTAGATTCCCTTCGCTCCGAGGACCCGTGCTCATCCCCTACACCAACCATCTCGGTCCAGGTTCTTCTACTTCACTCTGAACTCTAGAATTAGTCCTGTGAGGACACAGTCCGATTTAAGTGTGGGGTAGGATGCTAGAGAACCTTGCATGAACTTGATTGCCCTTGATTGTGTTTTCTGTGTGCCTCGTGATTCCATTCCAGTCTCTCTAGCATTAGAATGGCTCAGTTCTTGATTTTTGATGTTAAGTTGTTGTTCAAACTTTTCATAATGATGCTTAGACTGCTTAACCTCGAACTTGAGAACCAACTTGTATACTTTGATGCTAAATTGCCTGGTCAGAACAGAATTTTTGAAATCACACTTGTAGTTTGTAGCCTTGATTGCATGAAAATGACCGAATCTGACTAGCAAACCAACTGTGAGCTTTTGATCCATTGCACGTAACTTGCAATTTTAATTCTTTTTGAGTGGTTTTCTGTTTGCTTGAATGAGTTAGAATTTGCATGAGACCTACTCGAGAACACACGATGACACGAGTTCTAGAATGATAGGGGCACCTAGATTCAGCTACTAAGCCAGATAGCCTACCGAATGATAAAATCCATTAGGTTTAAACCCTTGAGCTTGGCCTGTTCTTTCGGTTCGATTATACATTACAGCCATTTCCCATTCTTTCATTCCCCGTTGATCCCTGTGGTTGTAGTTCTAGATTGACCTACCGGAAGTCGGTTTGTGGTAACCTGCCTATAGCCATTAAACAGGTGGTCTTAGCTATTATGTCTAGACGTGTAAACCCCTCTAGCAACTAAAAGAAAAATCGGCACAAAAGAAAAAAAATAGAAATAAAAAAAAGAAGAAAAGAAGCAAGTTTCGAAAAAAAATGAAAAAAAGAAAAAATCAGAAAAGCCAAAAAGGTTTAATGTTTTTAGTTCAATAAAACGTTCTTCTCCCTACAAATGGAAGAACGAAAAAAAATTGTGTAAAGAAAAATAATAAGTGCTAGGTTGCTTGAGGGTATCATAGGACGAGCGTTCATTATTCCACCAGTGTCTGGTTAGACGGTAGGAAGCCATAGATTAGATTCGAGGGAAGTTAGTCGAAAGCTACACCGCACAAAGCCATCATCATACATTCCCATCATCCATCGCATCATAAACCAAGTAATGTAGAATTCGTTACAGTCCTAGCAGGGAAGTCCTTCTTGACTGGATACTCGTGTTGTCACAGTGGTGGAGATGTGGTTGAATTGCAAACTTATGACAGAATTCAGTAACAGAAAATGATTGAGAGCAGAAACACGTCCTTAAACACAGAGAGTGAGAGTTCCCCATTGTACTAAATATTTCCTGTGTGAGGAGTCTGGTCGGTCAGGTCAAATTCGTGCATAATTGGTTGCTACAACTTGTCGTGTGCAGTTTATTGGTGACACCAGGTAGTTTGGCTGATCTGTATGCATGTTAGGTTTCTTGTTCTAGGATCTATCTGTCTAATAATTCATTGTGTTTGATTGAACTCCAATTTAATCGATCTTATCATTTGTGAACATGAGCGTTTCTATTCAGTTTGCTTGAGGACAAACAAAAGCTTAAGTGTGGGGTATTTTGATGACACTCGATTTGACGTGATTATCAGCCTCATTTAAGCGACATTTCCTTGCTTAAGACATGGTTTTTAGGGTAGAATAACGAATATTCAATCGATTGCCCTATCTGTGCCATTTGTGTTACCTTGGCCCGTTTCGGGTCTATTTGATGGTTTTCTAGTGTTTTTAAGTTAGCACAGGTTTTTGCCGTCAAATAAAGTAGCCAAGGACGTGTCTAAAGCGTTGGAACCTCGAGGAATTGCACCGGAATCGATCCAAGGAGCCAATCAAGTCGAAACAATTCCTGCCCCAGTTTACAAAAGAGTTTTCGCCGAAAATACCTCAGCATTTTCGGTGAAAATATCAGTACAAATCGACTGATGCTCATGAACAGAAGTTTTCGGCGAAAACCCTAAGTTTTCGACCAAAAACTATTGGACCAAAATTTACAGAAGAAATCAACCGGCGGGCTCCCTATTTACACCAAGATTTTCGGCGAAAATATCAGGCAAAATCCGGCTGAATTAGGGTTAGGTATAAATACTTAACCGGCGGCCCAAAATCGGAGATACTTTTCACACTTTTCATAACGAACTTCAGAATTCTCTCAAGTTCTGAAGCAGAGAGTTTAGAGTTCGAAGAGCCGGAAAGAGATCGTGATGCCATCCCTTCCATCTCGAAGACTCGGAGCTAGGATTGCAGTCAACCGGAAGATCGAAGTTCTGCCGGAGTCGTCTTAATTAGGTTTTTCAGATACTTTTCTGTTCTTCCTTTGTATGATGAACTCTTTCTTGTCTTTGATTCTTTTGTGATGAATATGATGTGAACCGCTGCAACCGTGGGCAGACGACCCTTGAACACCGCAAGTTGAGACCATGCAAGAGGTAGAACCGTCGGGAACCGGGGGCGGATGAGTACTTTGACCCGTCGGCTGTATATAGCCGGGAACCAGAAGTGTCCAGTCGATGACGCCACGCCAAGAGATTGATGCTCTTGATGATAAGTCGGGGCCTTCAGCATCGCAACATGCAGATACAATAAGGTTTCAAGAACTGAGTTCTATCAAAAAGGGGGTTTATTTCATAAAAGTCTGTTTTACAAGGGTGGCCGGCGGCCTCTATATATAGGTGAGGGAACAAGCTCTCCTCCCTAAAGACTACTTCCTAAATAATAATAAAATAAAGAAATTAAAAGAGTCCTAATTAGAATTCTAAAGAGGACTTTAGCTAATCCTAATCTAGACTAAAAATAGGGAAAATTCGGACTCCAACCCTACAAGGGAAGAGAATCCTACCTAAACAAGAACTCCTAAAAAGGAGGCTGAAAAACCCTAAAAACAGCTAAACGGGTTCTGGTAAAAATAGCCAAATAAATACCAAATTAAATAGGAAAATTAAGCCCTTTGACATATCACTAGTAGATGTCATGGGCTTCAACTTTCATGTTGGGCTTCAGCCCAAATTCTATATCCAAGTAGCCCAAATCCGTCAATCTTCATCAGACTAGGAATCTGTCCAAAACCGGGAAATCCTAGCTTGGATGTATTTGGCATGTTCTCTCCATTTCCCGTATCTTGAATGGTCATCAATACCTCCATGGATCAGGCTCAGGTGGTGGCCTGATCGTAGCCCCTATCATGTGCAGCCTCGGATCAGCATCCGAGCTCCACTCCTGGATGCTCCGCCCATCCTTCACCCTGACTTCATCCAACTGTATCTCCTTCAATTCTCCTCCAAATTGAGCCCCGTTTGTTGGAGAGTGTTCCTGGGGATTCAAGCTATCCAGGACAGTTGGAATTTCCCAAAAGGCACGGGCCAATTGTTGACTGGGCTAAAAGTGCTTCTCTATGGCATCCGGGCACGGGCTCGGCTCGGGTGTCGAGTTTAGCTCTCGGCCTTCTTCAGTTCTATACGGGCCTTTTGGATTCTGTCTTGGACGGGTCTTCAAGGGTGCCTCATGAGTCTCTTTAAGCTCTAGTTGGGCTATGGGGCTTGTAGGAGTCGATGTGGGGCCTAGCCTTGGTGCTAGGCTCGGCCTGGGGTCCGGGTCGGGGCTTGGTGTCAGCATCAGCTCCTGTCGGACATCAGTCTGATCTTGGCTTCAGTAGAGCTGGCCTTGGTGCCTGGTTGAGGATTAGCATCCTCCTAGGGGTGTCTTCTGGCTCCGGGGCTTGGGCTCTTCTAGGCTCCGGTGGTGGTGCTGGCATAGGCCTGGAGCCGGTGCATTCTTGGGCCGGCATCAATGCTAGGGCTGGCTCAGCATCAACTGTGTCCTTGGTGGCCAGGATCACATCATCCCCCTCTTCTTGAAGAGGATTCATCCTCGAATCCTTGCCTAGTTGTTCATGGACGCTCCTTGGGGTTCGGACTGCACCGGGGCTGGTACGGGTGCCTGGGGCTCGGGTCTGAGGCCTTCGGGCCATACCGGTACTGGTATGGGTGCTTCGGGGTAGGCCAGTATCGCGTCGGGTCGAGTGGCGTCGGGCCCGGGGTGGATAGGGCGGCGCCGGGGTCGGGCGGCGTCGGGCCGGGGGTGGACAGTGCGGCGTCGGGGGTCAGGCAGCGTCGCGCCGGGGTCAGGCGGCGTCGGGCCGGGATCAGGCGGCGTCAGGCCGGGGTGAGGCGGCGTCGGGCCGGTGTCAGGCGGCGTCGGGCCGGGGTCAGGCGGCGTCGGGTCGGAGTCATGCGGCGTCGGGCCGCGGTTAAGCGGCGTCGGGCCGGGGTCGGTCAGGGCGGCATCGGGGTCAGGCGGCGCCGGGGGCTGCTCGGGCTCCAGGGACTGGTCGGGCGCGGGGAGCTGGTCGGGCGCCGGGGGCTGGTCGGGCGCCGGGGCTGGGGCCGAGACTAGTGCCGGGGCTGGGGCCGAGACTAATGTCGGGGCTGGGCGTTGGTGCTGGGCGCAGGGGCGCCGGTGCTGGGCGCTCGGGCGCTGGGCGCTGGAGGGCGGGGCGGGGCGCTGGGGCGCCGGTGATGGGCGCTGGGCACCGGGGCTGGCCGCTGGGGCGCCGGGCGCTGCTCGGGCGCTGGCCTGGTGCTGGGCAGGCGCTGAGCCTAGTGCTGGCCGTCTTGTCTTCGGGTTTTCTCTCCAGCCTTCTAATCGAATCTTCTATACCATACATGGCTAGGCGTGCATTATTGATTTTAAGCTCCAACATAAGTAGCCTCAATTCTGTCATGGTTAGTAGAAACAAACGAACACAAAGACTTTTTCTAATATCCTCTTTTCTAACACTCTTTTTCTAGGAGTCGATAAACAACAACTTAGTGGCTAAAAGTAGGGTCGTGGCTCGGTTTTAACTCAAGCAACAGAAGCTAGTCTATCCCCTCTTCTTAAACACACTATTACAACAAAAATTGAAGAACTTGGCAAGGGTGGCCTTGCTTGATTTTTGAGTATTTTCTGTTTTCTGCTCTATTTTTTTTAGGGTTTTCTTTTGATAGCTTGATCGGCCACCAATATTTTCTTGCCTTACAATAGAGACTCGAAACAAGAACTAAAAATAGATGGAGATTTTCGAAATTTTCTAGCACAAAAAGTAAAGGATATGGATCCAAGAATGAACCTGGAAACTGGGATAGATTGTGGTCCGTGAGCTGAACCGTGCTCTGATACCAACTGATGTGAACCGCTGCAACCGTGGGCAGACGACCCTTGAGCACCGCAAGTTGAGACCGTGCAATGAGGTAGAACCGTCGGGAACCGGGGGTGGATGAGTACTTTGACCCGTCGGCTGTATATAGCCGGGAACCAGAAGTGTCCAGTCGATGACGCCACGCCAAGAGATGGATGCTCTTGATGATAAGTCAGGGCCTTCAGTATCGCAACATGCAAATACAATAAGGTTTCAAGAACTGAGTTCTATCAAAAAGGGGGTTTATTTCATAAAAAGTCTGTTTTACAAGGGTGGCCGGCGGCCTCTATATAGAGGTGAGGGAACAAGCTCTCCTCCCTAAAGACTACTTCCTAAATAATAATAAAATAAAAAAATTAAAAGAGTCCTAATTAGAATTCTAAAGAGGACTTTAGCTAAAAATAGGGAAAATTCGGACTCCAACCCTACAAGGGAAGAGAATCCTACCTAAATAAGAACTCCTAAAAAGGAGGCTGAAAAACCCTAAAAACAGCTAAACGGGTTCTGGTAAAAATAGCCAAATAAATACCAAATTAAATAGGAAAATTAAGCCCTTTGACATATCACTAGTAGATGTCATGGGCTTCAACTTTCATGTTGGGCTTCAGCCCAAATTCTATATCCAAGTAGCCCAAATCCGTCAATCTTCATCAGACTAGGAATCTGTCCAAAACCGGGAAATCCTAGCTTGGATGTATTTGGCATGTTCTCTCCATTTCCCGTATCTTGAATGGTCATCAATACCTCCATGGATCAGGCTCAGGTGGTGGCCTGATCGTAGCCCCTATCATGTGCAGCCTCGGATCAGCATCCGAGCTCCACTCCTGGATGCTCCGCCCATCCTTCACCCTGACTTCATCCAACTGTATCTCCTTCAATTCTCCTCCAAATTGAGCCCCGTTTGTTGGAGAGTGTTCCTGGGGATTCAAGCTATCCAGGACAGTTGGAATTTCCCAAAAGGCACGGGCCAATTGTTGACTGGGCTAAAAGTGCTTCTCTATGGCATCCGGCACGGGCTCGGCTCGGGTGTCGAGTTTAGCTCTCGGCCTTCTTCAGTTCTATACGGGCCTTTTGGATTCTGTCTTGGACGGGTCTTCAAGGGTGCCTCATGAGTCTCTTTAAGCTCTAGTTGGGCTATGGGGCTTGTAGGAGTCGATGTGGGGCCTAGCCTTGGTGCTAGGCTCGGCCTGGGGTCCGGGTCGGGGCTTGGTGTCAGCATCAGCTCCTGTCGGGACATCAGTCTGATCTTGGCTTCAGTAGGAGCTGGCCTTGGTGCCTGGTTGAGGATTAGCATCCTCCTAGGGGTGTCTTCTGGCTCCGGGGCTTGGGCTCTTCTAGGCTCCGGTGGTGGTGCTGGCATAGGCCTGGAGCCGGTGCATTCTTGAGCCGGCATCAATGCTAGGGCTGGCTCAGCATCAACTGTGTCCTTGGTGGCCAGGATCACATCATCCCCCTCTTCTTGAAGAGGATTCATCCTCGAATCCTTGCCTAGTTGTTCATGGACGCTCCTTGGGGGTTCGGACTGCACCGGGGCTGGTACGGGTGCCTGGGGCTCGGGTCTGAGGCCTTCGGGCCATACCGGGACTGGTATGGGTGCTTCGGGGTAGGCCAGTATCACGTCGGGGTCGAGTGGCGTCGGGCCCGGGGTGGATAGGGCGGCGCCGGGGTCGGGCGGCGTCGGGCCGGGGGTGGACAGTGCGGCGTCGGGGTCAGGCAGCGTCGCGCCGGGGTCAGGCGGCGTCGGGCCGGGATCAGGCGGCGTCAGGCCGGGGTGAGGCGGCGTCGGGCCGGTGTCAGGCGGCGTCGGGCCGGGGTCAGGCGGCGTCGGGTCGGAGTCATGCGGCGTCGGGCCGCGGTTAGGCGGCGTCGGGCCGGGGTCGGTCAGGGCGGCATCGGGGTCAGGCGGCGCCGGGGGCTGCTCGGGCTCCAGGGACTGGTCGGGCGCGCGGGGAGCTGGTCGGGCGCCGGGGCTGGGGCCGAGACTAGTGCCGGGGCTGGGGCCGAGACTAATGTCGGGGCTGGGCGCTGGTGCTGGGCGCAGGGGCGCCGATGCTGGGCGCTCGGGCGCTGGGCGCTGGAGGGCCGGGGCGGGGCGCTGGGCGCCGGTGATGGGCGCTGGGGCACCGGGGCTGGCCGCTGGGGCGCCGGGCGCTGCTCGGGCGCTGCTCGGGCGCTGGCCTGGTGCTGGGCAGGCGCTGAGCCTAGTGCTGGCCGTCTTGTCTTCGGGTTTTCTCTCCAGCCTTCTAATCGAATCTTCTATACCATACATGGCTAGGCGTGCATTATTGATTTTAAGCTCCAACATAAGTAGCCTCAATTCTGTCATGGTTAGTAGAAACAAACGAACACAGACTTTTTCTAATATCCTCTTTTCTAACACTCTTTTTCTAGGAGTCGATAAACAACAACTTAGTGGCTAAAAGTAGGGTCGTGGCTCGGTTTTAACTCAAGCAACAGAAGCTAGTCTATCCCCTCTTCTTAAACACACTATTACAACAAAAATTGAAGAACTTGGCAAGGGTGGCCTTGCTTGATTTTTGAGTATTTTCTTTTTCTGCTCTATTTTTTTTAGGGTTTTCTTTTGATAGCTTGATCGGCCACCAATATTTTCTTGCCTTACAATAGAGACTCGAAACAAGAACTAAAAATAGATGGAGATTTTCGAAATTTTCTAGCACAAAAAGTAAAGGATATGGATCCAAGAATGAACCTGGAAACTGGGATAGATTGTGGTCCGTGAGCTGAACCGTGCTCTGATACCAACTGATGTGAACCGCTGCAACCGTGGGCAGACGACCCTTGAGCACCGCAAGTTGAGACCGTGCAATGAGGTAGAACCGTCGGGAACCGGGGGTGGATGAGTACTTTGACCCGTCGGCTGTATATAGCCGGGAACCAGAAGTGTCCAGTCGATGACGCCACGCCAAGAGATGGATGCTCTTGATGATAAGTCAGGGCCTTCAGTATCGCAACATGCAAATACAATAAGGTTTCAAGAACTGAGTTCTATCAAAAAGGGGGTTTATTTCATAAAAAGTCTGTTTTACAAGGGTGGCCGGCGGCCTCTATATAGAGGTGAGGGAACAAGCTCTCCTCCCTAAAGACTACTTCCTAAATAATAATAAAATAAAAAAATTAAAAGAGTCCTAATTAGAATTCTAAAGAGGACTTTAGCTAAAAATAGGGAAAATTCGGACTCCAACCCTACAAGGGAAGAGAATCCTACCTAAATAAGAACTCCTAAAAAGGAGGCTGAAAAACCCTAAAAACAGCTAAACGGGTTCTGGTAAAAATAGCCAAATAAATACCAAATTAAATAGGAAAATTAAGCCATTTGGTAGATCACTAGTAGACGTCATGGGCTTCAACTTTCATGGTGGGCTTCAGCCCAAATTCTATCTCCAAGTAGCCCAAATCCGTCAATTTTCATCAGACTAGGAATCTGTCCAAAACCGGGAAATCCTACCTTGATTAGGATTCCTTGCTTGGATGTATTTGGCATCTTCTATCCATTTCCCGTATCTTGAATGGTCATCAATACCTCCATGGATCAGGCTCAGGTGGTGGCCTGATCGTAGCCCCTATCATGTGCAGCCTCGGATCAGCATCCGGGCTCCACTCCTGGATGCTCCGCCCATCCTTCACCCTGACTTCATCCAACTGTATCTCCTTCAATTATCCTTCAATTATCCTCCTGGATGCTCCGCCCCGTTTTTGGAGAGTGTTCCTGGGCTTCAAGCTATCCAGGACAGTTGGAATTTCCCAAAAGGTACGGGCCAATTGTTGGCTGGGCCAAAAGTGCTTCTCTATGGCATCCGGGCACGGGCTCGGCTCGGGTGTCCAGTTTAGCTCTCGGCCTTCTTCAGTTCTATACGGGCCCTTTCGGTTTCTGTCTTGGACGGGTCTTCAAGGGTGCCTCATGAGTCTCTTTAAGCTCTAGTTGGGCTATGGGGCTTGGAGGAGTCGATGTGGGGCCTAGCCTTGGTGCTAGGCTCGGCCCGGGGTCCGGGTCGGGGCTTGGTGTCAGCATCAGCTCCTGTCGGGACATCAGTCTGATCTTGGCTTCAGTAGGAGCTGGCCTTGGTGCCTGGTTGAGGATTAGCATCCTCCCAGGGTTTCTTCTGGCTCCGGGGCTTGGGCTCTTCTAGGCTCCGGTGGTGGTGCTGGCATAGGCCTGGAGCCGGTGCATTCTTGGCCCGTCATGAGCTGCAGAATAGCGGTCGATCAAATAACTAGCAAGCTGTGAAGCTAGGGTAGATCGTATTCCAGGGGTTTCCTCTACTTCCTTACTCAAAGTTGTTGGCAAAATAATTCAAGGTTAAATACGTTGTGCGTGGTGTGAGTTCCACGTCTTCTATACTAAAATGCAAAGATAAATTGAAATGAAATTAAATCAAAGAAAGATTGAAGATTGATTGATTGACTAGAAGGGCGACAGACAAACTTAGACTTCGAATCCCCCTTAGATTACCAGAGCAACAGCAGTCAACAGACCAGCGATTTTCGATTCTAGTTCATTCAGTTCACAAACACCACCATAACTCCTGACCCTTAGGTTTAAGACTGGCGAATGTTCGCTCTATCCAATCTAGCTACCACGATTAATTAGCCGCCCAGGTACGGTCACCTCTCGCAATGACTTAACTTAATTGGTGCAAATTCTAATGATTAATGAGTTACTCTTGCAATGGATTAACCCTAATCGGTTCCTACGAAAGGCACACTCCAATTATAAGGTTAATTGTTCAACTTGATGTTCTAAAGTAAGGCGAGCGTTCGCTTCTATCCTTAGCTTAACAAGAATCTAATCTAGGTGGCCAAACCAGACAAGAAACACAGAGAACGAAGAACAAATCAAACATGAAAATGAAACTGAATGAATTTCGAATCTAATCACCGCCGATCCGTGACCGCTTTAAGCCCTGGGTCACTTAGGGTTCATCTAATCTAAGCTACACGAGTTTAGCTACTCATATCCAATACAGAAGAATCAAGGACAGACAAAGAATACATCTCAGGTAGGGAAGACAGAGAAGAATTGTAAAACCTAATTTCGATGACTCCTGGCAGCTTCAATCTGCTGGATCTTCAACTTCTACACTGGCTCTCCGAGATGGATGGATGGCGTCACGATCCGTTCCTGGCTCCTCGCACTCTATCCACTCGTTCTCTCCCTTTCTCAGTCTTAGGATTTTTCTCCGTCCTTTTGTGTGTGTGTGATAATGATGCCCCCTTTAATTATCCGCGTGTTTCAGTATTTATACCTAACCGGCGATTTCTGAATTTCCACTGGGATTTTTGCCAAAAATCTAAGGATATTTTCGGCGAAAATATCTGTTTAAATGTGGCTTCATCCCGCTGTTTATTCCGGTTGGTTCCGCTTGGGGTTTTCGCCGAAGATGCTTATGAAATTCCGCCGAAGACTTCCTCTCGATTGGGTCAGTGGATTCTTCTTTCGTTTTCGGTGAAAACCCAAGGGTATTTTCGCCGAAAATATATGTGTAAATGAGGCAGGAATTCTTTTGGGTTGAACGACTTTTCTGGCTGATGCGGGTGTGATTCCTCGGGGTTCCAGTGCCTTAGACACGTCCTTGGCTACCACGATTGATGGCGAACACCTGTGCTAACATGAAAATACTAGAAAACCATCAAATAGACCCGAAACGGGCCAAGGTAACACAAATGGCACGAGATAGGGCAATTGATTGAATATTCGTTATTCTACCCTAAAAACTGTGTCTCAAGCAATGAAATGTCGCTTAAATGAGGCTGATAACTACGTTAATTCGAGTGTCATCAAAATACCCCACACTTAAGCTCTTGCTTGTCCTCAAGCAAACTGAATAGAAATGCTCATGTTCACAAATGACAAGATCGATCAAATTGGAGTTCAATCAAACACAATGAATTATTAGACAGCTCGATCCTAGAACAAGAAACCTAACATGCATACAGATCAGCCAGACTGCCTGGTCTCACTAGTAAACTGCACACGACAAGTAATTGTAGCCAATTATGCACGAATTTGACCTGACCGACCAGACTCCTCACACAGGAATTATTTGGTACAATGGGAACTCTCACTCTCTGTGTTTAAGGACGTGTTTCTGCTCTCAATCATTCTCTGTCTCTGAATTCTGTCATAAGTTTGCATTTCGACCACATCTCCACCACTATGACAACACGAGTATCTAGTCAAGAAGGATTCCCTGCTAGGACCGTAATTTATTCTACACTACTTGGGTTTATGATGCGATGGATGATGGGAATGCATGATGATGGCTTGGTGCGGTGTAGCTTTCGACTAACTTCCCTCGAATCTAATCTGTGGCTCCCTACCGTCTAACCAGACACGGGTGGAATAGTGAACGCTCATCCTTTGATACCCTCAAGCAACCTAGCACTTACTCTTTTTCTTTTTCTTTTTTTTAACTTTTCTTTTGACTTCGTTCTTCCATTTGTAGGGAGAAGAACGTTTTATTGAACTAGAAACTTGAAACTTTTCTCTTTTTCTGTTTTCTCTTCTTTCTTTTTCGAATTTTTCTTTCTTTTCTTACTTGATTTTTTTTTACTTTTGTGCCGATTTTCTTTTAGTTGCTAGAGGGGTT
Source organism: Linum lewisii (assembly GCA_034768395.1). NCBI lineage: Eukaryota > Viridiplantae > Streptophyta > Magnoliopsida > Malpighiales > Linaceae > Linum > Linum lewisii. The sequence goes on along the minus strand of CM068303.1, from coordinate 40,527,134 downwards.
TACACGTCTGGACATAATAGCTAAGACCACCTGTTTAATGGCTATAGGCAGGTTACCACATACCGACTTCGGTAGGTCAATCTAGAACTACAACCATAGGGGATCAATGGGGAAATGAAAGAATGGGGAATGGCTGTAATGTATTATCGAACCGAAAGAACAGGCCAAGCTCAAGGGTTACACCTAATGGATTTTATCGTTAGGTAGGCTATCTGGCTTAGTAGCTAAATCTAGGTGCCCCTATCATTCTAGAACTCGTGTCATCGTGTGGTCTCGAGTAGGTCTCATGCAAATTCTAACTCATTCAAGTAAACAGAAAATCACTCAGAAAGAATTAAAATTGCAAGTTACGTGCAATGGATCAAAGGCTCACAGTTGGTTTGCTAGTCGGATTCGGTCATTTTCATGCAATCAAGGCTACAAACTACAAGTGTGATTTTGAAATTCTGTTCTGACCAGGCAATTCAGCATCAAAGTAGACAAGTTGGTTTTCAAGTTCTAGGTTAAGCAGTTTAAGCATCATTATGAAGGTTTGAACAACAACTTAACCTCAAAAATCAAAAAAACTGAGCCATTCTATTGCTAGAGATACTGGACAGGAATCACGAGGCACACAAAGATATAGGCAAATCAAGATCATGCATGGTTCTCTAACACCCTACCCCAACTTAGACTGTTCTGTGTCCTCACAGGACCAAACTAAAGTAGAGAGAAACGAAGAACCTGGAGGGTGAAAGGGCGGTGTAGTGGATGAACGCGGAGAGTCCGGAGCGGAGCGATGTAGCTACTCAAGTTCCTACAAAAACAAAAACAATAAAAAGATCAAAAGGATACTAGGACAAGTGTCCCAGATCCACACAGAATAAAATTGGGGCGAAACCCAAAAGAAGAAAGAAAAGAAATGGAAAAGGATAGAAACAACCTGATCACTGTTCCGCGGGAGGGGTGGAGGTGGGGTGGGAATGGAGGAAATGGCGAAACGCTGCTCCATCTGCTGTCGCCATGCGATGTTATCTGTACGTGCGGCTGCCTGGTCGGCCATGAATTGCTGGAGAATGGACCAACGCTCGTTCTGAGTTTCTTCATGTGCTACTCGGTCCTTCTGCCATTGAAGCGAACCAGCCGAGTAGTCTAGCTGCCATTTCTCAATACGCGCCAGCCTCTCATTCATCTCCGCGTGATTTGCACTCGCGACGGCGGGCGCTCAACTAACTGGGGAACACGGTGAGCGAGCCTTGTGCAATGCTCAAAATCCGCCGAAAGGTCGATGCATAGTGCTATGGCGAGTTCAGCACCTATATGCTCAACCGGGACACGAGGGATGTCGGGGCCCCATTTGTCACCGAGCTGGAGATTGTCGATCAGAAGTGAAATGAAAGGTCCCCCTGGAAGCTCAGAGGGAAGCTTCTTGGTGGTAGTGCGCTTGTGAAAGAATCGTGCAAGCCACCAACTGGGATGCAGGTTGGCATCCTCCTCTAGAGCACGGAATAATACGAGCTCCTCCAAAGAAACATGGTGACGGCTCGTCTTGCTGCAATAACACAGAGATTGCACCCAAACATAATGCAAGAATTTAAAAATAGGGTGAAAGATGTCACCGACCGTGGGGTTGACGATAGGTGAGATCTCATCTCCGCAGGAGGCCCATCTCCACACGTCTGGGTAAGGAGCACTCGTGATGGAGTATGTGTCCTTGAAGCCAGCGAATGTTGTAGTGAGGTTGACGTGCGGATCCAGCAGGTGGCGAACTCGAGATTGGACTTCTCGTGAAGAACACCACCGAGGCGGAAGGATATGAATTTCTGCTCACGTATGGGCTTCGGGGTGAGGCGCCGGAACGAGCTCCAAAACTCTTGAAGAGCGATAAGCGGGTAGGGGGAACCATGAGCGGTCAGCACTCGTAAACCGGCTTTATGAAGGGCGGTGTCAATGGTGGAGTGCCAAGCCGGATTGTGCGCCTTGAGACTGTTAGAGAAAGAACTGCCACCTTGGCCGGAGGAATGTCTTTGATCTTCTGAAAGATCTCTGTTGGTGCGGTTCCAGAGCTGCAATGAAAGGGTGTAGGGCCCCATTGGCTGGTGCAGGAATAGATGAGATAGGAGTCACAGGGGTCGGTGCATTCTCGGGGACGATGGCCACTGCCCTCAATGTTTGTGCAGCTGGTGCGGGCGGTCGGGAGGGTGGTGTCCTGTTCTGGCGAGCTGAGGATCGCTGCGCTCTATCTGCACTGGTAGTCTTGAAACGTTTGGGAGCACTGTAAAACACAACTCAGGAAAGACCAGCATCAGAAAACAAGAATCCTACCCCACACTTAGGTTGACAAGCGGGGGCAAGCAAATAAAAATCGAGGGAGCACCAAATCAGATATAGCAGTAAAGAACGGTGAATCAATTAAGCAAGCATGCGGAACTGAATGATTCAATAACACGATCGCACAGACAACAAGTCACGACCCCTAAAAGGGGCACAAAGAAATGCCAGAACCTAGCCAATAGACACCGACATAGCAATAAAGTAAATCGAGGATAACCAAAAAGTCAACCAAAGTCAACCATGCCAAAAACCGAAAGTCAAAAAGCCAAAAGATTCACAATCAAGGGCTGAACAACTAACCGTGAAGACATGACTCGAGAAAACGATTGGAAATCTGCGAAAACGACGAAAAGAGCTTGAAAACTAGGTCGGGAGGAACCGGAGCTGTGGAGCTCCGATTCTAGGGTTTGAACCGAGGGCTAGGCAAGGGAGAGGGGCGGCGGTCGGCGGCCGAAAGGGGCGGCGGTGGCTAGGCAATCGGCGGGCAGGTGGCCGCGGTCGAGCGGTCGGGCGGCAGCGGGTTTCAAAACAGTGGGGAATGGGAATCGGTTGAAGTTTTCGGGTGGAGGAGTGAAAATATGAGGGAAGAGAGCCGCTTAAATAGGCGTCGGCAGCACAACATTTTTGGTGAAAAAAATGGCTATTTTCGGCGAAAAGTTCCTTTATAAAAAAACGGTTCGGCGAAAATGGATGGAGTTTGCGGTCGAAAAGTTGGAACAGGAGGAACAGGGAGTTTTACAACCAAAATTTTTGGCGAAAATATTGGTACATTTTTGCCGAAAATATGCTTGAAAACGGCGGTAGTTTTTTTTCAAACAAAGGGTTTCAAGACAAAACGACTCAAAATGAAAATAACTGACTCCAGCCGTGGGTTGCCTCCCACGAAGTGCTCTTGTTTAACGTCCGTGAGCCAGACGATACCTGGATTCAGATCACGGATCCGTCGTGAAGTAGTGCACGTCGATGGAAGAGACCGCTAATCCTTGCAGGTACTTCTTAAGCCTATGCCCGTTGACCACAAACGGCTCTTGATCGTGCAATTTGATGTAGACGCTGCCTAAGGGTGTCTGCCGAACCACGGTATAAGGGCCGGACCAGCGGGACTTCAGTTTACCCGGGAAGAGCTTCAATCGAGAGTTATAGAAGAGGACTTCTTCTCCAGGGTAAAACTGCTTGATCGTTTTTAGTTGAGAGTCATGAATTCTCTTCGTGCGCTCTTTGTATAGCTTCGTGCTCTCATAAGCGTGGAGACGGTGCTCCTCAAGCTCAGCGATCTGGTCATGGCGGTTATTACCTGCTACTGCATAGCTCATATTCAACTCTTTGTTAGCCCAGAATGCCTTGTGCTCAAGCTCAACTGGTAAATGACATGCTTTGCCATAGACCAGCTGATACGGTGAGGTACCGATGGGAGTCTTATAGGCAGTTCGATAAGCCCATAAGGCATCATTGAGCTTAGATGACCAGTCCTTGCGAGACCGGCCAACTTTCCTATCAAGAATCCGCTTGAGCTCACGGTTCGTCACTTCCGCTTGACCATTCGCTTGAGGATGATAAGCTGTGGACATTCGGTGGGTGACGCCAAAGCGTTTGCACACCCGGTCGAATTGTCCATGGAAATGGGTACCCCTATTGCTTATGATGAAGTGCGGTGAACCGAAACGCGTGAAAAGACGGGTAAGGAAACGAGCCACCACTCTTGAATCATTAGTGGGTAGAGCTTAAACTTCAGCCCACTTAGAAACATAATCAACGCTACAAGAATATACTTGTTTCCGTTGGAGGGTGTGAACGGACCCATAAAATCGATTCCCCAAACATAAAAAATTTCAACAGTTAAAGAAACAATTTGGGGCATCTCATTATGGTTAGAGATGTTACCTGATCGCTGGCATGCATCACAACGTCGAGCAAAAAGTCGCAGTCACTAAAGATTGAAGGCCAATAAAAACCTGTTTCGAGTACCTTTCTTGCCGTGCGGTTTCCTCCAAAGTGTCCTCCGAACTGTCCTTCATGGCACTTACGCATGATGTCAGCTGCTTCAGTGTAAGAGACACATCTCCGGATCATTCCGTCAAGACTGATGCGGTATAAGAAAGGCTCATCCCAGAAGTATGACTTGGCTTCTTTAAAGAGCTTCTTACGTGCATTGAAATCCATCTCAGGAGGTACAATGCTGTGTGAGAGATAGTTAGCCAGAGTTGCATACCACGGCTCCTCTGAATCGGTGGCATTACTCAGATCTTGAGCGTGAGGGATTGCCCAGGGCTCGATAGCTATGCTGTTAACCTGTTCATATGTTTCAACACGCAACAGCTCGTCAGGGAAAGAATCATTGATAGGGGTAGTAGACTTACCTGTTTGTGATTCCTCCAGTCGGGAAAGATGATCCGCTGCTAGATTCTCTGCTCCCTTCTTATCTTTAATTTCTATGTCTAACTCTTGGAGGAGAAGGATCCATCAGATGAGACGTGGCTTCGAGTCCTGCTTGGCTAATAAATGGCGCAGGGTAGCATGATCTGTGTAAACGATGGTATGTGAAAGAACCAGATACTAACTAAACTTATCAAAGGAGAAAATGATAGCCAGAAGCTCTTTCTCCGTAGTAGTGTAGTTTCTCTGAGCATCATTGAGTGTCTTGCTCGTAAAGTAGATAGGATGAAATCTCTTCTCCTTCCTCTGACCAAGAACCGCGCCAACAGCGAAGTCGCTGGCGTCGCACATAATCTCGAATGGAAGATTCCAATCCGGTGCTGTAAGAATTGGTGCGGTGGTGAGTTGAGTCTTCAAGGTTTCAAAGGCTTCAAGACAGGCTTTATCAAAGACGAAAGGAACATCTTTCTCAAGAAGCTTCGTCATTGGAAGAGTGATCTTGGAGAAATCTCTGATGAATCTTCGGTAAAATCCAGCATGACCCAGGAAACTTCGCACCGTCTTAACTGAGGTCGGCGGTGGTAAGATGGCAATGGTCTCCAGCTTGGCACGATCGACTTCTATACCTATCTTAGATATCCTGTGGCCCAGAACAATGCCTTCGGTAATCATGAAGTCACATTTCTCCCAAATAAGAGCTAGGTTAGTTTCCTCACAACGAGCTAGCACCTTGTCCAGATTAGCCAGACAATTTGAAAATGAATCTCCATAGACGGAGAAGTCGTCCATGAACACCTCCACCACATTCTCTACCAGATCTCCGAATATAGCAAGCATGCATCTCTGAAAGGTAGCGGGAGCATTACATAAACCAAAAGGAATATGACGATAAGCAAACGTACCAAACGGGCATGTGAAGGTCGTCTTCTCTTGATCATCAAGCTCAATGGGGATCTGGAAGTAATCGGACATCCCGTCTAAGAAGCAGTAGTATTCATGACCAGCCAATCATTCAAGCATCTGATCAATGAATGGCAGTGGAAAGTGATCTTTCTTGGTGGCATCATTGAGTCGTCGATAATCGATACAGACTCTCCATCCGGTAACCGTGCGAGTCGGGATGAGCTCACCCTTCGGATTAGGGATGACTGTGATCCCTCCTTTCTTCAGAATGACTTGAGTTGGACTGACCCAAGGACTGTCAGCAATAGGATAGATGATATCGGCATCTAGAAGCTTGAGTACTTCTTTCTTTACAACTTCCTGCATCAGAGGGTTAAGTCGGCGTTGCGGTTGTCTAACTGGTTTGAATTCTTCGTCAATGACTATCCGATGTTTGTAGAAAGTATCAGAGATGCCTCTGATGTCTGCTAACTGCCAAGCAATAGCTCGGACATGCTTCTGAAGTAGCCTAATCAATTGCTTTTTCTGCTCGGGAGATAGGTTCGAACTGATGATGACTGGTAACTGGCAGTCCTTCCCCAGAAATGCGTATTCTAGGTGGTCAGGCAGCTCCTTCAAAGTAATTTCTGGTGGATTCTCGTATGAGGTAGTAATCTGACTCGATGCTGGCTCAATATGCGTAGGCGCGGTGATGGGTGTGAATGTCGCCTTCTGCTCGTCTAACTCATCTTGCCATAGGCGCTGCTCTGGATCTTCTAACGCATTATCAATCCCTAAAATCAAACACAACTCTAGCGAATCACTAGATAAAGCATTAGTAAAGGAGTCGGCCAAGGCCAACTCTAGGGGATCAACAGTATAACATTTATCATCTTGAGCAACAGAATATCTCATGCTATCTTTAATGTGGAATGCAACACTCTCTTGTCCTACACTTAAAGTTAACAGGCCTTGTTTGCAGTTAATATTTACACCAGCAGTTGCTAAGAAAGGTCGACCTAGGATAAGTGTTTCCGTCTAACTCACGAGTATCTAAAACAACAAAATCTGCAATTATAGTAAACGGACCACATCAAACAGCTACATCTTCTATTATACCTCTAGGTAGTTTGACAGACCTATCGGCTAACACGAGATGCAGAGTAATCAGTTTTAATTGCCCTAGATTCATCTTTTCATATAGATAAATAGGCATAACATTAATAGAAGCACCAGAATCAACCAGACTGCGATCAATTTTAATGCCATTAATAATGCACGGTAATGTAAAAGAACCGGGATCAGGACACTTAGCTGGGGGTGGTGGCGGCTATCGAATGGGAGATGGCGCACCGAGAATAGACGTGCATTCATTAGTAAGCATGATAGAGTACGCCTCCCCGTTCTTCACTTTCTTCACGAGATCCTTAAAGAACTTCCCAAGTGGTGGTATGATCTCCACAGCTTCAGTCACTGGTATCTTGATCTCTGCAGTCTTAAGAACATTGTACCACTTCTTGTACTGAGTGTCGTGATCCCTAGCCTTGCTCATTACAGCCTTCGGGAAAGGGATCCGAGGTACATATGGTGCCAAGACAGGCTCAGGAGTTGTCCTGGGAGGAGGAGGAGCAGATGCTTCTTCTTCCTCTTCTGTGATATCCTCAATTTCTGGCATATCCATGGTGGCACTGGTATCTGGTATTACTTCAGGTTCTGGAGCCTTGGGATCAGTTTTTTGCTTGCCGCTCCTGGTGGTAATAGCTTGAGCGTGTTCGCTCTTTGCACCGGAGTCTACGTGAAATGCTGCTGGATTAAGGAGAGGATTGCTAGTAAAGAGTTTAGTCATATTGCTTATAGCATCCTCTATCCTCTGACTTTGAGCTCTCTGTCCTTGATTGAGTGCAGCTTGAGCTTTCAACTGAATGTCATGGTCGTCAAGTCGGCTCATGATCTGATCAAACTTCTTCTCATAGTCTATATCTCTATTGTAGTATGGCTTTGCTTGAAACTAGTGTTGTCCCCCGATGAATCCCGGAGGTTTATAATAAGGATCTACTAACTGGTTACTCTGGTTCCGTGGCACGTAGTTTCTATAACCGGCATAGCCTTTCTGATTGTTAGCGAAGCCCTGATCAATGAAGTTTATCTCTTCTGTAGATCAGACTTCTGTTGTGCGGAAGTTGAGGCAGCTTCCACCGTTATGAGCACAGGACCCACACCATCCACAGTCAACTGAAAAGATGGTGGCTGACGGGGAATCGAGGAGAATACCAGCTGCTTGTAGATGTTTCTGGACCTCTGCCTTGATCTGCTCTGCAACACTCATCTGACTCTGACTCTTGGTTCCTTCTGTTTGCCTGTCCCAGTTTCTAGATTTTGAAGCACAGCTAGCAAAATGCAGAAGAGCATCCTGAGGAGTAAGGGCGGTGCAATCTCCGCCAGCTAGGGAGTTGACCCAGTTTGCAGATTCTTCGCGCATACTACGAGCAAAGAATTCAGCCAGCTGACTTTGTTCATACCCATGGTGAGGGCAGTTGAAGAGAAGAGACTGGTGATGACACTCGAATTGACGTGATTATCAGCCTCATTTAAGCGACATTTCTTTGCTTAAGACATTGTTTTTAGGGTAGAATGACGAATAATCAATCGATTGCCCTATCTCATGCCACTTGTGTTACCGTGGCCCGTTTCGGGTCTATTTGATGGTTTTCTAGTGTTTTTACGTAAGCACAGGTTTTTGCCGTCAAATAAAGTAACCATGGATGTGTCTGAAGCATTGGAACCTCGAGGAATTGAACCGGAATCGGTCAAAGAAGCCATTCAAAGTCGAACAAATTCTGCCCAGTTCATACACATATTTTCGGTGAAACTACCCTTTGGTTTTTGCCGAAAATGGAAGAAGAAACCACTGGCCGATTGAGAGGAAGATTTCGGCGAAGATACCATGGAGATTTCGCCGAAACCGTAGGAAGGAATCAACCGATTCAAGTATGAAGAAATTTTCGCCGAAATCCCTTCACTATTTTCGGCGAAAATTCCAGTTGAATTCAGGAGAATATCGGGTTGGTATAAATAGAGAACTCGGGCTATTATCGAAAACGCCCATCACTTAACACACATCACTTTTTACAACACACATAAAGAACGACGAGAGAGAGAGAGACAGGAGGAGTAACAAGAGTTCGAGGAGCAGGAACGGATCGTGACGCCATCCATCCATCTCGGAGAGCCAGGGTTAGGAGTTGAAGATTCAGCAGATTGAAGCTGTCAGGAAGCATCGAAATTAGGTTTTACAGTTCTTATTTGTCTTCCTACCTGAGATGTATTCTTTGTCTGCCTTCGACTCTTCTGGATTGGATATGAGTAGCTGAACTTGTGTAACTTAGATTAGATGAACCCTAAGTGACCCAGGCTTAAAGCGGTCACGGATCGGCGGTGATTAGATTCGAAGTTCATTCAGTTTCATCTTGCATGTTTGATTTGTTCTTCGTTTTTTGTGTTTCTTGTCTGGTTTGGCCACCTAGATTAGATTCTTGTTAAGCTAAGGATAGAAGCGAACGCTCGCCTTACTTTAAAACATCAAATCGAACAATCAACCTTATAATTGGAGTGTGCCTTTCGTAGGAACCGATTAGGGTTGATCCATTGCTAGAGTAACTCATTAATCACTAGAATTTGCACCAATTAAGTTAAGTCGTTGCGAGAGGCGACCGTACCCGGGCAGCTAATTAATCATGGTAGCTAGATCGGATAGAGCGAACGTTCGCCAGTCTTAAACCTAAGGGTCAGGAGTTATGATGGTGTCTGTGAACTGAATGAACTAGAATCGAAAATCGTTGGTCTGTGACTGTCGTTGCCTTGGTGATCTAAGGGGGATTCGAAATCTAAGCTTGTCTGTCATCTTTCTAGTCAATTAATCAATCTTCAATCTTTCTTCGGTTTAATTTTCATTTCTTCTTATTTTTGCATTCTTAGTATAGAAGTCGTGGAACTCACACCACGCACAACTTGTGTTTGAACTTGAATTAAAACTGTCAATCCCTGGAGTAAGGAAGTAGAGGAAACCCCTGGAATACGATCTGCTATAGCCTTTTATTAGCATTAGTAGTTATTTGGTTGAACGCATCACAACGACACGTTAATCAAATTGGCGCCGTTGCCGGGGACTCTTCTACTTCGTTGAAAGAAGAGTTGGCATTTTTTATTCTTCTACCTTTCCATCTTTCATTTTCCATCACACTTCGATTTTACACCGGTTGTGTTTGTTTTTGTCTCGTGCAAATCATAGCAGGTACAGAAGCAGATCACTTCCGTTCCATCTTCCTTTACCGCAATGGTTACTCTTAAGAGTGTTGCGGACTACAGTAAGCCGCGCGCATCTAACCTCCGTTCACCCATCACCGTGCTTACTAATGACGATGATCCCGACTATGAGATTCAGATTCCTCTCTTGGAACTAATCTCAAGGGACATACAATTCGAGGGAAGACCAGATGATAATCCCTGCACACACATAACCAACTTTTTGGTTGTCTGCGACACCTTCAAGTCTGGGAATCTCAATAAGAATGCATTATATCTCTGAGCTTTCCCATTTTCTCTCAGAGGTGCAGCTAAACAATGGCTTAACAGCAAACCGCCAGGTCATTACACTGAATGGGAGACATTAGCTCAAGATTTTGTTGAGGAATACTTTCCTCCTGCAAGAACAACTGCTTATAGAGACCGTATCTCCAGGTTCACACAGAGAGAGGATGCAAGCCTGTATGACACTTGGAACGAATTTCAGTCTCTTCTCTTCGACTGCCCTCACCATGGGTATGAACAGAGATAGCTGGCTGACTTCTTTACTCGAGGAATGCGCAAGGAATCTGCAAACTGGGTCAACACCTTAGCCGGTGGAGATTGCACCGCTCTCACTCCTCAGGATGCTCTTTTGCATTTTGCTGACTGTGCTTCGAAATCTAGAAACTGGGAGAGGCACATAGAAGGAACCAAGAGCCAGAGTCAGAGCCAGAGTCAGATAAATGTTGCAGAGCAGATCAAGGCGGAAGTTCAGAAGCATCTGCAAGCAGCTGGTATCCCTCTCGACTCTCCGTCAGCTACCGTCTTTTCGGTTGACTGTGGATGGTGTGGATCATGTGCTCATAGCGGCGGAAGTTGCCTCAACTTCGGTGCAGCAGAAGTCTTGTCTACTGAGGAGGTAAACTTCATTGATCAAGGTTTTGCCAACAACCAGAAAGGCTATGCCGGTTACAGAAACTACGTGCCAAGGAAGCAAAGCAACCGGTTGGTAGATCCTTATTATAGACCTCCGGGATTCATTGGAGGGCAACACCAGTTTCAGGCAAAGCCGTGCTACAATAGAGATATGGACTATGAGAGGAAGTTTGATCAGATCATGAGCCGACTTGACGACCATGACATTCAGTTAAAAGCCCAAGCCGCACTTAATCAAGGAACAAAGGCTCAAACCCAGAGGATAGAAGATGCGATACTCAATATGGCGAAACTTTTTACTAGTAATCCTCTCTTTAATCCAGAAGCATTTCAAGCAGACTCCGATATAAGGAGTGAACACGCTCAAGCTATTACCACTAGGAGCGGCAAGCAAACAACTGATCCAAAAGCTCCGGAACCTGACATAATACCAGATACTAGTGCTGCCATGGATATGCCAGAAATAGAAGATATCACAGAAGAGGAAGAAGAAGCACCTGCTCCTCCTCCGCTGCCCAAGACAGCCACTGAACCTGTCTTGGCGCCATATGTACCTAGGATTCCTTTTCCAAAAGCTGCAAGGAGCACGGCCAAGGATCACGACACTCAGTATAAGAAATGGTACAATGTTCTTAAGACTGCAAAATCAAGATACCAGTGACGGACGCTGTAGAGATTATACCACCACTCGGGAAGTTCTTTAAAGACCTCGTGAAGAAAGTGAAGAGTGGCGAGGTGTACTCTATTCTAGGTGCGCCATCTCCCATTCGACACCCGCCACCACCCCCCAGCTAAGTGTCTTGATCCCGGTTCTTTTACATTACCGTGCATTATTAATGGCATTCAAATTGATCGCAGCCTGGTTGATTCTGGTGCTTCTATTAATGTTATGCCTGTCTATCTATATGAAAAGCTGAATCTAGGGCAATTAAAACTGATTACTCTGCATCTCATTTTAGCCGATAGGTCTGTCAAACGGCCTAGAGGTTTAGTAGAAGATGTAACTGTTTGCTGTGGCCCGTTTACTATACTAGCAGATTTTGTTGTTTTAGATACTCGTGAGCTAGACGGAACACTTATCCTAGGTCGACCTTTCTTAGCAACTGCTGGTGTGAATATAAATTGCAAACAAGGCTTATTAACTTTAAGTGTAGGACAAGAGAGTGTTGCATTCCGCATTAAAGATAGCATGAGATATTCCATTGCTCAAGATGATAAATGCTATGCTATTGATCCCTTAGAGACGGCCTCGGCCGACTCCGTTACTAATGCTTTATCTAGTGATCCGCTAGAGTTGTGTTTGATTTCAGGGATTGATAATGCGTTAGACGACCCAGAGCAGCGCTTATGGCAAGATGAGCTAGATGAACAACAGGCAACATTCACACCCTTACATGCGCCTCCACACATCGAACCAGCTTCGAGTCGGATTACTACTTCATATGAGAATCCACCAGAACTTACTCTGAAGGAGCTGCCTGACCACTTAGAGTACGCATTTCTGGGAAAGGATCGCCAGTTACCTGTCATTATCAATGCGAATCTATCTCCCGAGCAGAAAGAGCAACTGATTGGGCTACTCAAGAAGCATGTCCGAGCTATTGCCTGGCAGTTGGCAGACATCAGAGGCATCTCTGAAACCTTCTGCAAACATCGGATAGTTGTTGATGAAGAATTCAAACCAGTCAGACAACTGCAACGCCGACTTAACCCTCAGATGCAGGAAGTCGTAAAGAAAGAAGTACTCAAGCTTCTAGATGCCGGTATCATCTATCCCATCGCCGACAGTCCTTGGGTCAGTCCAACTCAAGTTGTTCCGAAGAAAGGAGGAATCACCGTCATCCCTAATCCAAAGGGTGAACTCATTCCCACCCGAACAGTTACAGGATGGAGAGTCTGCATTGATTATCGACGACTAAATGATGCCACCAAGAAGGATCACTTTCCACTGTCGTTCATTGATCAGATGCTTGAACGATTGGCGGGTCATGAATACTACTGCTTCTTAGACGGGATGTCTGGTTACTTTCAGATCCCCATTGAGCTTGCTGATCAAGAGAAGACAACCTTCACATGCCCGTTCGGTACGTTTGCTTATCGTCGTATTCCCTTTGGATTATGTAATGCTCCCGCTACTTTTCAGAGATGCATGCTCGCAATATTTGGAGACCTGGTAGAGAATGTGGTAGAGGTGTTCATGGATGACTTCTCTGTCTATGGAGATTCATTTTCAAGGCTAATCTGGATAAGGTGTTAGCTCGTTGTGAGGAGACTAACCTAGCTCTTAGCTGGGAGAAATGTCACTTCATGGTTACAGAAGGTATTGTTCTTGGCCATAGAATATCTAAGACAGGTATAGAAGTCGATCGTGCCAAGCTTGAGACCATTGCCAGTCTACCACCGCCGACCTCAGTCAAGACAGTTCGAAGCTTCCTCGGTCATGCTGGATTCTACCGGCGATTCATCCAAGACTTCTCCAAGATCGCTCTACCAATGACCAAGCTACTCGAGAAAGATGCTCCGTTCGTCTTTGACAAAGCCTGTCTTGAAGCCTTTGAGACTCTGAAGACTCAACTGACCACCGCACCGATTCTTACAGCACCAGATTGGAATCTCCCATTCGAAATCATGTGCGATGCTAGTGATTTCGCCGTTGGCGCAGTTCTTGGTCAGAGAAAGGAGAAGAAATTTCATCCTATCTACTTTGCGAGCAAGACACTCAATGATGCTCAGAGAAACTACACTACCACGGAGAAGGAACTCCTAGCTATCGTTTTCTCCTTTGATAAATTTAGACTGTATCTGGTTCTCTCACATACCATCGTCTACACAGATCATGTTGCTCTGCGCCATCTTTTAGCTAAGCAAGATTCGAAGCCACGTCTCATCCGGTGGATCCTTCTCCTCCAAGAGTTCGACATAGAAATTAAAGACAAGAAAGGAGCAGAGAACTTAGCAGCAGATCATCTTTCGCGCCTCGAGGAATCACAAACAGGTAAGTCTACTACCCCTATCAATGATTCATTCCCTGACGAGCTGTTGCGTGTTGAGACGTATGAACAGGTTAACAGCATAGCTATTGAGCCCTGGGCAATTCCTCACGCTCAAGATCTGAGTAATGCCGCCGATTCAGATGAGCCTTGGTATGCAACTCTGGCTAACTATCTCTCGCACGGCATTGTACCTCCTGAACTGGATTTCAATGCATGCAAAAAGCTCTTTAAAGAGGCCAAGTCATACTTCTGGGATGAGCCTTTCTTATACCGCATCAGTCTTGAGGGGATGATCCGGAGATGTGTCTCTTACAATGAAGCAGCGGACATCATTCGCAAATGCCATGAAGGACCGTTCGGAGGACATTTCGGAGGCAACCACACGACGAGAAAGGTACTCGAAACAGGTTTCTACTGGCCCTCAATTTTTAGTGATTGCGATGTTTATGCTAGACGTTGTGATGCTTGCCAGCGATCAGGTAACATCTCTAACCGTAATGAGATGCCCCAAACTGTTTCTTTAACTGTTGAAATCTTTGATGTCTGGGGAATTGATTTTATGGGTCCGTTCACGCCCTCCAACGGAAACAAGTACATTCTCATCGCCGTTGATTATGTTTCTAAGTGGGCCGAAGCTGAGGCTTTACCCACTAATGATTCTAGAGTGGTGGGACGGTTCCTTACTCGTCTTTACACGCGTTTTGGTTCACCGCGCTTCATCATAAGCGATAGGGGTACCCACTTCCACGGCAATTCGACCGGGTGTGCAAACGCTTTGGTGTCACCCACCGAATGTCCACGGCTTATCATCCTCAAGCGAACGGCCAAGCGGAAGTGACAAACCGTGAGCTCAAGCAGATTCTTGATAGGACGGTTGGCCGGTCTCGCAAGGACTGGTCATCTAAGCTCAATGATGCCTTATGGGCATATCGTACTGCCTACAAGACTCCCATCGGTACCTCACCGTATCAGCTGGTCTATGGCAAGTCATGTCATTTACCAGTTGAGCTTGAGCACAAGGCATTCTGGGCTAACAAAGAGTTGAATATGAGCTATGCAGTAGCAGGTAATAACCGCCATGACCAGATCGCTGAGCTTGAGGATCACCGACTCCACGCATATGAAAGCACGAGGTTATATAAAGAGCGCACAAAGAGAATTCATGACTCTCAATTGAAGACGATCAAGCAGTTCTATCCCGGAGAACAAGTGCTTTTATATAACTCTCGCTTGGAACTGTTCCCGGGTAAATTAAAATCCCGGTGGTCTGGCCCTTATACCGTGGTCCGCCAGACACCCTTAGGCAGCGTCTACATTCAAATGCACGATCAGGAGCCGTTCGCGGTCAACGGACATCGGCTTAAGCAGTATCTGCAAGGGTTAGCCGTATCATCCATAGACGTGCACTACCTCGTTTTGGAATCCTGACACGAATCCAGGTATCGTCTGGCTCACGGACGTTAAACAAGAGCGCTTCGTGGGAGGCAACCCACGGGTGGAGTCAGTTATTTTCGTTTTGAGTCGTTTTGCTTTAAAAACCCATCTTCCAAGTTTCAAAAAAAAAAAACCCTCCGCCGTTTTCAAACCAGTTTCGGCGAAAACATGTCCACATTTTCGCCGAAATCGTTGTTCAAATTCGACCTGAACCTCCTGTCCACACTTTTCGAACCGAAAACCCCACATTCTCGCCGAAACCATTCCCTTCATTAAAACTAAAATTTTCGCCGAAACTCCCCATTCATTTTCGCCGAAAATCCTGGTTCAAATTCTCCGGTTTACCATAACTGCCAGTTTCGCCGAAACTATGCCATAGTCTTCGCCGAAACAATTCTTGCCCCCACGTCGACTATTTAAATACCCCCACCCTATTATTTTCACTCCCACATCCGAAAACATTCAAGCCTTCGCCTACCCCCCTACTTTGAGAGCAAATAACCCGCCGCCCGATCATTCGACCGCCGCCCTTTTGCGCTGATTGCCCACCGCCGTCGCCCTAGCAGCCGCCGCCGGTAGCCACCCAGACCTAACCCCTTGCCCCTCCTGTTTCAATACCCTAGAATCGGAGCTTTTCAGCCTTGGTTCCGGCCGACCTAGTTTTCAAGTTTTTTTTCATCGTTTTCGTGGACTTCCAATCGTCTTCTCGAATCATGTCTTCTCGGTTAGTTCTTCAGCCTTTGATTGTGCATCTTTTGGCTTTGTGACTTTCGGTTTTCGACGTGGTTGACTTTTTTTTGGTTTCCCTTCATCCTTCTTGACTGCTTTGTCGGTATCAATTGGCTATGTTCTGGTATTAATTTGTGACCCTTGCAGTATCCTGACTTGTGTCTGTGAGATCGTATTACTAGCTCAACCAATTGTTACTGCTTGCTGGTTGAATTGACCGTTCTTTATTGCTCTGTCTCGATTCAATGATCTATAGGCCACTTTGTCTCCCCACCTTGTCAGTCTAAGTGTGGGGTAAGAGTCTTGTCATCTAATGCTGGTCATCTCTGAGTTATGTTTTACAGGGCCCCCCAAGTGTTTTAAGACTACCAGTGCAGATAGAGCACAGCGATCCTCAACTCGCCAGAGTAGCACACCACCCCCTCGTCGTCCCGCACCAGCTGCACAGAAATCGACGGCTGTAGCCATCATTCCTGAGGATTCGCCTACCCCTGCGACTCCCATCTCCTCTATTCCTACACCTGCCAATGGAGCCGTGCATCCTTTCATCGCCGCCCTGGAGCCGCACCAGTTCGAGGTCTTTCAGAAGATCAAAGACATCCCTCTGGCTAAGGTGGCAGTTCTGTCTCTTGACAGTCTCACAGCGCACAATCTGGCTTGGCACTCGACAATTGACACCGCTCTTAATAAAGCCGGATTGCGAGTGCTGACCACTCATGGATCCCCGTACCCGCTTGTCACCCTCCAGGAGTTCTGGAGTTCATTTCGGTGCCTCACCCCGAAGCCCTTTCGTGAGCAGAAATTCGTTTCCTTTCGCCTCGGTGGTGTTCTTCATGAGAAGTCCCTTCGTGAGTTCGGCCGCTTGCTGGATCCACACGTCAATTTCGATACTGCATTAGCTGGCTTTGAGGACACATACTCCATCACCAGTGCTCCTTACCCGGATGTGTGGAAATGGGCATGCTGCGAGGATGAGAGCTCACCTATCGTCCACCCCACGGTCGGTGACATCTTTCACCCTGTTCTTAAATTCTTGCATTATGTTTGGGTGCAATCTTTGTGTTTTTGCAGCAAGACGAGCCGCCACCACGTTTCTCTGGAGGAGCTCGTTCTATTCCGTGCTTTAGAGGAGGATGCCAACCTGCACCCCGGCTGGTGGCTTGCACGATTCTTTCACAAGCGCACTACCGCCAAGAAGCTTCCTAGTGACCTTCCAGGAGGCCCCTTCATTTCTATTCTGATCGACAACCTCCAGCTCGGTGATAAATGGGGCCCCGATATTCCTCGTATCCCGATTGAGCATGTAGGCGCTGAACTTGCCATAGCACGGCGCATCGACCTTTCAGAAACTATTGAGCATTGCACTTCGCTCCCTCATCGCACGGCCCAACCAGTTGACCGCCCACCGTCGCGAGCACAGATCACCGCGGAAATGAATGAAAGGCTGGCGCGCATTGAGAATTGGCAGCTAGACTACTCGGCTGGTTCGTTGCAATGGCAGAAGGACCGAGTGGCACATGAGGAGACTCAGAATGAGCGTTGGTCCACTCTACAGCAATTCATGGCTGACCAATCAGCCAGACACATGGACGAGCTCGCATGGCGACGACAGATGGAGCAGCGGTTCACCATATCATCCATTCCCACTGCACCTCCACCTCCTCCTGCGGAGCAGTGATCAGGTTGTTTCTATCTTTTTCCTTTCTTTTCTTTCTTCTTTTCGGGTCTGGACCCAATTTTATTCTGTGTGGATCCGGGGCACTTGTCCCGGTATCCTTTTGATCTTTTTGTTGTTTTTGTGTCTGTAGGAACTTGAGTAGCTACTCTGCTCTGCTCCGGACTCTCCGTGTTCATCCTCTACACCGACCATCACCTTCCAGGTTCTTCGTATAACTCTACTCTAGTTAGTTCTGTGAGGACACATAACAGTTTAAGTGTGGGGTAGGGTGTTAGATAACCATGCATGATCTTGATTGCATATATCTCTGTGTGTGCCTCGTGATTCCTGTCCAGTTCTCTAGCATCGAATTGCTCAATTCTTGACTTTGGATGTTAAATTGACTTCAATTTTGAACAATGACGTCTAGACTGTTCCACTTAGAACCTGTAACCAACGTGTCAGAACTGATATTAAATGAGTCTAGGTCAGAACAGATCATAAATCACCTCTGTAGTTGGAACTGGAATTAATTGAATCAATTAACTTGTTAACAACAAAGCTCGATAACACCGTTCTAAGATGATAAATGCTAGCTTCTTCCATGTTTTCACTCCATATTTGATCACTTGTGATTGTGGCTTGAGATTAGACGGAAATCCAATTCGAAATCTCGTGTAAAAAGTTATAACTAGCTAGGATTAAATAGCTAAATGGTTAAATCAAGTAATTGAGTTGTTCAAAGTAATTGTTAAGTTCTTTAAAGTGCTGGAAATAAAGCTAGGCAAGCCCGACACCTAAGTGAAGTGTTCGGGTTGAGCACTAGCATAAGCACAAATACTGTGAGCTAGGCAGGTCCAACACCTAAGTGAAGTGTTTGGTATCGAGCACTAGTATGCAGTAAATAAATTAAAGAAAGCTTGAATCTTGAAAGAAATTGTTGTTTAAATCAGTCCTAGCTAGAACAGGTAACACACAGATCTAGAAAAGGATGAAGTCGAGTCGATAGCCACATCATTTTTTTCCTACCTCCGCATCCACATCATGGCTAGAGCTTAAAGTCTTTTTGATTAGAATTGGTGTTATCATAGTCGGTTAATTGTGATTAATTGTTTTGCCAAGAAACGAGTTTTGTTAAAACCACTACTTGAAGTGTACAGAAATTAGTGAGATCGAAAACTTATTTCGTTGATGTTCTTGCATGTGTAGGTCACTCTTTCTACGTGGAACAGTCTAAACCAAATTGTTGGAATTGAATCTCGGTTTAATCTCGTGTCATTTGTGAATTTGAGTGTGTTCTATTCAGTTTGCTTGAGGACAAGCAAAAGCTTAAGTGTGGGGTATTTGATGACACTCGAATTGACGTGATTCTCAGCCTAATTTAAGCGACATTTCTTTGCTTAAGACATTGTTTTTAGGGTAGAATAACGAATATTCAATCGATTGCCCTATCTCATGCCACTTGTGTTACCGTGGCCCGTTTCGGGTCTATTTGATGGTTTTCTAGTGTTTTTACGTAAGCATAGGTTTTTGCCGTCAAATAAAGTAACCATGGATGTGTCTGAAGCATTGGAACCTCGAGGAATTGAACCGGAATCGGTCAAAGAAGCCATTCAAAGTCGAACAAATTCTGCCCAGTTCATACACATATTTTCGGCGAAACTACCCTTTGGTTTTCGCCGAAAATGGAAGAAGAAACCACTGGCCGATTGAGAGGAAGATTTCGGCGAAGATACCATGGAGATTTCGCCAAAACCGTAGGAAGGAATCAACCGATTCAAGTATGAAGAAATTTTTGCCGAAATCCCTTCACTATTTTCGGCGAAAATTCCAGTTGAATTCAGGAGAATATCGGGTTGGTATAAATAGAGAACTCGGGGCTATAATCGAAAATGCCCATCACTTAACACACATCACTTTTTACAACACACATAAAGAACGACGAGAGAGAGAGACAGGAGGAGTAACAAGAGTTCGAGGAGCAGGAACGGATCGTGACGCCATCCATCCATCTCGGAGAGCCAGGGTTAGGAGTTGAAGATTCAGCAGATTGAAGCTGTCAGGAAGCATCGAAATTAGGTTTTACAGTTCTTATCTGTCTTCCTACCTGAGATGTATTCTTTGTCTGCCTTCGACTCTTCTGGATTGGATATGAGTAGCTGAACTTGTGTAACTTAGATTAAATGAACCCTAAGTGACCCAGGGCTTAAAGCGGTCACGGATCGGCGGTGATTAGATTCGAAGTTCATTCAATTTCATCTTGCATGTTTGATTTGTTCTTCATTTTCTGTGTTTCTTGTCTGGTTTGGCCACCTAGATTAGATTCTTGTTAAGCTAAGGATAGAAGCGAACGCTCGCCTTACTTTAAAACATCAAATCGAACAATCAACCTTATAATTGGAGTGTGCCTTTCGTAGGAACCGATTAGGGTTGATCCATTGCTAGAGTAACTCATTAATCACTAGAATTTGCACCAATTAAGTTAAGTCGTTGCGAGAGGCGACCGTACCCGGGCGGCTAATTAATCGTGGTAGCTAGATCGGATAGAGCGAACGTTCGCCAGTCTTAAACCTAAGGGTCAGGAGTTATGATGGTGTCTGTGAACTGAATGAACTAGAATCGAAAATCGCTGGTCTGTGACTGTCGTTGCCTTGGTGCTCTAAGGGGGATTCGAAATCTAAGCTTGTCTGTCATCTTTCTAGTCAATTAATCAATCTTCAATCTTTCTTCGGTTTAATTTTCATTTCTTCTTATTTTTGCATTCTTAGTATAGAAGTCGTGGAACTCACACCACACACAACTTGTGTTTGAACTTGAATTAAAACTGTCAACTCCCTGGAGTAAGGAAGTAGAGGAAACCCCTGGAATACGATCTGCTATAGCCTTTTATTAGCATTAGTAGTTATTTGGTTGAACGCATCACAACGACACGTTCATCAACTAGAATTCATTCCAAGTGTCATACAGGCTTGCATTCTCTCTCTGAGTGAATCTGGAGATGCGGTCTTTATAAGCAGTTGTCCTTGCGGGAGGAAAGTATTCCTCAACAAAATCTTGAGCTAATGCCTCCCAGTTAGTGTAATGACCCGGCGGCTTGCTTCCAAGCCACTGCTTAGCTGCACCTCTGAGAGAGAAAGGAAAAACTCGGAGATATAAAGCGTTCTTGTTGAGGTTCCCAGACTTGAAGGTGTCACAGACAGCCAAAAAATCATCTAGATGGGTGCAGGGATTATCATCTGGCCTCCCTTCGAATTGTACGTCTGATGACACTCGATTTGACGTGATTATCAGCCTCATTTAAGCGACATTTCTTTGCTTAAGACATGGTTTTTAGGGTAGAATGACGAATATTCAATCAATTGCCCTATTTCGTGCCATTTGTGTTACCTTGGCCCTTTTCGGGTCTATTTGATGGTTTTCTAGTGTTTTTGCGTAAGCACAGGTTTTTGCCGTCAAATAAAGTAGCCATGGACGTGTCAAAGGCATAGGAACATCGAGGAACTGAACCGGAATCGATCAAAGGAACCAATCAAAGTCCAACCAAAATCCTGCCCGATTACAAAGACACTTTCGCCGAAAATGTCCTATGGATTTCGGCGAAAAATATTAGTGCATTCAGACTTGTGCCAAGACAAAGGAGATTTCGCCGAAACTAAGTATATGTTTTCGGCGAAAACATTAGTGCAAACCGGCTGATGTCAAGTGAAGAAAGTTTTCGCCGAAAACTTTGAGTTTTCGGACCGAACAGAAGGATCAGTCGGCGGACGTCCATTCACACAAGAGTTTTCGCCGAAACTACCCCTATGGTTTCGGCGAAAATACAATCTCAGCCCGGCCCAACTAGGGTTAAGTATTTATACTTAACCCGGCGGCCAATATAGAGGATATACAATTCATAATTCAAAAAACACAACTTTTCGAGATCAGATTTCTCTGAAGTTCTGGAGCGAAGAGTTGGAGTTCGAAGAACCGGATAGAGATCGTGACGCCATCCCTTCCATCTCGGAGAACCGGAGCTAGGAGTGTAACTTACCGAAGATCGGAGTCTGTCAGAGTCGTCCGAATTAGGTTTTTCAGATCCTTTTCTGTTCTTCCTTTGAATGATGAACTCTTTCTTTGTCGTTGTTTCTTTTGTAATGATCATGAGTAGCTAAACTCGTCAGAGCTTAGACTAGATGAACCCTAAGTGACCCAGGGCTTTAAAGCGGTCACGGATCGGCGGTGATTAGATTCGAAATTCAATCAGTTCTTTTTCATGTTTGATTCGTTCTTCATTGTTCATGTTTCTTGTCTAGATTGATCACCTAGATTAGATTCTTGTTAAGCTAAGGATAAAAGCGAACGCTCGCCTTACTTTAGAACATCGAATTGAACAATTAACCTTATAATTGGAGTGTGCCTTTCGTAGGAACCGGTTAGGGTTAATCCACTGCAAGAGTAACTCATTAATCACTAGTAATTACACCAGTTAGCTAAGTCGTTGCGAGAGGCGACCGTACCCGGGCGGCTAGTTAATCTTGGTAGTTAGAACGGATAGAGCGAACGTTCGCCGGTCTTAAACCTAAGGGTAAGGGGTTATGGTGGTGTTTTAGTAATTGATTGAATAAGAATCGAAATCCGCTGATCTGTTGATTGCCAGTGCTCTGGGGAACGAAGGGGGATTCAAAGTCTAAGTTCGTCTGTCATTCTTGTTTCCAAACCCTAATTCTCAATCTGCTTTAGCTTAATTTGTTTTAATTTTCCTGCATTCCTTAGAATTAGAAGTCGTGGAACTCACACCACGCACAACGTGTTTTCCTTGAGTAATTTGTTAGTTCTGAAGTAGCCAATCAATTGAAGGCCCGTGGAATACGATCTATCCTAGCTCTTGAGCTTGATAGTTATTTGATAGAACCAGCTCATCACAACGACGGTTCTCATCAACGTCCTTAGAGATCAGTTCTAGGAGAGGAATCTTAATCTCATAGTCAAGATCATCGTCATTAGAAAGCACGGTGATGGGGGATCGAAAGTTGGATGCACGCGACTTACTGTAGTCCGCAACACTCTTAAGATTAACCATTGCGGTAAAGGAAGATGGAACAGAAGTGATCCGTTTCTGTACCTGCTATGATCTGCAAGAGACAAAAACAAACACAACCGGTGTAAAATTGAAGTGTGATGGAAAATGAAAGATGGAAAGGTAGAAGAATAAAAATGCCAACTCTTCTTTCAATGAAATAGAAGAGTCCCCGGCAACGGCGCCAATTTGATGAACTGCAGAATAGCGGTCGATCAAATAACTACCAAGCTGTGAAGCTAGGGTAGATCGTATTCTAGGGGTTTCCTCTACTTCCTTACTCAAAGTTGTTGGCAAAATAATTCAAGGTTAAATACGTTGTGCGTGGTGTGAGTTCCACGTCTTCTATACTAAAATGCAAAGATAAATTGAAATGAAATTAAAGCAAAGAAAGATTGAAGATTGATTGATTGACCAGAAGGGCGACAGACAAACTTAGACTTCGAATCCCCCTTAGATTACCAGAGCAACAGCAGTCAACAGACCAGCGATTTTCGATTCTAGTTCATTCAGTTCACAAACACCACCATAACTCCTGACCCTTAGGTTTAAGACTGGCGAACGTTCGCTCTATCCAATCTAGCTACCACGATTAATTAGCCGCCCGGGTACGGTCGCCTCTCGCAACGACTTAACTTAATTGGTGCAAATTCTAATGATTAATGAGTTACTCTTGCAATGGATTAACCCTAATCGGTTCCTACGAAAGGCACACTCCAATTATAAGGTTAATTGTTCAACTTGATGTTCTAAAGTAAGGCGAGTGTTCGCTTCTATCCTTAGCTTAACAAGAATCTAATCTAGGTGGCCAAACCAGACAAGAAACACAGAGAACGAAGAACAAATCAAACATGAAAGATGAAACTGAATGAATTTCGAATCTAATCACCGCCGATCCGTGACCGCTTTAAGCCCTGGGTCACTTAGGGTTCATCTAATCTAAGCTACACGAGTTTAGCTACTCATATCCAATACAGAAGAATCAAAGACAGACAAAGAATACATCTCAGGTAGGGAAGACAGAGAAGAACTGTAAAACCTAATTTCGATGACTCTTGGTAGCTTCAATCTGCTGAATCTTCAACTCCTAGCATTGGCTCTCCGAGATGGATGGATGGCGTCACGATCCGTTCCTGGCTCCTCGCACTCTATCCACTCGTTCTCTCCCTTTCTCAGTCTTAGGATTTTTGTCCGTCCTTTTGTGTGTGTGTGATAATGATGCCCCCTTTAGTTATCCGCGTGTTTCAGTATTTATACCTAACCGGCGATTTCTGAATTTCCACTGAGATTTTCGCCAAAAATCCATGGATATTTTCGGTGAAAATATCTGTTTAAATGTGGCTTCATCCCGTTGTTTCTTCCGGTTGGTTCTGCTTGGGGTTTTCACCGAAGATGCTTATGAAATTCCGCCGAAGACTTCCTCTCGATCGGGTCAGTGGATTCTTCTTTCGTTTTCGGCAAAAACCCAAGGGTATTTTCGCCGAAAATATATGTGTAAATGGGGCAGGAATTCTTTTGGGTTGAACGACTTTTCTGGCTGATGCGGGTGTGATTCCTTGGGGTTCCAGTGCCTTAGACACGTCTTTGGCTACCACGATTGATGGCGAACACCTGTGCTAACATGAAAATACTAGAAAACCATCAAATAGACCCGAAACGGGCCAAGGTAACACAAATGGCACGAGATAGGGCAATTGATTGAATATTCGTTATTCTACCCTAAAAACTGTGTCTCAAGCAATGAAATTTCGCTTAAATGAGGCTGATAACTACGTTAATTCAAGTGTCATCAGCCCGGCATCAATGCTAGGACTGGCTCAGCATCAACTGTGTCCTTGGTGGCCAGGATCACATCAGAATATGTGTAGCTAAACTCTTAGAGCTTAGACTAGATGAACCCTAAGTGACCCAGGGCTTTAAAGCGGTCACGGATCGGCGGTGATTAGATTCGAAGTTCAATCAGTTTCTCTTTCATGTTTGATTTGTTCTTCATTGTTCATGTTTCTTGTCTGGATTGATCACCTAGATTAGATTCTTGTTAAGCTAAGGATAGAAGCGAACGCTCGCCTTACTTTAAAACATCAAATTGAACAATTAACCTTATAATTGGAGTGTGCCTTTCGTAGGAACCGGTTAGGGTTAATCCACTGCAAGAGTAACTCATAAATCGTTAGTAATTCCACCAGTTAAGTTAAGTCATTGCGAGAGGCGACCGTACCCGGGCGACTAATTAATCTTGGTAGCTAGAACGGATAGAGCGAACGTTCGCCGGTCTTAAACCTAAGGGTAAGGAGTTATGGTGGTGTCTTAGAATTGATTGAATGAGAATCGAAATCCGCTGATCTGTTGATTGCCAATGCTCTGGGGAACGAAGGGGGATTCAAAGTCTAAGTTCGTCTGTCATCTCTGTTTTAATCAACCAATTTCCATTCTGTTCTTAGTTTCAATTTTAATTTTTCTGCATTTCTTAGAGTTAGAAGTCGTGGAACTCACACCACGCACGAAGTGCTTAAACCTGAGTAATTCGCTAGCTTATTTGAGTAGTCAATCATAGAAGACCCGTGGAATACGATCTAACCCTAGCTTGTTAGCTTTGTTAGTTATTTGTGTGAACCCGAACAACGACCGGACGTTCACCAACCACCGTTAAGTCTAAAAGTGGTTCATTTTAACAGCGGTTGCAGCCGCTGTTATACTTAACAGCGGAATCTTTCCGCTGTTACTTTAACAGCGGTTCCAAACTGTTGTTAAATATAACAGCAGTTAATTTGATTTTAACAGCACATATTTTTCGCCGTTAAAAAGGACAGAATTATTCAGAATTAAGGCTGGGACTCCTCAGAATCATCTTCTTCCTCCGACTCATCCTCGTACTGGAGGGGAGGATCTGCTGCTACCTGGGGGCTGATGTCCAGATCGAGGTTGTACTCGACCGCCAAATCACCTCCAACGGTGCTTACTCTGCGGCCTGGGATGTTCGGGCCATATTCTTGGCTGAGGCCGAAGGAGATGATGAGTCGGCCCACAAAGTTACCTCCCAGGAGTGAGCGGGGGCGACCTGATCTCTGAGTCTTCTTGCGGAGTAGGCGAGCAAGCACCCATCCGGGATGAAGGGGATATCTCTCCCGGATGGCGCGAAGAAGAAGAAGCTCGTCCTTGCTGATATGGTGGCGGTCCTTCTCTGGAGCATATAATAGCGATCTACGCCAAACCATATGAATGTATTTAAAGAAAGGGTGAGAGAGCGACTTAACTGAGTTATGGTCCCCGAGGCGATCGCCAGGCACTCCACTCATGTGGCTCCATAGCGCATGGTACTCCTCTCTGTCGTCATCGTCGTCCTCCCAGCCGAAGTGATGACCGTGGTAATGCTCGTAGGGGATGCCTAGATGAGCAGCAAACTCATCATATCTGAGTTCCCTGTGCACCCCGCCTAGGTAGAAGGTAACAACCTTCCTGTGCTGCCTCCTCTTGTGCTCGTCCAGCTCGAATGTCGCCCAAAACTCCTGGAGAGCGATGTCTGGGAAGTCGACGGCGACCGTGGTCAGCTCCAGCAGGCCGGCATGGGTCAGTGCATCGAGCACGTTCCGGTACCAGTCATCATCGTGCTCTGAGAGTGACGTCATGGAAAGAGGGTGAACCTCAGCTCCAGGGGTGTTCTCAAACCACTGGTAGCGTGCAAAGTAGTGATGGGGAAGGCGAGCAACGGTGCGGTGGTACCCAGCACGGTCAAGGAATGCTAGTGGAGGGCCCTGAACGGCGGGTGTGACGGGAGCGGTAACTCGGGAGCTCGAGGCGCCATCAAGTCGTGCCTTGGTCCTGCGCTCATAAGTGGTGTTCCTAAACAAGAAAACAAACCAGATTAGTCAAACTAAAACCCTACCCCACACTTAGTCGAAAAACTCAATTTCACAAAGAAATGAGGAAAACCGAGTGGGGGTAAGCAAAGCAGATTAAGTGGTAATCACAAACAATAAAATACATGCTCAGGAACAGCCAGAATGGAATTAGCACAATCAGAGTTCAGAAGTCAAACCGACATTCAAAAAGTCAACATAATAGAACATTGAACCCTAATCATGGCAAGACTATCACAAATCAGAGAATGATGGTGTAATATGGTCTCAGATGGCAAACACAATAATAGGAACGAGAATGAGCACATAAGGCAGCCAAATGATCAAAAACAGTTCATGGTCAAACCGACATTTCTCAAAAGTCAACATCACAAAGAATAGGACTTAGGCATAGCAACACATGATCAAACGATATGAAAATTAAGCACAACACTCCCTAAGCATGCTAGAACAGTTCAACAAGTTCAGCTAACCTAGTTCACACGAAATCAGTCGGCACGCAAATCGAGGCAAACCAAAAAGTCAACGAAAGTCAACCCCAACGAAATTCAGCAATCAACATGTCAAAAGATTCGCAATGAAAAGTTCTACAACTTACCTTGAAGCCATGGATGCTAAAAATGAACGGATTGGGAGAAATCGGTGAAAAACCGCAAGTTTTAGGGTTTGGGTGAACTAGAGCTGTAGAGCTCCGATTCGGCTGTTCTAGGGCTTAAAATGATCGGAAATAGGAGGGGAAGGGAGCGGCAGCATCGGCGATGGCGGTCGGCTTGGTCGGCGGCGGCGAGAAATGATGGCGGTCGGCGGGGTTGAGCTAAACAGGGGAGGGTTTTCGGTTTTGTTTCGAAAATGAAGTGAGGAAAGGGAGGGCTGAAACCGGATTTTACAGTGAATAGTTGGTTGATTTTCAAAGACATTTTTGGCGAAAATAAGTGCAAGTTTTCACCGAAAATGCTAGTTAAAAAGTACTGCCGGTTTTCAAAAGAAATTTTCGCCGAAAATGTGAAACAGGAACGTTTGGAAAACTCTGTGGGATTTCAAAGATAATTTTCGCCGAAAATATTGAACTCTACGATTGAAAATATTTTCGCAATCCCAGCAAACTTCAGAAAATCACAGTTAAATCCACAAAAATCGGAAAGACCTCAATCGACTTGCAACTGACACTATCACACACAGACTACACACGAAAAATATGAAATCAAACAAAATGACACTTTTGGCACCCCCGAACCGACTCTAAAATACTAAGGTTGACATAAATGAAAAACGGACTCCAGCCGTGGGTTGCCTCCCACGAAGCGCTCTTTTATTAACGTCCCTGAGCTGGACGATACCTGGACGGTATTAGGAGACATCCCAACTCAGAGTCTCCTTAATTCTAGCATCGGAGTTTATAAAGTAGAGCTTCGGGGCTTCTCCGGTGAGCATGAATTTCTTCCCGTTCGTGTATAAGAGCTTGGTACGTCCGTCGGGAAGGTGGTCAGTGATTGTGAAGGGTCCGAACAGTTATGTCAAGGGATCATCTTCCACAAGGAAGCCAGTGGATGAAATGAGAACGATCGGCTCCTTCTTTTCTTTAACCTCCGGCTTGATATCACCTTAGGATCGGTGATCGGCTTCCATACTTGTTCCGGCGCCGGTAGCTTGGAACGAATTGGTGGTGCAGCTGGCTCGGTAGAAGGTGGCGGCATAACTGGTCTCCAGACCATGTGAGTCTTCGTCTTCTTGTTCTTTCCCCGAGGTCTGCTAGGCTTTGTGCTCGGTGGCTTAGAAGAGGCTTTCAGTTCCTTCTTCTTTGGCGGCTTTTGAGGAACAGATTTCGGTTCCTGCTTGGTAATCTGTTCAGCACCTGCAACAGCAATTGATTTAGGCACACTAGAAGAGATATCAGTCATGGAGTTGACCGGAGTCAACTCCACAGTTTCAACAGCTAAACAATGGAATTCTTCATTCTTAGGATTATATTTCATTCCGTCTTTAAGGCGGAACGTGACCGTTTCTTTACCAACTCTCAAAGTTAAAGAACCATTTGGAACGTTAATTTGCATTCCAGTAGTAGCCATGAAAGGTCATCCTATGAGAATGGTAGAATCATCCTTACTAGTGTCAATGATAACAAAGTCAGCTAAGAACGTGAAAGGACCACATTTAGTAACAACATCTTTGATTTCTCCCCTAGGGGTTTTAAGTGATCTATCAGCAAAGATAAGTTGCATACTAGCCGGTTCAAGTTCTCCTAGGTTCAATTTTTCATATAGACTCATAGGCATAACATTAACAGACGCGCCAAGATCA
Source organism: Linum lewisii (assembly GCA_034768395.1). Taxonomy (NCBI): domain Eukaryota; kingdom Viridiplantae; phylum Streptophyta; class Magnoliopsida; order Malpighiales; family Linaceae; genus Linum; species Linum lewisii. The sequence goes on along the minus strand of CM068303.1, from coordinate 40,498,319 downwards.
ACCAAACAACGTTCTATCTCAACATCATTAATAATAAGAGGTAGAGTGAAAGAACCAGGATTAGAGCACTTAGCTGGATATGGAGACGATGGTTTCTTGCTACGAGCATCAGGATATCCTTCTTTATTCCCCTTCATGCCAGTCTCGATCCTTGCATTCGGCAGCAATGCTCTTGGAAAAGGAGGCTTCACGACGTACGGTGCAAGAGGAGGATCTTCCTCCTTAGGCGCCACTTGTAGTGCTTCCTTCTTCTCTTGAGATTCAGTGATCCTGCGTAAAACATAACAAGCATTAGCAGATAAGCTTGTAAATTTTCTAACAGATACCATCTTGGCTTGCTCCTTTCTCGAATTCGGCTCTGTCTGGCTCGGAAGTTGGCCAAATGGTCGACCAGATGCTAGCATGCTCGAGATGTTGTTCACAGCTTGCTCAATTCTTTGACCGACTGCTATCTATTCTTGATTGAGAAGAGCTTGAGCTTTAAACTGACTGTCATGATCATCGAGTCTGGTGATGATCTGGCTAAGCTTCTTGTCCAGGTCACTGACGTTGTTTTCCTTCTGGTACTGCTGCCCTGGATAGGTGTCATTCAAATATTGATTCTGGCGATTGCCAGGAGCAGTTCCATAGTTACCCGAATTACGGTGCGGCGGCTGGTAGACACCTGCCGGCGGATGGTTAGGCTTCTGATCCTGAGCTGGACCAGCCGGGCGGTTATTCTGGTTCTGGTTATGGTTGGCGCCAGCATTGTAGGGAGGTCTGTCTTGATAGTTCCCTTGCTGCCTGAAGTTGCGGTAGCCAGCATAACCATTCTGATTATTAACGAAGCCTTGTTGAATGAAATTTACCTCTTCTGCGGACCAGACTTCTGTCTTACCAAAATTCTGGCATCGGCCTCTGTTATGTGCGCAAGCTCCACACCACTCGCAATCGGCAACATAGACAGAAGCTGTCGGCGGTTTGACTGGTGTGGTAGACTTCTTCAAATGCTTCTCTACTTCGGCCTTGATAGCTGCTTCGAGATCGAGCTTGCTCCTTGATCCTTCAGATTGTCGTTCCCAGTTCCTTGACTTGGAAGCACAGTTTGCGAAGTGAAGGAGAGCAGCTTCAGGTGTGAGCGTAGTGCAATCCCCTTCAGCTAGAGAATTGACCCACTTGGCAGATTCTTCTCGAAGACCTCGAGCAAAGATTTCAGCTAACTGCCTCTGCTCGAATCCATGATGAGGGCAGTTGTAGAGAAGTTCTTGGAATCGATTCCAAGAATCATATAAGCTTTCTCCTTCTTTCTGGGAGAATCTGGCAATGCTGTCCTTGATGGCTGTTGTTCTGGCAGGAGGAAAGTATTCTTCAACGAAGTCCTGAGCCAGAGTATCCCAATTAGTGTAATATCCAGGTGGTTTGCCAGTAAGCCACCTCTTAGCAGCGCCTTTCAGAGAGAACGGAAAAGCTCTCAAACAAAGAGTATTTTTGTCGAGGTTTCCGTTCTTGAAAGTGCTGCAGAGATCAAGGAAATCTGCAAGATGAGTGCACGGATTGTCTAGGGGCCTGCCTTCAAACTGTAGATCCCTAGAGATCATAGTCAAGAATGGAATCTTGATCTCATAGTCAGGATCTCCTTCAATGCGCGGTACGGCAATGGCAGATCGAACGCTAGTCGCGCTCGGCTTGTTGTAATCGGCTAGACTTTTCTGTGTAGGCGACGGTGGTGGATTTCCGCCTGGTGGTGGTGGTGGTGGTAATTGATCAGTCATGGTAGGAGATGGAGGAGGTGAAAGTGACTCGGTGTATGAAACGGATGTAGGTGACGGTAACGATGAAGATGGAGATGAGGAACTCTCCTTCAGTTCCTCAATCTTAATCGGAGTGACGGGTGGAGGTGGATTGGTTCTGCCTCTCCTTGGAATCTGTGATTGTCGAGGTGGAGCAGAACTGCTTGGTCTCTCTATACTCTTAGCCTTATCGGTTTGAGAGCGAGTCCAAGGGCGGCGATGCATACACCTGTGACAAACCTACAAATAACAAAAACAAACAAAAACCAGTGTAAAATCAAAGTGGGTGGAAAATGAAAGATGGAAAGTAGAAGAATAAATTGCCAGTTCTTCTTTCAAACAATCAAAAGAAGTCCCCGGCAACGACGCCAATTTGATGAACCAATGATCGTTGTTCGGGTTTAAACAAATAACTAACAAAGCCAACAAGCTACGGTAGATCGTATTCCACGGGTCTTCTATGATTGACTACTCAAATAAGCTAGCAAATTACTCAGGTTTAAACACTTCGTGCGTGGTGTGAGTTCCACAACTTCTAATTCTAAGAAATGCAGAAAAATTAAGAATTGAAACTAAGAACAGATTGTAAATTAGTTGATTAAAACAGAGATGACAGACGAACTTAGACTTTGAATCCCCCTTCGTTCCCCAGAGCATTGGCAATCAACAGATCAGCGGATTTCGATTCTCATTCAATTAATTACTAAGACACCACCATAACTCCTTACCCTTAGGTTTAAGACCGGCGCACGTTTGCTCTATCCGTTCTAACTACCAAGATTAACTAGCCGCCCGGGTACGGTCGCCTCTCGCAACGACTTAATTAATTGGTGCAATTACTAATGATTAATGAGTTACTCTTGCAGTGAATTAACCCTAACCGGTTCCTACGAAAGGCACACTCCAATTATAAGGTTAATTGTTCAATTCGATGTTCTAAAGTAAGGCGAGCGTTCGCTTCTATCCTTAGCTTAACCAGAATCTAATCTAGGTGATCAATCCAGACAAGAAACATGAACAATGAAGAATGAATCAAACATGAAAAAGAACTGATTGAATTTCGAATCTAATCACCGCTAATCCGTGACCGCTTTAAAGCCCTGGGTCACTTAGGGTTCATCTAGTCTAAGCTCTAAAGGGTTTAGCTACTCATGATCATTACAAAAGACACAAAGACAGGGAAAGAGTTCATCATTCAAAGGAAGAACAGAAAACAATCTGAAAACCTAATTCAGACGACTCTGACAGACTCCGATCTTCGGTAAGTTGCACTCCTAGCTCCGGTTCTCCGAGATGGAAGGGATGGCGTCACAATCTCTATCCGACTCTTCGAACTCCAGCTCTTCGCTCCAGAACTTCAGAGAATTCTGATCTCGAAAAGTTGTATTATGATTAATTATTCCCCATCCCCTTTCATTGGCCGCCGGGTTAAGTATTTAACTTAACCCTAAATTTGCCGGAACAGTTCATCATTTTCGCCGAAAATAATGACTTATTTTCGCCGAATAAGTACTCGGCGAAAACTTGATGTTTTTTCCGAAAACATCCTTCTGTTGGCGCCAGTGATTCTCCCTAGCATCTTCGCCGAAAACCCTGGGCTCTTTTCGCCGAAGATGTTCTTCTCTTGACATCAGTTGGTTTACACTGTTATTTTTGCCGAAGATGTGAGCTTGTTTTCGCCGAATGTGTTAGTGTGAATGGGCAGATTTCCGGTTCGACTTTGATTGACTCCTTTGATCGATTCTGGTTCAGTTCCTCGATGTTCCTATGCCTTAGACACGTCCATGGCTACTTTATTTGACGGCAAAAACCTGTGCTTACGCAAAAACACTAGAAAACCATCAAATAGACCCGAAACGGGCCAAGGTAACACAAATGACACGAGATAGGGCAATCGATTGAATATTCGTTATTCTACCCTAAAAAGCATGTCTTAAGCAAAGAAATGTCGCTTAAATGAGGCTAATAATCACGTCAAATCGAGTGTCATCAGAGCTACTCTTGAAATGAATTAACCATAAAAGACCCCTTTTGCTGAATAGGTTAACTGTTTAATTCGACGTTCTAGAACAAGGCAGACGTTTGCCACTATCCTTTATTCTAATTAGAATCTAATCTAGGCCAGAGAAGAAACATGATTTTAAGAATGAATTAAACATGAATAAGAAAAGTCTGAATTAAAGCCTTACTTCCCACCAATCCGTGACCGCTTTAAAGCCCTGCATCACTTAGGGTTCATCTAATCTAAGCTAGAAAATTTAAGCTACTCATATCTGACAAACAAGAATAAAAAACCACAAGAGAATTCATCTAAGAAGGAAGAACAGAGAGAAACTTTTTTTGGCCAGAGAGAACAGAGAGAAACTGAAAAACCTAATTATGATGATTTCGAGCAACTTCGATCTTGAAAATCTTCAACTCCTAGACTACGAGCGTCTTCTAGGACACCAAAATATGCTTTCAACTCTCTCCAAGTCATAAAATCGAATGTGTAATAAATTGGGGCTGAAGTGGGTGCTTAAATAAGGCTGAAATTCGTCCGTTTCAGTTTTGGATCTGGAAAAGGCCAAGTTCTCGCCAAAAACTTCTCCATTGGGCAGAATTCCTTCTCCTTGTTGTTTTGATGATTCCCGCTCCGTTTGAACTCTGATTTAGTCCCCGTTTGATGCGCTAAAGTTTTGAGAGAGTCCTATACAATGTGGTAACCCAGAGGCTCAACAAAAAAACTCACAACAAAGTTGAAAATATCGAAAATAAGGACAATGTACGCACTTGGAACCGAGAATCGCATAGTTAACACATTTACACCAAATACTTATCATAATTGCATCAATGAGTGTGAAATGTAGTTTAATATGGAAGATAAACACTATAAATCTAGTTTCATAATTTGCCTAACGAGGCCACTGACGTTATGCGCCCTCCAAGTATGGATGAGATCAAGGCATTTGTTTCCAGTATGAAAGGATTGAAGGCGCCAAAAGCATATGGATTCCAACCAGCTTTGTTCAAACGCCAGTGGGTAGTTTTTGGGTTGATGGTCACTGATTTCTTCATCTGGTGCTTCAGGTATCATTTACAAGTGGAAGCCATTAATGATACTATTATCGTTCTTATCCACAAGGTTAGATACCCATAAACCATGCATCAACTTCTCCCCATCTATTTATGTAATGTGATCTATACGATCATGTGTCTGGGTTGGAGATGAGGCCTTTGATGATGAACCTGATCCAAAGCAACGAAGCCAGTTTCATTTCAAGCTTACAGATATTCGATAACATTATTGTTTTGTAATATGTCATTCATTCTATGGAACAGATTCGGAGCCGCGAGAACTATATGATTCTGAAAATTGACCTCACCAAAGGCTTATGAACATATACAGTTGTCTTTCCTTGAGGAGACTTTGTGCGCTGCAGGATTTGGGGAGACATCCTATGGGATGAGATTCATCACATTGCTGATGGAGAGTACCGACCATGGGCCTTGTTTGGTGATCTCAATAGTATTCTCTTGACCATAGTTTCACATGGTTTCGCGGTTCCCTTCGTGAAAGAATTGATGATGGGTTGGTAACATGCAATGGCATGTCACATTTCCGGAAGCAGTAATTAGGAATATTCCAAGACTCAAGTCAAACCACCGATCAATATTGGCGTGTTTCTTTGGGCTGGAGGTTTCTGACAGACGGAGGCATCCTTTCAGATTTATCGTTCCTTGGATGTCTCATTTAGTCTTTCCTCGACTTCTTGCTTCATCCTGAAGGCTGATACCGAAGCTCCCTCTAATATTAGATACCTCTCGGCTAATTTGAAGCACTAGAATCGAGATGTCTACGACATTATCTCTCAAGGAAAAATGAACTCCTAATGCATCTGGCTGAGATTGAACACGCCACTACAATGAACCCTACAGAAGAGATGCGTACAGCTGAATGGTTACAAGGAAGTCCCTCGAGGATACCTTATGGGAGGAAGTAGTATTGTGGGCTCAAAAATCCTGGGTAGAATGTATAAACAACAGTGATGGCAATACGAGGTATTTCCATCAAACCAACCTCAAGCAGCGTGCTAAAAATAAAATTACAATGCTCCATTTGGATGATGTCAACTAAGTGGATGAGCCAACTTCTCTCGAGAAGCTCACTGTCAACCATTTCTCCATGTTGTTTGGTGAGGAAGCAGACGTTTACCCATGTTGCTCAATGGGTTCACTGCTATTTCACCTAACAAGGCTACTCAGGTTATGCTCCCTCCAGGTATGGATAAGATCAAGGTATTTGTTTCCAGTATGAAATGATTGAAGGCGCCAGAAGCATATGGATTCCAACCAGCTTTCTTCAAACGCCAGTGGGAAGTTTTTGGGGTGACAGTGCCTGATTTCGTCGTCTGGTGCTTTGGGTATCATTCAAAAGAGGAAGCCATTAATGATACTATTATCGTTCTTATCCCCAAGGTTAGATACTGATGTGAACCACTGCAACCGTGGGCAGACGACCCTTGAACACCGCAAGTTGATGACCGTGCAATGAGGTAGAAACCGTCGGGAACCGGGATGGAGAGGACTTTGACCCGCTAGCTATATAACAGCTAGGAACCAGAAGTATTAAGTCGATGACGCCATGCCAAGAGATGGATGCTCTTGATGATAAGTCGATCATTCAGTATCGCAACATGCAGTACAATAAGGGTTTCAAGAACAGTTCTATCAAATGGGTTGTTTTTTCAAAAAGGGTGATTACAAAGGGGGGCGGCGCCCCCTTATATGGGGAGGGGGGGGGGGGGGGGGGCTCTCCTCCCAAACATTTCCTAAATAAGAATAAAATAAAGAGTCCACTCCTAAAAAGAATCCCAAAACCCCTAAACAACTTTAACTAAAAGGAAAAAACATAAAATAAAAGTTGTAGTTTAAAAAAAATAAAAGACCTAAATTTGGT